>VYZX01028363.1:179734-390367 GCA_013401335.1 Brachypteracias leptosomus | reverse complement strand
CCCCAAATGGCCAGTGATTATTTTGAAGCTTCTTCCTCTGCTGTTCAGTCACTTTTAAAAGGAAAACCAAAAAAAAAAGGAAGAGGAAAAAACCCCAGGAGACCAGATTGGTTTGGAAGAAAGGCTGTGGGAGATGTGGCCAGTGTGTTTGCTGGCACTGATCAGCACAGCATCCTGCTCTCTGTGGGGTCTAAACTCTCCCACATGAGCAAGGAATGTGCTCTGTCCTTTCCCAGTGAGTTCTGTCCTTTTCCAGTAAGTTTTTCTATTTTGTCCAGAAGCAATCTAAATCCTCCCAGAAGAGTTAAGAGCAAGTCCACCAGTCGTCCAAATGGAGTAAGATTTTCCATCTGACGTGCTGTACAAACCTACACCTCTCTCAGCTCTTGTGTTGTCAGACTCTCCTGTCCCAGTCACTCTAAATTTCCTGCTGGAGGGTTTGTTTGTGTATGAACCATGGGGAGTCACCTTTTTCTCCCCCCAGGGAGACTCCTCTCCCCACCCTCAGCAGTGCCATCCTGTCCTGTCTCTCTCTGTTTGCAGTAGGGTTAATGTTTGCTGTCTCCACCTCGGGGTGAACCCTTCCAGTCCCTGTGCCATCCAGCTCTGCACAGGGAGGTGGGTGGCTCTGTTGACAGAAGCATCCTGGTGGGGTTGGTTTTTTGGAAGTAATCCCAAAAGCAGTTTCCAGCAAAGAGGGTCATTCAGTAAAGTAATGCAGGTACCTTGCTGATGACTGTAATCCTAATTCTTCATCCTTCCCAGACTACAGGAATTTAGTGTATTGTTCCTCATCTTGGGGTGGCAGATGGATGTACTGCTGCCTTCTGACAGGGTTCAATGAGACCTGGGTGCTCTCCAGCACCAGCAATGCTTTGGTGGGGCACTTGTCAGTTCTGTCAGTGACAGGCCCTGCAATGGGGCTTTGCAGAGGTTTGGGTGGTTGCATGGTTGGGGATTTTGGGGGTTTTGGTTTTTTGAGATCTCAGTTTGTCAGGAAGAATGAGGATTTATGTTGTCTGAGCAGCACTGGTGCCATGGTTTGGATGTTTACCTGTGCATCCCTGCCCTTGAGCAGAGAGCTGGCGAGGCTGGGGCTGAGGGATACAGGGAATTCCAGAGCTCCAACCAACCTTCCTGACACCTGCAGGGAGTTTGTTTGCTGGCACCTGAAGGAAGCCCTTGCCCTTCATTTCCAAGCGACCTGACTAATGAATGAAACCTAGAAAGAGCTGTGCTTTCTGGGGGGCTACATATAGGAATGGTGGAGCTCTTAATATTTCTGTGCGGGTATCACATGGCTGATTTCTCACAGCTATATTCTTTGGGCTGCTCTCTCCTTACTCCCCTCACGCCTCCCCCAGCACACTCTGTCCAGCGACTTTCCATTAGAGGAAACATCTGCTGGGAGGCAGGGCTGGGCTGGGTTACTGCAGGGCATTGGCCGGGGGAGTTACCAGCTAGAGTAACTTAAAGCATGTGCGAGCCAGTTGGGTCTCTTCCCCAGCCTCCCCTTCCATGGGGAGTGTTAGAGAGCTGGAGCTGCCTTTCAGAGCAGAGAGGACTAGAGAGGAGAGCCCGAGGCAGGCACTGAAGGAGTAAGAATAGCTGCTTTTTTGGTCACAAAGGGGGAAGCAGAAAGTGAAGCCTCTGAGCTCCGTCCCGTCCCGCTCAGTGCGGGCAGAGCGGCTCCGTCTGTGGATCACGGCGGGTCCGGTGGGCTCCTGCTGGGGGGAGCTCTTCCAGCTGCTGGCTGGGGCAGTCCTGGACATCAGGCCTTGGGCAGGGGGTGCAGGTGCCTTGCACAGACCTGCTCAGCCTGCCAGCACTTCTGCAGTGCTGCTTTAAGGGATGCCCAGAGCCAGGAGCTGGTGAGGCTGGAGCAGAAGAGTGCAAAGGTTGCCTTCAGCAACCCTCATGAGCCGCTTTGTCAAAGTCCTCTGGAGGACACGTCCTCTCTGAGAGCTCCAGGGGCTGCTGGGGCAGACGGCCTGAATGCGGGCAGGAGATAGGGGAAGGCACCTCAACCCCTGCCAAGCTGCTGCGTCTCTTTCGGCTTTGAATCTAAACAAGCAGCAGTGAGAGCAGGAAGAGGAAAAGCAGAGCTTGGACACGGGGCGCTGTGCGAGTGCTGGGGGAGCACTATGGATTCCCTGCTGGAGTGTGGGGCTCTCTGGGATCTGGTGCTGGAGCAAGAGCTGCCGTGTCTGCTGTGGGACCTGGAGGGGCTGCTCGACTTATCCCAAGAAAATGGAATTCCAGCTGTGAGTGTCTCTAAACTGAACTGTTTGTCAGGCTAACAAATTCTAGCACTTCAGCAGGAGTGTCTGTTGTAGTGCAGGTTTTAGACACATCAGAACATCCCTTAGTGCAGGGAAGGGAGGGAGCACTGCTCCACGTGGACATGATACTGCTCGTTTGGGTTGCTCTGAGGCACTGAACCCAAAGCTCAGAGCTGATTATAATCTCTATTCCTCCTCCTTTCCCATCCTGTCTGCTTGTCCCAGGAAATCTTGGGCTTGGGCTCCTGCTGGAGCCCATCTCTGACCAAGATCTTTTCTAGATGTTCAGGCTAGAAGGTTGGTAAGTAAAATTCATATTTCTGTCATCTGCTGGTTAGCAGATTATATTCCAAAGTAAGATCCCTTCTTTTGGGCCCACAGGGCTGAAGCTAAGACCTGAAGTGCTGAGTTGATGTTAAAAAATACTGTTTGTAGTTTGTTGAGTTGGTGTGAGGGAGAGGGAATGCTTTGGGGGTGAGGGGTTGTCTGTATTTCCTTCTTTGATTTAATAATTTCGTAAGGCTAATGCATATTCCTCCCACCTCTGTGGCCTCACCAGCATGTTCTCAAACAGAACCTGCCTTCTATAATCACTTGGATTTTTGGAGCCCTTGCTGGGAGGCTCTGAGGTGTGCCCACCTTTCTGCTGTGGGAGGTTTGTATTGCACAGCTGGAAGAGAAGGGAGATGGTTGTTGAGAGGAGATGGAGATAGGGAGGGAAGAGGTGCCCCAGGTTGCTTCACCTTCCCTGCGTTTGTGGGAGAAAGAACACAATAGATTAGATAGAAGATATGGGCCTCTGAATTTGACCAAAATAGAGGCAGGTGCAACTCTGCCCTCAGAAGATGTTCTGGCTGTGAGGAGCAGCTGCCAGCATGGGCACGGTGTGCAGGAGGTGGCCTAACAGGGTCATGTTATATGTGCTGAACACCAGAGAGAATCCAGCTCCTGGTCTCCCTCCAGCCAAGCACCATCTTCTCTGTGGCCTTCCATGAGACCAAGTGTCTGCAGATGGACCACAAAACATGGTTCAATCCCTGCGAGAGCCTCTTCTGAGCTCCACAGGGGTGTTTGCACTGTGTTCACTGCCTGCCAGTGGAGCACTTGGTGGGGCAGGGAAGAGGGAGGACTGCATTGTCCCTGAGCTCTCGATGACGTGCTGGTTCAGGTTCCTCTGGCAGGGCTGCAGCCTTACTCAGATCCCTGTTTTCTGGGGTTGCTGTTCCTGGGAGAGCTGGGGGTTGGCAGCTGGCTGAGGCACTGCAAACAGAGCTTGTGTCACATCTTGTGCAGTCTGATTGGAGGAAAAGAGATTTCTCCTGCAGCCACAGCTTCCATGAGATCCACTCTGCTACCTGGCAGATATGGGTGTAGCCCTTCTACTCTGTACTTGCTCTTCCAAGTCAGCTTCCCCTCTTCTTCTCACTCACTGCACTAAATCCCAAATCCTCCCATCTGTGTATCTGCTGTGATGGGAGCTCCCAGCCTCATGCTTTGTAAGTGCCTCTGACCCACCTTCTCCTCACCGAGGTGTTCCTGCTTCCCCTTTCTCTGCACTCATGCCTGCCCCTCTCTTTAACAGGCACTCTGTTATTTGCAGGTGTTGAGTCCAACCTACAAACAACGGAATGAAGACTTCAGGAAGCTCTTCAAGCAGCTGCCTGACACCGAGCGCCTCATCGTAGGTAAGGGCAGCCCTGGTGTGGTGCCCTCTGGTGCTTGGGGAGGACACCCAGCACACATGCATGCAGCTTTTTCTTCTCCAGAGAGATTGCCACCCAAGGAACAAGCCCATTGTGTGTGTCTTGTGCACAAACAGAGTCCCTCTTCACCATTTCTAAAGGTTTCATTCATTTTGTTTCAAGGAGAGCAGCACTGATTTGTATCCACTGTGGCTCTGTTCCCTCATAATTTGAGGAGCAGGTTTTCCTCCATGGTTCTCCCCTAAAACAGCCCAGTCAGTGCTTGAGCTCTTTCCTTGGTTGCCCACCCCAACATGCAGAGCACTGAGCATCCCTTTTTTCTAGCATCCTGGTGCTCCCTGCTCACACATCACTGCCCTTCCATGGCTGTTTGGGCCTCGCAGCTGATTAGTGCTGCTGAGAGCTCTGCATCTGTTCTTTCTCTTATGTAACTGCTGATCTCATACCATGGCTCATGCTGCTGAAAGATGCACGTCCTAGTGGAGGAATAGAAATTGCTTAAACTGGGAGAGAACTGAACAATGGCACTGGAAGGTGGAAAGGAAGAGATGGATTAAAAAGTGGAAATAGCACATAGGGCACTGCAGAGTGAGCAGCAATAAGACAAGATCAGTGAGAGAGATTCTGTGACGTGCCCTTGGCAGGAATCACACCCCAGTGGGCAGAGCTGCAGCTGTGGCTCAGTTCCTCCTGACTTTCTGCAGAGTTGTGTTGAGCAGCATCTTCTCTGGATGCTGCTGCCTTCAGGCTGTCCTGTCCCCTGCTTTCGGTGCTCCTAAACTCTCCTCTGCTGTCCTCCCACAGATTACTCGTGTGCGCTACAGAGGGACATTCTCCTGCAGGGCCGCCTCTACCTCTCGGAAAACTGGATCTGCTTTTACAGCAACATCTTCCGCTGGGAGACGCTGGTAAGGCTGCCACTGCCACCCTGAGCCTGTGCTCTGTGCCAGCAGATCTGCTGACGTGGCTCCAGGGGCACTCTTCCCATTGTCTGTCTCATCAGTGTCTCTCTTTACCTGTGTTCTTCTCTCCTGCATGGCTCTGCAGCTGACGGTTCGCTTGAAGGACATCTGCTCCATGACCAAGGAGAAGACGGCACGGCTCATTCCCAATGCCATCCAAGTTTGCACTGACACTGAAAAGGTACATCCCTGAAGCCTCTGGGGCCACCCCGTGCAGCTGGCCAGGGGCAGGGGAATCCAAGTGTGTGGTGGGATGTCTCCAACCTGACTGCTTGTGCTGCCTGGGAGGGAGCACCGAGGGGAAAGGGCTGGATGCAGAGTTCCTGCAGGACCTTGGGCTGAGCCTGGAACATGCAGAGCTCATGTGTGGGGTGGGGACCAGGTTCTGTAGTAGCACAGCTCTGACAGGACTGTTCTGTGCTCAGACTTGCTCCCTTGGGTGAGAGGCCTCTCTGTGAGGCTTCCATGAGCTGCAATCTGTGCCAAAGAACTGAGCAGCTGTGCTGTGTGGTTTGCTCAGTCCTTCTGTGAGTGGTAGTGGGAAATCCAGACAGGATTGTCTCCTCTTCCCTTTTTTGGACCTCTGCTGAACTGATTTTTCTCTCCCTCTCTTCCCCTTCAGCACTTTTTTACTTCCTTTGGGGCTCGAGACAGGACGTACATGATGATGTTCAGACTCTGGCAGAATGCTCTCCTGGACAAGGTACAGAGACCAGCCCCTCAGCTGGGGTGGGCTGAGAGGGAGGGGATGAACATAGGCAGAAACATAACTAATGTATATACATAAAACCATAGGGACAGCAAACACATGTGCTTAGGCAGAGCAGGTGCATAACTGCAGCTGCAGTTCTCTCTTTTCACGTGGAATTCTGTGTCCAGACGTGTCCTGCACACACAGTAGGTCCACTCTACCTCTGCTGAGGGCTGGAACCATGTGTCTCAGGAAGGAGTTAATTCTGAGCTCTGTAACTCAAGTGAAACAGCCCAGAAGCAGTTCAAAATGCACCAGGAATAGTCTGTGCTTCAGAAGTGGAGAGGTCAAGAGGAGACAGCAAAGAGCAGGTGTTCAGGGCTTCCAAAAGCAGAGGAGAACACTAGTGAGGGTGGGAGGCACTGGGTAAGGGCTCAGTGGGGTGGATTTTAAAATAAAGCAGGGATGTGCACTTGGTGTGTCAGAGGCCTCACGTACCCTGTATTTGGTGTGAGGATCTTTTCCCCACTCCATTGAGTATTTCTGGCCTCGCTGCAGGAGTAAGACCCATGAACTGCTGTCACTGTGCTATGAGCATTTCGAGATGTTCTGGCTTGAGCTCATCCCATACTGGAAGGCTTAAGTAACCAAGCACCCAGAATACCCTGTCCTGAGGGTCAGGGTGGTATTTAGTATGCAAAAGGATCTCTTTGCATTGGGTGGCTTGTGTTGCCACCATATGCTGTAATTTAATCAGCCTTTCCAAGTTCCTGACAAAATTCAGTGCCCTTGGTTTCAAAGTCACAGCAAATGGGAGCTGAGATGTGGAGTGATAAAGACAGGAAACGTTTCAGAGCTCATTTTCCAAATGTGGGATCCATGCCTGGGAGGAGAAAGGACCTAGTGCATTTTTCCTGATAAGACACATGGATTAGGGTGCATGTGGGAAGGAAGGTGGAACAGAGTTAGACTTTTTTCTGGATAAAAGTTTCTTGCTGGAGGATTTTTCCTCATGCTTTTGATTGCTGCTTTTGAGAGCTAGATGAAAAATATCCTGCCTTATCCATGCAGTAACTGTGGGAAGAAGTTCAAGCCAGCAAATGAGAAAAAGTTCATTAGCTTTGTTTTCCCTCTTGCCAAGAAATCCTTGTCTTTGGTTGTAAATTCCTCATGGGTAAAAACTCTTCCCCTTTCATCCCTGTACAACGTATTTAAATCACAAACTCTCCTGCCCTGCTTTGTAGGAACCTCAGAACACAGTCATATGGTGATCAGCTGACCTGCATCCCTATAAAACTGGACTATCTTGATATTTCATGTTTTCTTTTTAACTAGAAGCAAATACAAGCTTTCCACAATAGTGTCTGGAGACACAAACGCTTGTTTGATTTTAAACTGCAGCAGGAAAGGTTTTTCTTTGTTGCTGGTTTAGATCCATTTTCCCTGCAGCTGTAACTCTTTGAGCAACTTTAAATTCATAGAATCAGAGAATGTTTGAGGCTGGAGGGGACCTCTAGAGGTCATCTGGTCCCACCTCCCTACACCAGCAGGGACATCTCTACCTAGGGCAGGCTGCTCAGAGCCCCATCAGGCCTGACCTTGAAGGACTCCAGGGAATTAAACAGACTTGGAGGGGAAAAAACCCCTCCTAAGGCATTGAGGTTTGGTGTAGTAAATGGAGGCACAGCATAAGAGGCAGCAACAATATGTGTGGAGGGAAATGCAGGTTTACTGCTAACATTATTACGTGTTGTATTAATGGGAAATTCATTTCATGTGCTGCTCTGGGTGCAGCCTCTTGTTGGCTTTCTGATTGTCTTAAGTAACGTGAGAATGTGGCATGGGAAAATAAGAAAATCAGGTTTTATGCAGAACCTGGGCTGACAGTGAAGGCTCACCTGGGGAAAGGGCCTCTTGTTGCTTGATGGGGGCAATCTCTAAGCCAGGTTGGGCTGACAATGTGGGGATACATCCACCCACAGCCCTTGGCCAGCCTGCCAGGGACACACAATCCTTGTAGCATCACTGACATTCAGAAGAGGTGAGGCCCTTGGAAGGCTCCCACCTCCCATCAGGGGCTGTGTCAGAATCTCACCTCTCCTTTCAGGGTAATGTAATACTCCTGACAACAGTGGTTCTAAAAATTCATCATATTTTAGTGTTCTCACGTGCAGGTGTGTGCTGTTCTCTGTTTCCTCTGTAGCCTCTCTGTCCAAAGGAGCTCTGGCACTTTGTCCACCAGTGTTACGGTAACGAGCTGGGTCTGACCAGTGATGATGAAGACTATGTGCCTCCTGATGATGACTTCAACACAATGGGGTGAGTGAGGGGGGGGAAAACCTGCCCGTGATGAAGAGAAGATGGCCTCAGGAGAGCAGGAGTCTTGATATATTGCATACCTCTAACTGCTGCTTGCCCCTGGTGAGAGGTTCTGGGCTTTGGCCAAGTGTTTGCCCTTAGAAGTGTCATGTCTAAAAAGCTGAATGCTTTTTTTTTCCATTTCCTCGTGGAAGTCAGTGGAGACTGCAATGCCTGCCTGGCTGCTTGCTGAGCTAGATGAGCAATTCTGTAAATGCCAGAGCATCCCAGCGTGTTACACGGTCAGAAAGTGCTGATGCTTGTCGGTCTCTGTATAAACACTCTGAAAGTTTGGGCTTGATCTTCTCTGCACTGAGCCATGTCTGCTCCCGCTCAGACTGGAGACCTCATAGAAGTATTCTTACTTGCTCTGTGTGTCCAGTTGTAGCTGTACTGAGAGGTGTAAACATAAAAACCTGTGTTCTCTGTGGCGTCTCAGCTACTGTGAAGAAATCCCCGTGGAAGAGAATGAAGTCAACGACAGCTCCTCCAAAAGCAGCCTGGAGGCCAAGCCAGAAGCTAGCCCTCAGCTGCCAAAGAAATCTGTCACTGCCAGCACGCTGACCTCCACAGGGAGCAGTGAAGCACCAGCCTCGGTGAGTGCTCCTCCTCCCCTGCAGTGGGAGGGGGTCTCTGGGACCCACTGGTGGCCCTGGAATGTATGAGGTGACCCTTCACCCTGCAGCTCCCCTCCCAGTGCAGCTGACCCTGAGTCAGGGTGATCTCTGAGCGTGGCGTTTGGCCAAGCAAAGTGAGGAAATTGTGCCTGTCCTACAGGGCAGTAAACTGGGACTCTCAGCAGCAAGTGCAATTTCCTCTTCAGATGGAAAGAAACGGAGTGTGGGAGATAAAAAGGTTATAATTTCTCCTCTGCCTTCAGTTATTCCCTAGGGAACAGTGTATTTGGGCAGAGTGCACCTTGTTTAGATAGAACCTCAGATGTTCTCACTGCATAGAGCTTGCTCAGGAGCAAAACCAGTTTGTTTGTGTGTTTGAACAAACACAAAGCCTTGTGCATGTCCTGAGCTTGAGCTGTGTGGGGTTCTTTGAGAGGAGGTGATCTGATATGTCCACGTGTGGTAACCTTCCTCCCCTCTCCTTTAGTTAATTCCCAGACATGTCGAGGCCAAATGTTCCAAGGTATGAAAATTGGCCCAGAGATGTAGAGCTGTCAGAAACAGCCCCCAGTTTCCAGGTGCTGATCTCGCCTTCTCTCCTTGCTGCAGTTTGATGGAGTGCTACCAGAAGAGGAGGAGGCAGTGGCGGAAAGTCCTGTGGAAAAAGACCTTGGCATTGCAAATATCATGGCAGAGAAGATCGAGATCATTAGCCCTATGAACTCCCCTTCCCTAGACTTCAATGACAATGAAGACATTCCCACCGAGCTCAGTGACTCCTCAGAGACCCACGATGAAGGTATGTAGGGAAGGGCTGTTCCACCAGTGTTGTTTTCAGCCTTGCCCCATCCTTTCCAGTGAGGGACTGGAAGGGCAAATACTGAATAATTCCTTTTCTGGGCACTAAGAGTTCAGAAGATGCAAAGAATTCCCATCCCGGGCTGCAGAAGGTCCCTAAAATAAGCTATGTAGCTAATTACCCCTTCTGACATTCCATCTTGTCCTGGGATCAGTGAAGGAAAAGGCTTAGAAGGAAGGTTCCTTTGGGTGGCTTCACAAAGTAAAGCACTAAGGTCCTGCTGCTGTGGGAGCACAGCTCTGATGCTGGCACAGAGGATCATGGCTGAGGTTTGTGGGCCTGTTTCTCCACAGGGGAAGTCCAAGCCTTCTACGAGGACCTGAACGGCCGCCAGTATGTGAACGAAGTGTTCAACTTCAGCGTGGACAAGCTCTACGACCTGCTCTTCACTGACTCCCAGTTCCAGAGGGACTTCATGGAGCAGCGCCGGTTCTCTGGTGAGCTGCTGGCAGAGCCAGCCTTGTTTGGCTCTCTAGGTGTATTTTCTAAGAGCCACATCTAAGTTTATGGAAGCAGCAAACTCTTTGTATTGTTTCTACATTAGCTAAGGCCTGATCCTGTGTTCAAAGCTTAAAAGTGTGAGGAAAAAGCTCCTCTAGCTCCACACCAGACACTGGCACAGACTGTGCAGTTGATGGTGCAAAGAGAGTTTCCCTTGGCATGCTTTAGTCCTCCTTTCCCTGTGGATTTGCTGAAGGAGCTGTCCCCAGCCTCTCCTCCTTTCCCTGCACTTGGAAGAGGGGAAGAATCCTCCCATTTAGTGCAGGGGATGTTTCTTTCACACCCAGTTGAGCTCTAGTGCTTCTGCTTCTGCAGCCAAGCTCTCCCAGGGGAAGGAAATCCTGTCCTGAGCTTGGTTATATGGTTATACCTTTCCCTAGGGCACTGGCCCGAGCTCCCTCTCCAGTTACTTGAACCACATATTGTTTTGTCCTTTCAGATGTTGTCTTTCATCCCTGGAAGAAGGAAGAAAATGGCAATCAGACCAGAGTGATCTTGTATACCATTACCCTCACCAACCCTCTGGCCCCCAAAACTGCCACAGTCACTGAGACACAGGTAGGTGGGAGGGGAGCAGGGGTGAGGTGCTCTGTAGAAGCAGATCAGGGATCTCTCCTTGCCTGGGCCATGCTGCTTTGCACGTTCTTGTTCTCCCTATCCAGTTTCCTTTACACTTTTTTCTGGTATTAACTTGCTACCCAGTGTCAGTGCAAACAAGAACAGCTGAATTGCAGTGCAAGGACAGGACCACACATTTCCCAGCACAAGCAGATGGGTTTGTAAACAAGCCAGCATGTTCTAACAACTGTTTGTCACCTGTACTGGTGGGGTTTGAGCTGCTGTTAGTCCAGCAGGTAATACATGAGCAGGGCACAAAGTCAGGTGCTGTCTGGCCAGTCCTCTCAGCTGTACATGGGGATGTTCAGGGTTTTATCACTCATGAGGACAATTAGATGGCCTGTTTAACGAGGTAAAAAGAGAGTGCAGAGCCAGGCTGGATCTAGTAGGAGCTGCAGTCAGAGAGTGAGGAAGAGCCTCCATCTATGTCCAGAGATGTTCAAGTGGCCAAAGGTGGATACTGAAAGTTAGCTTGAGGGAGCCAAGAGGAGATGGGGTGTCTGAGCATTACAGGGGAGTCCTTGCTGCAGAGGTAAGTGGGAGTAGTCCATAAGAAAGGCCAAAGGGATCTGCAGTTAACTGTGTCTTTGTAAGGTCTGCTCTGGGGCAAAGCAAGCAGCAGATCACAAGCACTTAAAGAAGTAATTGAGATGTTTTTATGGTATTTAGGGTTGAAGAATAACTTACTCTAGAAAGAACCTGTGCTGAGAGCAGGGTCACCTCTGATTTTAGTTCAGGTTGCTCCCTGACAAGCCAGCCATCAGTTTAATGAGCAGAGGTCCCAAAGAACTGGTGCTCTCAAGGCAGTGTACGGAACTATGTCTCTGATGCAAACTGCTGGAGGCTGAGCTGCTGGAACTGAAACCCCCCTTTGAAATAGACCCTTGGGAAAGATCTAAGTGAAACCTTATTTTCCCTGAGCATGCCCCACTCAAGGGTGAGCTGTTCACAGACAGGCCGCAGGGATGGGGTGTGGGTGTGCTCCCCTGTTTGTGCCAGAGCTGTGTCTGTAGAGCGCTGGTGAAGGTGCCAATCTATCCAAGCCATGTTCTAACCCCACTAATAGTTGCCTTGCATGCTGTCTTTTATGCAGACAATGTACAAAGCCAGCCAAGAAAGCGAGTGCTATGTCATAGATGCAGAGGTGCTAACCCACGACGTCCCCTACCATGATTATTTCTACACCATTAACCGCTACACGTTGACTCGTGTTGCCAGGAACAAAAGCCGACTCAGGTACCTCCTTGTGGGATGAAGACCAAAAATCATCTCTGGGTGGGAGTTCTGCTGGTTGGGGTGTTAGAAGGGGCTGGGGAGAACTTAGAATTATTGCTTTGTCCTGTTGCCAGAATACTTGTATTGCAGAGTTAGTGTAGGGCAAAACTCAGGAGTTAGAGGTGGGGCAGGGAGAGGATTTACAGACTTCTTGCCCCCTCCTTGGGAGCAGTGCCACTTGTCACAGTGGTGAGCAACAGGACAGGCTGCCAGGGACTGTGCCTCTGAGACACACAGAGGAATTTGGTACCCAGCAAAGCTATAGGTGTTTGTGGTTGACTTTGATAGGTGATCTAAATGTCTGCCTGCCCCGGGGCTGAAGGTCTCGGGAGTCCTCTCCAGGGAGAGTCTCTTGAGGCCTTCCTGCCACTGCCTTTGGAAGGACTTTTTGTGCAGTGTCTCTCCTTGAGAAACACCAAGGGCTGAGCCCATTCCAGAAATAACAGTGTGTGTGATTATTTCGTGTATTTACATGGACAAGGGATTGTGAAGTGACGTTGCCTCCAGGAAGCAAAACTGGGAGACTGATTTTCCTTCCTTCCTTCCTCCCCTCACACAGGGTTTCCACAGAGTTACGTTACAGAAAACAGCCTTGGGGGCTGGTGAAGTCCTTCATCGAGAAGAATTTTTGGAGTGGCCTAGAAGATTATTTCCGTCACTTGGGTAAGAGTGGCAATGGTCAGAGCTGTAGTAATGACCTGCAAGCAGAGGCACCTTAATTAATTGGGTCATCAAATCCCGCCCTGTGGCAGGAGTGCAGGTAGTCTAGGGCCAGAGGTTGGCCCAAGGTGTAAGGGAAGTGTAGTGTCTCCTCTGGTATGGGTCTCAGACCTTGCCAACCCAGCAGCTGATGTGCCATTAGAGGGCTTCAGTGTGTATCTCTGCAAGGCCAGTGCCTCTTCCATTAAAATCATTCCTGAATCAGGGTTTAACTCAACAGTAGGACAATGGTCACTGTTCAGGAGGTTTTCTTTATTGCAGCACTGGGGTCACCCTGGGGATTTTCCTCCAGAAGGGTTCCCACCTGTTGGCCCAGAGCCACAAGCTTTTGTTCTTTAGGATCATACATATTCCTGAAATGCCCAAGCCCTTTCCCCAGAGTCACTGTAATATCTCCACCCTTGTATCAGTTTATGATTTCTTGGTTTCTGTCACCATCTAGTGCTCTAAAGTTAGTGCTGTGGCCGTTTACTTCATCCTGTGGTCATTCCTCTTCTTTATCATGGTGTCTGCTAGTTGACCTCCCTTCCACCTGTGCATGTTTTCTTTTCCTCAACTTCCAGAAGAGGAGATAGCAGTTTATCTAACCTCAGACTGAGACACTTGTTTCTGTACAAATGCTGAGGTTAATCATTTCTATACCTATATATGGTTTAGCTGCTCTAACTGGTAGCAAGTTTCTCTTTCAAACCCCTTGACTAGGCAAGTTTCACAGCAGCATTTTTCCTTATCCTTCCCTCGCTGTCTCTGCAGAGAGTGAACTGACCAAAACGGAGAGCACGTACCTGGCTGAGGTGCACAGACAATCCCCCAAAGAGAAGGTGAGCAAGCAATCGACTGTGCGCCGGAGGAAACGGGCCCATGGGCACCTGCGGGTGCCCCACCTGGAGGAGGTGCTGAGCCCGGTCACCACCCCCACCGACGAGGAGGTCGCGCATCGAATCAAGCACGTGGCAGGTGAGGAGCTGCAGAGCCCTCGTGCTCGAGGAGGGAGAGCTGGGCACCTCTGGGGAGGTTAATGGGAGAGGGGTTTCCTGGAGGGAGGGGGGGCTCTGTTCTGGTGGAGTGAGCTGGAGGGGTGTGCAGGAGGAAACGTGTGGTCCCCACCTCATCAGGCAGCATTTCCATCTCCTCAGGTTCCACTCAGACACGGCACATCCCCGAGGAGAGCCCCAGCAGCTTCCACCTGCAGAGTGTCTCCAAGCTGCTCCTTGTCATCAGTTTTGTGTAAGTGATTTTTTCACTTTTCTTCACAGCCTTTAACAGCTCTGCTCTTTTCATGTTCCTGGCCTTCTGTGCTCCCCTGTGCCAATTTTTCTTGCTCATATTCCTCTCTGGTGCCAAACTTTGTGCGGCACAGAGAGATAAGCACTGACAGGCAGATTTGACCCCTCAGCTTTGACCTTGTTGTAACCAGGCTCCCCAGACCTGGGTGTTTCTGGAAGTCCTAAATGCCAGGCAGCTGTAGTCTGGGACACAGGCAGGCAGGGACCGGGGAGTCTGAAGCAATCTGACAAGTAGAAAGAGTTATTTCTATTGCAGGGACTTAGTTTAGAGGTTTTCAGTGACATCTAGAAACTTATTTTCAATTAAAAAAAAAAAAAGACATTTAATGTAATCTGCCAACAAACTAGCTGTTGGCATGGAAGATGCCCATGGAAAGCTCTCTGGCAGTTACTGTGCTGTCACAATAATTGCAGGCACGTGGTTACTTGTCTGTCCTTCCCACCTCTCTTCCCAACTGTTCTTTCTTCCCTCCTCTCCCCCATGTTTCTTCTGCACTGTCTCTGAGCCCTCTCTGCTCAGCCCAGTTTCTCCTGGTCTGTGTCAGTCTGTTCTAACCTGCAGCTACTCCGTCTTTTCTCTTCCCTGCTCCCATTAGGATCTGTTTCAGGTACTGTCTCTCTCTTTTTTTACCTCTTGGCTCTCCCATTTCTGGCCTCTTTTACCTCTTGGCTTCTCCCTTTCTCTGCATTCAGCACATCTCCTCATCCAGCCTGTTCTGTCTGACCTCTCACCCCTGTCTGTCTGTCCTCCTTGCTCACACATTTCTCCCACGAGGTGACATTTTGGCCCTTACTCAGATTAAATCCCCACTCACGTACAGCGTGGACCCGGGTCCCAGCCACCACCTCCCAGCCTTGGGCACTTTCCCAGGTGTGCCTGGCAAGCGATGGGCTGTGAGGGGCTCCCAGGAAACTCTTTTTCTTTCTTTCCAGCCTGGTGCTGCTGGTCATTCTCAACATGATGCTGTTCTACAAGCTCTGGATGTTGGAATACACGACGCAGACGCTCACGACGTGGCAGGGCTTGCGGCTGCAGGAGAGGTACTGCCACATCTGCTTTCTCTTTGCCTCTCCTCGCATGGCTCCTGTGTTTTATGGCAGAGCCTTTCTGCCAGAGCTCTGGGCTCTTGCAGAGTGCCTCCTGTCGTGGAAAACAGATAAAGAGGTAGTTGGCCACCAGCATTTCCAGATCTGGAACTGCTGGACAGTTGTAGAAGACAGTTAAGGCAACCTCTGCTTCTCCCCAGCAGCCCATATAAAGGGGGATGCTCTGTGGATAAATGTTCTGCAATCTTAGGCCAAACTTCCCTCTGTGTGAAAAGCAGGGTCTTAGAAAGAACTCTTTGTCCACAGAGGAGGATCAGGGCCTGTGACATGCAATTAGCTGTTAAATAAGGGGTTTGAAAGCTGTGGGTCCAGGTATCAATGAGCTGTTAAAGTGTGGGAGGAAGAGAGAGCTGACTAGGAGGACACAGGGCACTTCTGAATGCCCTGAGCAGTACTAGCTGGTAAGCAGAGAAGTGTGGTTGTAGGTGGGCTTAGTTTGGTTAATAATTGTTAGCATGGAATCTTGTCCAAGGCTTTTTGGACATCCTATTGCAGTGTAGTGTCTGCTTGGCATGGGCTGAGCCATGGAGAGCTCTGGGCTGTATGGCAGCATTTCCCTGTTTCTTTTTTCAGGAAGCATGCTGACAGCCTCCAACCAGCTGGGATTTATTGGTGGGAGCAGCCTTTATTACCTGGACTCCCCCATCTTGTCTAGGGTCAAAGGCAGACCAGTCAGACCACCCCAGATGTGCTCCAGGGCACCTTGTTGTAGATGGCATTGCCAGGGGTGACCTGATGGCCCACAGTTGGTTGTTTATGGTTTGTTATAGTGATAGCCAGAGATTTTGGTTTGAATTCCTTCTGGCCTCTTTAGCTGAATGCTTTTTTCATGTCTGGAAGTGCTAGATATCCTGAGTAATCCCTTCTCTCTTTCCAGAGGTTGGGAACATCCCAATGCACTGTGCTAAGGTGCTTTTGTCCCCTGACTGTACTTTTGTGCAGCCACAGTTGTCCCCTTGCTACGTTAGGTTTGACTCTAAATATCCATAGCCACATGCTGCTGTTGTAATGACTATTGTGCATGATTTATCTCCAGAGCTTTCTCATTTCTTCTCGTTAGGGAAAGGAATTATTATGCATTTTCCCCATAATAGCTCTGCTCCTTTCCCACAGGTAGATACATGAAGTGATTGTGCTGCTTTATTTTCCTCTGGTACTCTGTTTGTAGCACTGCATACTCTTTGTATGCCTTAAGGTGCATGTACTGGAATTCCATGGGTAGCTCTGTTCCCACCCCCAACACAGGCAGGTTATGTTGCAGTTATGGAAGAGGAGTGACCCATTCTGCTGGGTCAAAGACCAGGTGTCCTCAGGAGCATTCAATTTGGGGCTCCAGAAACATCTTTTTGCTCTGTCTGGTTCTACTGGGACTTAAGTTCTATGAGCAGGAGCAGTCAGCAGTATACTATGTCTACTCCATATGCAGCCTCTCCCCTCCAACAAGGGGGGCAGCCTTTATTAGCAGGACAGTGTAACCTCCTAGGGATGAGGGTTACTGGCCACAGGGACAGGGTTCATGTTCTTACTTATACTGGGGTTTTTATTGCCATGCTTAATTAACATTTCCTTATTTATCTCCGGGTCTGGAGCCAGCTGAGCAGGACAGATGGAAGCCCTCAAGGTGTTGATGGGAGGATCACCAGGAGTGGCTGCCTGAGAGGCCTTGGGCAGGCACCAGTGGTCAGCCTGGAAAGGAGGTGGGACTTGGCTGGGCTGAAGTGAGGATAAATCCCAGGCAAGGAGAGGGGAGTTGATGGCAGTTAGCACAGCAGTTGGCACTCTGCCCCTTTGCTAAGTAGATGTGGCACTTGAGGCTGTGGTCTAGTGGTTAGGGAGATGTTGGGATGGAGGTTGGACTTGATGATTCTAGAAATCCATTCCAACCATAATGATTCTATGATTCTAAGGTAAGAGAGGAACAAGTCAAACATTATATTGCCAGGGAGAAATAAGAACTTACCTAAGAAGCGAGTTCCAGCTGTAGAGGAGTTCTCAACACCAGGACTTCCATAAAGGAGGCTTGAAAAATCTCTGCTGTAGTCTGAGAGGAGGGATTCACCTCCGTTATAAACCAGCAGGAGACAAAGCAGGAAAGGCTTTGTAGGGATCTTAGAACCTAGCAGAGCCCAGAGAACAGGAGACAAAGCAGGAAAGGCTTTTAGCTGTTGTAGGAACTAGCAGAGCCCAAAGAGACAAACAGAAAAGACTCATAGCTCTGTTAGGAAGTAGCATGACTTAGCAAAAAAAAGATCCATACCTCCCAGGAGAGACAGGCAGAATGAGGGTGCCACTGCCCAGCCAACCACCACCAACTCTTCACTTGGGATTTATCCTCATCTTGTCCCAGCCAAGCCCCACCTCCATGCCAGGCTGACCACTGCCACCTGCCCGAGGCCTGTCAGGCAGCCAATCCTGGTGATCCTCCCATCAGCACCTTGAGGGCTTCCATCTGTCCTCAATCTGCTCCACTCAGCAGCCTCCAGCCCTGTTCAGGAGGATTAATTGGGCCTGAAGGGAGTGGGCTCGATACCTCCACTTTACCTGCTATTAAAAAGGGAGCCTGTGCTGCTATTACTCATAATAAAGAGAAGGACTTTGATTAAAGATGTCTAGAACACCCAAACTGCAGAGACACTGCAGGGCTGCCTGTCCCCTAGCAGTGTGTTGCCTTTTGACTCCCCCCCAGTGGCCACAGTGCCATCTCCCAGGCAAGGACAGCAATGTCTGTCCTTACATTCCCCTCTGGCAAACAGGACTCTGGTTCCACCCATGCTACAACTTCTGCACAAGGCACATCTTTGATATGAATTCATTAATTGCCCTGGTTAAGACAGAGTAACATTGGTATCTAAGCACATTGAAACACACTCAACCTGACCCTACAGGGTGAAAAGATTACACAGAAACATACAATCTACACCCCTCCACAATCCACTTTGCTCCCCCTTGCTTTCAGCTTCCCTAGGTTGACTCTTGCTCATACTCTGCCTGACAGGTTACCCCAATCCCAGACAGAATGGACCCAGTTACTAGAGTCTCAGCAGAAATATCATGACTCAGAGCTCCAGAAATGGCGTGAGATCATCAAATCCTCGGTGATGCTTCTAGACCAGGTGAGACCACACCACCAGGTAGTGCTGTGACTAGAGGGGCACAGTGTCCTCCCAGCCACCCTTGCAGTCCTGCAGCCTTACCTGGTTCCACTGTAGGCCATCAGGTGTGTGACCTCCACTAAAGTCTCCCTTTAGATCCATCTTCTGACCTAGTGGTGGGCAGCAGGTCCCAAGGGCTGGTCACAGGATACCACAGCTCCTCTGTCACCTTGTAGGGGTCTGTGCACATCAAGGAGAGAATTCTACAGGGCCAAAAAAACTTATATTAGTGCATTTTATATCTAGGCTCTGGCATCCCAGTTTGGAAAGCTAATGTTAAAACACTGGGTTCATACAAAGCTTGCATGGATGAAGGGGCCGTGGTCTGAGCACAGAGCCAGGGGTTTTGGTACCCACTGCCTAAGAGCTGCTTAGAACAGAGCTCAGAAAAGAAAGCTGCTCTCCCCTTCTCTGTTACTTGGAGAATGGGCTCTCAGGGGCTCCCATCTTCTCAGTCCCTATTTGTACACCCCAGCCCTGACACTCCGCTCCCCAAACCCAGGCTCTTGAGGCATCAGTACTTTACATGGAAGGAGGCAGCAATGGGGAAGGAAATCCCAAAGTGCTCTCACCTCTAGGGTAGCACCACAGCGGAGAAATTTCTTGTCTTGCAGATGAAGGATTCACTAATAACTCTTCAGAATGGCTTCGGGTCCCGGGACTTCGGGTCGGATCCAGAGGAGAAACGGAAACATTTCCACTAACAGGCAGGAAAGCAGGAGGCCAGAGGACGGTGTGCAATATATGTAAATAGGNACGTATGGAGAGGAAGGATTGACCTCCAACACTGGCTGAACTGGAGCGTCCGGGTGGTAGCGTGGGGTGTGTGGGGGAGGGCTGTGCTCTCCCAGCACTGGGGGGTGCCTGGGGCTCCCCTGGGCCCGGGCACCCCCTCTTCTGTAATATTCCTGGCTGTCTGTTTGTCCGTCTGTCTGTTTTGTTTTTGTTGTTTCAAAGGGAAGCATCAGAGTGAGTGCCCCCCCCTGCACCCCTCCCTGCGCATGAAGGTCCCTGGCTGACTATTTATCTGTACACACAAAGGGGACACTGTCAACTCTCTTACCTTGCTGGCTTCGGGGCAGTCTCCATCAGGCCCTTACAAAAAGGATTGTGCATTTGGAGAGGAGGCCTCTGGAAGAACTGCTGCAGGTGTGCAGAGAGCAGATCCCAGTGGCCATCCCCTCCTGTCCTTGGAGCAGAACCACACTTTGCTGTCATGCTGGGCAGCCTGGTTGAGGGAGCAAAGCACAGAATGGGAATGAGCTGAACTGCTTTCTCCAAGCAGGAGTGTGCTGCCTCCTGTGACACTGCAGTAATAGCCAAGGAGATGGAGGGGAGTATCTGCCTGCAAAGTGGTGGCTGGAGGAGAGCCACAGCACGGAAAGCACATTTCATTCCCTTTGACAGTGTCCCCTTTACCTTTTCTGTACTTCTCTGCTTTCTGTGTGCTTGGTCCCTGCCATTAAGCCATCCCTGTGCTGAAGACCTACATCAGTCCTGAAAGGGCAACTGCCTGCATGACTTCCCAAGGTATGGGGAGTACCCCAACTTAAAAAGCAAACCAAAATCAGTATTTATTTGCAACTACACTGCTCAGCAAACTTCCCTCCTGCCCCTGGTCAGTGAGACCAGTTTGCTCCTTCCACCTGGCCCTTACCTTGTCTTACAAACTCTGTGGGAGAACATGTGGGAGAAAAAGAACTTCCTTCCCTTCACTGGGGTATTTACCTGACAGCATCTATATAGCAACGAGGGCTCTGAAAGTCCAGGAGGGGCTAGGAAGGGTCACAGGGACCAAAAAAGGAAAGAAAAGGCACCATGAGTGAGTGGCAGGATAGATCTGGAGAGGTGTCCACAGTGTGAGGCATTGGACTGGTCTCTCTGATGAGCTGGATAGCAAAGCATCTGCCCTGTAAGCAAGTCAGGGGGTGGAGCTGCAGTAAAAATATGTATTTTTACATGTTCTGGGGGCTAATCCAGACTCCCATTAGCAGCCAGCTGAGGAAGAGGGGCAGCGAGGCTGTGCTGTGACTGGCTGGGGTGCAGGCTGCTTGTCTGAGTGGGTAATAAATGCTGTCTCATCTTACCCAGCCTGGTAGATGAGGTGATACGTGAGGTCTTCAATCTCCACCTTGTTCAACAGCAGGATTTTTCCACCTCTGGAGTGGCAGGAGGGAGTCAGCTGCATATTCCCCATATGCAGAAGGTGCAGTTCTAGCTCACCCGTTGTCTGTAGCTCCAGCGGGTGCTGAAAGAGCAGAGTTAACTGCTCTTTGTATCTCTGCACCAGAAACTCTCCCCTGCACAGCTGGGTGGCAAAGTGGAGCCTAAGAAAACCCTCACAACCTCCCCCTCGTGTGTTCCAGTTAGGGACAGGCAATGGATGTAGAAGTAACCTGCTAATTTCTCCCAACCTACCTGCAATTTTCATGACCAAGTGCTAAACACACCAGGTCTCACAGGAGAAGGCTTTGAAGGAGCACAGAGGAAAACAAGTTCTCAAAAAGACATTTAAGACTGTGAAAGCAAGGTACAATTGGGGAAAAAGAGCCTCAGCAACTACAGAGTGATGTGTATTTATGACTATTTATTTAATTTAATGCTGCTGACTACTGTACTGCTCCCTGACTTTTTTCCAGGGAGGCTGCTGAAATGGCTACTGTACAATGAAACTGAGGTGCTAGTGCTTGGGAAGGGTGTTCCGTGGCTCACCTTGGGACAGGAGGGCCCCAGCTCCCCTCTGTGACTCCCCACTGTGACTTGCCCCACTGCCCAAGAGTCCTGTTTCCCCATTAGTCACTCCCACAACCACCAAGCACAGAAAAATCTCCTGCTTCCCACTTTCCCCTTTTCTGGAATTTCATTCCAAGCACGAAGACAGAAGCCAGAGAGGAAACCCTGTGCTTGCCACCTGGCCCAGGCCAGGAAAGAGAAACCACATCTTGCTAAACCTTGAATGAGAGGTGGCTGCCAGCTGGCTGGGAGGGTTCTGTACATAGAGGAAACCCAGGGAGAGGCAGAGAAACCACCTGTCCTGTGTGAGAGGGCTGAAAATGCTAGTTAGTGATCAGACTTGCTTCCTTACCAATTTCACATTCTCCTGCTGGAAATCCATCACTCATCCGTGCCTCCTCCTTCCCCTCCAACACTCTTGCAGGCTGCTCTGGTAGGGTGGGTTGTTCCTGGGGCTTGGCCTAGAGACAGGATTGCACAAACACTGTTAAATTAACGTGAGACCACGCACAGGCAGCTCTAGCTCAAGCACTAATCCTCATTCTGCCCACACATTACTTTAAAATGGGTTTAACATCTATCCTGACACACAGCTCTGTGAAATCCCTGAAAGAGCATAAGGGTGGGCACCAAACAGACTCTTGCACACACGGCCCTTCAGACCCAGGGAGGCTTCTCTTTGAGGCTTTTGGGTTCTTTTTCTCCAATTCCTAATTACTGACTTTCTTTTTTGCCACTTGGCAGCAAGTCTGACTTGGAGTCGTATAGGATCGATGCTCTTTTATTGCCTGTTAGTTTAGCACAGCAGCAATAAAAGAAAAAAAACCAAGTCTTGTTCTTAAGGCAAAGCCCACAATGGCACTAAAGGTGAGGGCTTCAACAACCTCAGTGTGTTTGCAGCTAGCTGCCTGCCTTCCTCTGGAGAGCTGTGATAGGAATCACCTGCTGCTGCTGCAGTTGAGGCCAAATGAACAGATTAATTCCTTTTGCAGCCATACACAATTTGGGACCCAGCTTGTGATTGCATTTCCTGGAGAAATTAGTAATGCTTTCGAGGAGCAAGGCTGAGCATCCAGACTGACCTTACAGGGGGTGGGACTTCTGCCTTCCCTGAGCTCTCACAGCCAAATTGTAGCTCAGCTCCTATTGTCAGGGTGTCACTTCTTCACCTGCTTACCTGTGCCAGAACCCCCACATCAGTGGTGGTTTTCTGTAGAGTGTCTGGCAGCTCATTCCCTAAAAGACCCTCCCTCTGACCCAGCTGCCAGGTGAGCACAGCTGGGCTTGGATTTGCTGAACAACTAGAAAATAGAGATTTATTTTTTTTATTTTTAAAAAGCATTTCTCCAGCCAAGAGTGCAAACTGCTGCCAACAACTACTAACCTCATTCTTGCCAAGTAAGATGCTACCTACTGGGAGGAGGGAGGTGCCCAGTAGGCTCTGGTTTGCCAGCTAGTGTTTCTGACCTGCTTATAGGGGAAGAGGAATATACACACTAATCCTAGCTTGGTACAATCTTGCTGTGACAAACACATGCTTTCCAGTGCTTACCTAAAAGAGGTGTTTGGCTTCTGGGATGAGCTCAAATGCAGCCTGAGACCTGGATAACTGCTGTGCAATGGTGCATTTACACAGTAGATACCAAAGGTATCTAGTGCAGCACCTGCAGGTACAGTCTAGGAAGGCCCAGGAGTCACAGGTTACTCCAGGTGTTCCAGATTGGGAGATCAGAAGCATGTCCCCAAGACATTGCTGGGTCTGCACATCCCACTTAGAGAAAGGTACCTGCAATGGTAGGGACAGGAGTGAGTGAGCATTAACTGGGTAACTGCTTTTTGGGTGCTCAGCAATTAACCCATAATGCAAGGCACACACAGAATGTCAGGGATTGGAAGGGACCTCAAAAGATCATCTAGTTCAAACCCCCCCCACCACTGGAGCAGGATCACCTAGATCAGTGATCACCTAGATCATCACATCAGGAGACTTCAGTATTAATTAACTTCTGCACAAATCCTTTTTGGCTCCCTCAAGTCCTTTGGGGTAAAAAAGTCACACAACTTTGCTCTTCTCTCCCCTACCTGTTACACTGCTGCCAGAGCAGTGTATTTGCTGCATTTCCACCCAGCCTATGGCACAGTCTGCATCCCAGCACCTGAACCCCCCCAGGGCTGCTTTAGAGCTGATCAGGGGCATCCTCAGAGACAGGCAACAAGCCCTTGTTGTAAGTATGACTTGAGTGAAAGAGGCAGGGTTCAAAGCATGAAGCTTTGCTGGATTTAAAGCCCTGGCACAGACCTGTCTCTGAAGTGCTGATGCCCACACTGCCATGTCAGAAAGCCTCCTGTGCTTAATCTGCTTTACCAGACAGACCCCAGTAGTTTCAGCTTATCTGGGTGGGGAGGGGCACAGATTCCTGACCCTCCTTGTCTCCTCAGTGCTAAACCATGTAGCCTATTTACTTACATGCTTTTTTCCTACCTTGATACAAGAAGGTAGAAGTTTGTTTTCCAGATAGTGGCTGGACACACACCTGCTCTGGGTACTTGAAATGAGCTCTTTTGACTGTTCTCTGCAGTCATTTCTGTGCAGATACAAAGGATGAGAGGGAGCCTGTGCCACACCAAGGCTGTGTCAAGAACACACCTGCAGACCTCATGCTTTGGCTTCCTGCATGTCAGAGCACTAACAGAAGGGTGTGCACGTGAGGGTTTGGTGAATACAGACTTGTGTGGGTCTTAATCCCGCTCCCCTTCCTGGTAGCTTTGCCTTCTCAGAGCTGCATTTCCATCATCTTTCAGTGATCCCAAGGCATCTAAATAAAGGAGGCAGAGAAGAGAGGGCAGCCTGCAGCTTTCACACCATGCAGCACTGGGACAGAGTGGTGGAGATAGCCTCCAGCTGCAAAAACACCAGCACTGCTGCTGGGGAATGAGCTGCAAACTAGAGCAGCTGTTTTGGGGCTAGTTAGATGGGTCTTTCCATGCTACTAGAAGTGGGAAAACATTTGAGACTCCGACTCCTCTCGGCTTCATTTACACGAGCACAGTTACATAGAGCCAGGGTGAGTCAATGTCTATGAAAACCAACCTGTGAGGGCCAGTGCCCATGTGTACATGGTCTCTGGTGCAGGGATCTCAGAAGAGGTTGTGGCTCAGTCATAGTGTGTGTGTGTAGCAAACCTTGAGTACTGCTCTGCCAGCAGAGATGCTACGCTCCCAAGGACTTCTCCAAGGAATGTCCTCAGTGTTTCCAGGCTGTATACTGAATTTTAACCAGGTAGCACTGTATCCATCACTGTCTGCTTTTCCCAACGAGGAGAGGAACTAGCTGCTTCCTAATTTAGAGGTGGGACCTTCCACAGTGTGTGGAAAAGTGCAGTCAGTAGCAAACACTTTACAGCAGCCGTGCCTGGCTCTGGGGACAGTTCTGTCACGTTTGTCAAGGCAGCTGCTGCCATCCCACAGCTCCTGACAGACCCAGGCTCTCTGTGCTACCTGCTGAACTCCAGACAGATCTTTCCAACAGGATCTCTGCCAGGCTTGCGGCCATAATATGTTGACTTGCTCAGTCTTTTCAGTCTCAGCAGTAATTAAACTATCCAGCAGGGGCTTGCTTAAAACAATACTAGAAACAGAGACTCACAAACCAAAGCATAAGGTAAGTGGCTCACAGAACATTGGTGTCAGTGTATTTCCAGACACGACTGTGCTTTCTGGCCCGTTCCCCCTGCCTGGCATGTCCTGGTCTCTCTGTGCTTTGCAGTCTCTACAGCACGAGTCTCTCTGTGCCATAATACCTTTCTTTTTCTAGATGTGCACACTGGCCAAATAATCTCCTCGTGTCTTGCTCGACTGCCGATTGAGATTATTTCCTGATGTAGCCAGACAGCATGGGCTGAGCTCATCGCATGGATACGTGCTGTGCCATGCCCTCCTCTCCCACCTGTGCAGTGCTTGCTATGGCTTTTCCCTCTCCCCTCACACCCTCGCTGCTGGACAATCATTCCCTGTGTCATAGATGGGCTGACCTGGTGCTGTCCCTGCTTGCCTTTCCTTGCCGCAGGCTGTATGCTCTTTAAGTGAATGTGTTTTATTTTTTTCAGTAGGGAAAAGGATTTCCTTCTGCTGAAGGAATTATATTTGCACATGGCTCAGGGAGGTACCTCCTCTGGCCGTTTCTGTTACCTCACTCATTTAGGCCAATTCCATTGCTAACGTTAATGGCCACCTTCCCCAGCCCAAACTCTGAGAATAGGTAGGGAATAAACCAATGTACAGCTCAGGTTCTAGAGCCATTTGGTCGCGTCTCCGTTTCGGCCCAGTCTGCCCCAGCGGCATTAGGTTGTGGGAGAGTGGCTGTTACAAAATGGGACCTGTGCCACCCGTGTCGTGTCGTTCCCCATCTTTGTGAGCCCACCTCCCCTGTAATAGCACTTAACAGATAAGGAAGCACTAACCTGGCTTTGGCCCGACGAGGTCACGGGGAGGGAGGAGCAGCAGAACCTTCTGGTGTTACCACCACCCAGGACTGGCATCGCATGGCTGTGGCACCTCTGGGACGTGCCCATTCTCCCGGCAGCTCACCTCCCATCACACGCTCCAGGGCTGGATAAAGCTGCTAAAAACCTGTTCTCCCCACTCGAGGCCCTGGATCCTGCAACCTCAGCTGCAAACGAACGAGGACCCTCAGCGAGGAGCGGGAGTGGGTCGTACAATCACCCTTAGGCGTGTGCTTCCCTTCTGGGCTCACCAGCAGAGCCTGGGAAGTGGGGGGGGGGGCTCTTGATGTGCCCGTAGAGCTAAGGTGAGCTCCAGGGTGGGGGAGGAACGGTGGGTTTGTTTAGGAGCTGTCTAACTGTCATCAACTTTGCGCTGTGCGCAAACCGCGGTAAAACGATACTGAAACTTACCTGCTAGAACCTAGGAACTGTAAAGGCTACGCAGCCAAAACTTAATGTAAAGTAGCTAGTACCATGGAAGTACGGTATAAATTAAAAAACCAACCTATCAAACAAACAGCGTGACTCGTCAGTGCTTTGTTCTTTTTATTGTCCTGCCTATCCTAAAGTCTCTTCTGTCGTTTCCAAATACAAAGGGAGGCTGTTCAGAGACCAACCAGGACCGTCTCTTCCAGGACACCCTTGAAAAATCCCTCCCTCCCCCCTTCTTGTTTTTGTTTTGCTATGAGAATATTGAGCAAAATTTCCACATGGTTTCCTCCTGCCTAGAACAACACAGGGCAATAGTCACATCTGGCTGCAGGAACTGGAAAAGTGAAACGTGGTCAAAGAAAAGCATCTTAAGAAGCCGTGTGTAAGATACTGGAAGGTGCAGGACTAGAGGACGGCCCTTCTTTATTTACCACTTGAGGTAGCTCTCAAGAAGTTCCGTTTACTCCCTTTTTGACTTAACATGATGACACCAGAGGGTTACCAATGCTTACAGGGGACTGGAGCAGAGGTGAGGGGGGTGAGAGGTTATGTGACCTTACCTAAAATCACCGTGGGCGTCAATGCTGTGGTCAGTGATGGAAACTCTGGCGTTACAATCTAGTCCCTCCTCTGCTGCTGTGGGTTCAGAATTAGGATTATGCCTAAAATTGCCCCAAGGCCAGGACGTTGGCCTAGGGAAAATGAAGACACCCAGCTGAATCACAAGAGGAGCTGCTTCTCCCCCTTTTGGCTCTCAGGTTTGATGGAACCGGTGCCCAGACTACAAGCGTGCTTCAACTGGAAAATGTGCCCGAGTTGCCAGACTGCTCTGGGCTGTAGTAGTTTACTAGAGTTGACACCCACTCTAAAAAAGGAACTTTGAACAACTGCCAGTTAGAAATCTGGCCTGGGCCTGACTTACAAATGGAGTAATTTCTGTGATTTTTAGCAACACATAGAAAGCAGCAGAACAAAGCGGAGGAAATTCCGTAGGTGGGGAGCATGCCTTGCTTCACAAGCACTCTGGAACTATTTAGAAGCGGTCAGTGTAGCAAAATCTGTCAACTCTTGCAAGCAGTATAGGCTCCATTGCAGCAGGGATGTACCAACATCTGCTATGTGAGATAAAAACCCTTCCCCTGTTTTGTCTTAAGGTACAATTCCACCCCAGCCAATGCTGCTGCCGGTTTTTCTCCCCATAATCCTAGTTGTTGAGCTCAACTGATCTACATTTGAGGCCAGAAAGTAAATTTTACTCTACTCAATCCACTACAATTGAAAAGGCAAGGTTGCATGGGGAACACTGAATTTCCAGCGTGATTCCTGTGCAGCAGGGGATCATTTACAGTGAATGCTGACTGTTCACACCCGTGACTAATTATCACAAGACAGAATTACCATTAACTAGGAAAAAATACATGTTTTGTGTCTACTCCCCTAGGTGGTGCTGCACGATAGTGTGAGACAACAATACTGCAGTGACACAAGGTCCTGCCATTCACAGCTCTGCATCCCTCCTGCCCCTTGCCTGGTTTCCGTCAGGGCTTTGCCCACAAGGGGTGACCTGCAGACCTTGTCCTTCTGCCTTGCTCTTGTTGCAGAGTGAGGCTCCTGTCGCTGTGTCTGTGTGCTTGAGGAGTAAACCTGCTATGCAAGGCAAAGGGAAGGAACTAAGAATTTTGACACCTGCTAAAAGAAAGGGGGTGTGTGTGTTTCAGGGGTCTCTCGTACTTACGTCATACTGCTTCCCAAAGGAGGAGCACTTCAGGATCTGTATTGTCAGTTCCCTCCTTCAGAAGCAAGTGTGAGCATGGCACAGGGACTCATCCTTCCCACTACACATTTTCAACAATTCTAATGCTTTGCAGTCCTCATCCTGCTCTGCCTGTGCACAGGCAGCCCAAAGTGCAGAGCAACTTACTGAGCAGCAACTAATGAATTACATTCTTCCTGTTTTAACACCAAAAAAACTGCTTGGGCAGTAACGTGGTGGAACATCACCTTAAAATGACCTCACTCCCGGTCCTGTTGGTCAGAGTACCATGACATACATACCCTTTAGCTCTGCAATGGAGAACTAGCATATTTAGCAAATAAAGGTGGTGGTGACAGCAGCTAGGAAATGACACACAACATTTACAAAGCGATCAACGTGATGATGGGTCTGAAACTTGGGAAGGAGCCGTGCTGCCCACACCCCGTGCCCTTTGCTCAGCATGCTTCAAAAGAAGAGTCCTCTAGCAAATGGGCTGGCAGCTCGGGATGGAGTCATGAGGCCAAAGTCAAGGCTGTACAGAGTCCAAGGCAAATGGAAGAGAATTTACACTTCCCCGTATTTCCTCCCGACGGCGCAGAGCTCCCCCTCAAACCTGGCTGGCATGACCTGGTCCTTCTGTCTTCAGAGCCCCTGCAAGTGAGAGAATTCCTCTTGGAGCACCAGTCGTTTGACCTTACTGAAGTGAGGATTGATATAATTAGCATGATAACTGACAGGACATGAGTAAGATTTTAAAAGATCTACATTTTGGTCTTTCACACACAAAGTCTTTTCTAGCAGATATTTTCCTTTGGAGATAGTGCCCTTATATTCCTCCTGAGCACAGCTCCCCATCCGCAGGGGACAGTGACTATTCCCAGCTCCACAGGAATGGGCAAAGGGGAATAATTACACCATGGCCTGAAGGTGTACACGGGGGTTGGTTAGGGGTTTAAAGCAACATGAGTACACTCACCACCCAAAGATACCTATATAGCTTCTCCTCCACCACCTACCTTGGTGCCGTTGGTTCTGCTGCCTCCTCTCTGCTATTCCTCCACAGGCACAGCACAGTTTTCCTTGTTTTCTGATGGAATTGCAAGATAGTCTGTCCTGTAGTTGGAGGGAAGGGGGAAAGCACAACCTCGAGTGCTACAGTACCAAATCCACCTGGGGTTCTTTCACCCTTACAGAGCTGAATGCCTCTAAGTATCCTTCAGAAGGTGCTCACAGTAGTAAAGTCTCCTTGGCACAGTCATGTGCAGACACTGAGTCTTCCCTACTGCATAACCCTACGCACACAGCCTTCCTACCATGTACAAAGAGCACCCTTACCCAAGCCAAGTATGTAGAAAGATGGGAATGGGCCAGTATAATGACTGGAACATCTCTTCTGTGTCAGCTGCATCTGTGAGGCAGATCTCTAAAGCAAGCCTTCCAGAAGAGCATCTCTGCACAGTTCAAACCAGGCCGCTTTGAACATCACACACCACAGCCACCCTCCCTACCTGGTGCATTGGGCAAGCACACTGTCTCTGTGGGTACTCCTGAACATGGCAATGATTTCAGACAGAGCAAACATCAGCTAGAAACGTGCAGCAGCAGAGTTCAGTCTTGTTGCAGTCTGATCTGGGCTGAGACACGTGAAGAACCCTCTCAGAACAGCTCACATCTGGAGAGATTTCACACTTACGCGTTTTCCTGGGCAGCCTCCTCTGCCTTAGAGACTTTCCTGTAGCAATAGACCATTTCTATCAGTAGCCACAAGGTGAGGAAGACCAGCAGAATATACATCATAATTTCAGAGATCACCGAGGTGAAGTCTTCTCCAGCTGTTAAGAAAATGAAATAATCTCTGGTCATTACATGCAGGTGTCGGAGCACAAAAGCTCCACTGACCCTTTCCACCCTCGTGTCATCCTTCCTATCCCACCTTGCCAGAGACACCCAGGAGCCACTGCACTGCGAGGGGGCAAAAGAGAAGGAACAGGATAAGCCAGCAGTGATCCCACTGCGTGTTTCCAGTGGAATCAAACCTGCCCAGGCTTGAGTGTGTCTTGCATTCTCTGCCACCCACACGTTTGCACAGATTGCTCACTGACAGCCCATCTCACCTCCACACTCTGCTTCCTTTCTGCATCCCACTCACGGTGTTACCTGACTGTATCATGCCACCAGTGATGGGAAAGAGATCAAAGCAAACAGATGCTTGTGGGGAAGAAGAGAAGGGAAAACAGCAGAAAAAGATGTGGGCTAAAAGCTCCTGTCCCTCTCTGAAGAGAACAGCAGAATTCCCACTGAATTCTAACAAGCCAGGATTTCAGCACTGAATGGAGCAAAACCAAGAGGATCAGAAAGACTGAGGAGCACCGTGAGGGGAGGAGGGATTGGGAGAGGGTGGAATCAAGAGACAGATATCAAAATGGAGAAGGAGCCGTTCCAGGTGGAAGGAAGGATGCAGAGCTGTGGGTACCCTGGCAGAGGCTGTGCTATAGCACCTGAGACCCAGCAGTGGAGAAGCAAGGGCTCCAAGCTGAGAAACTGCAAACCTCTGCCTGTTTCGTGTGCCTGCCCAGCTGTTCCAGCTGTTGGCACAGCCTGCCAAGCTTGTTGTACATTCCTGCATTCACACACAAGCATCCTGAGCCTAAAAAGGGGCTGCAGCTGGCAAACAAAACGCTGGTCTTCCCTCCTGAACCCTGGCAAAGACAGACCCAATTCTCTGGCAGCTCAGTCCCCCTCTCCTGCAATGCAATGAGAAACTCTATCCCTGGATGACAACAGCCACGGCGGGCTGAGGCACAACAGCCTTCCTGCCAGTCCTTCATACCCTCCTCCACCACGGTGAGGTGGATCAATCTGGAGCTTGTGAAGAGCGGCCGGTGGATCTCGAACTCGAACTCGCGGGTGATGTTACAGGTGTAGATGCCCGAGTCGTTCAAGGTGACGTTTTGCACAGTGATGGACACGTCCTGCATGTCTTTGCTCCCGTTCCACTGCAAGCGCCCGCTGAAGCGGCTCGGAAATTCGTGGTTTGATTTCCTGTACTCGTAGATCTGTGAGGAAATGTGAAGGGGTGTTCTGATTAATCACTGACTTGTATCTCAGACAACACAGCATATGTGAGGAACATCATCCTCTAGCTGCACACATGTCCTGCTATGTGCTGTGGCTTGCTCAGTAACAGCAGCTGCTCACGTTCTATCAGCCTGTACCTCAAAACCTCAGGCTACTTTACAAAAGACAGGAAACTGAAGTGTCTCCATCACAGAGGTAGAAAAGTTAAGGCACAGAAAACCAGAGACACATGGACAGTGACAGAAAAGATCAGCAACGGATCGAAAAACTTGGATCCTGCATCTCTGTGCCTAGTCTGTTGGTCACTGCACCTAAGATCATCCTAAGAAGGAATCACAGAATAAATACAGCAAATACAAACAGTCCCTGTGGGTAGGCCCAGGGATATTCAGCTGGAAGGGAAGTGTTGCAGGATAAATGACAGTATGAAAACACTACATCAGAAGAACAGAGCCTGGGTGGCTTTCACGAGCCTAATCTCTTGCAAGTTTCTGGCTGACCATGATCCCCATCATTAAACTGGCCATCCCACCTCACTTTCATTAGCATTCATTGGGGTGCCACTAGTAAATATCACCCAGGTCACCAAAAGTGAATTCCCATCTCATTCCTTAGTGTGGTCCCTTTAGTTCTCAGACACTAGGAGAGTATTTGCCATCTTGCCTGGCCCTGTTCAGCTGCAATGAGATACAACCACTGACCTAATGCTTCATACTTAGATAAAAGAGCTAGAAGAAAATGTTCATGCTCAGCCTTTATCTCGCTCTCCACTTAACCATTCTCTCTTGAATTCCAGTCACCCCTCATCTGTATGGTTCCCATTTTGATTCACTCTGAAAACAAATTCCACCTTTTCCTGACAGGGATCCAAAACAACTCATAGAGATCCTCCCACAGTCAGGACACCACTGCTTTCTCTGAGGCAAAAAAGAAGTAAATTGTGTCCTGCAGATTCATCATAGCCCAATTTAACCTCCAAAGAATAGCTTTGGGATTCAGAAGTATCCTAAAAAAGGCGACTTGGACAAGGTATCATGTCACCCTTCTGCTTCCCCTCTTGGTTTCCTTACATACTAGACTTTAGGGTCTCTTTCCTTCCCCTATACAACCTTCCTCGGGGATCCTGCTGCAGGACAAACTTACACTCTCATAAATACCTTTTGGCTTCTCCCACATGAGTTCACTGGGCTGTGTCTCACAGTAAGACCTATGAAAATATGGGCTCAGCTACCAAGCATACATACAGGTTCATCTTTTCCACCCTCCGGCCTGTAGAACCATTCCACCACCGTGCTGGCTGTGACCTCTTCCCTCTTCATGCAGGAGATGCAGAGTAGCTTCATGTCCTTTCCTTGGACAGCCTCTGTCTCTGATGGAACTTCAACACATACTGCAGAACAAAAACCAGCTAGAGAAAAGGAGCAGCAGAGAAGAAGTGTAAGACAGCTAGAGAGACACCAGTTATCCATGTTTATGATCACATCATCCCCAATGGAAAACAGTTTGATTTGACTAGTGCCCTCTGACAACAGATAAATGTTACCAAGCCTCCTTCTCTGAGAGATAAATAATTCATAGTAATTAACAGATGGTGATCACTTCATGCAGATTCACCTCTCCAGCATCTGCTTTGCCACAATTTTAATTTTCCCCCCAGTAATTGATGCTCCTTTAGAGGCATTGTTCACTCTCTCCCAAGCACGCTGAGCATGCTCCTGTTACAGGAGCAGTTCCTGGTCTGAGGGAAAGCCCAGAATCCAAGCGTGGAGGAACAGCTCACTCTGTGCAAAGCAAAAAGGTCTGGATCTTTTACTCTGGCAACGTGTTCAAACCAAACCAGGAGGGTTTGACACCCTTCCTGTGTCCAGGTTTCACAAGCAGTACCGGGAAGCGAGGGGCTTGGGTTTGAGCAGATTTGGCAGCAGGAGGAGTTATTGATTTTATGTGCATTCCTGTTCAAAATGCTTCCCTTCAGATCTGTGCCAACACTGGCAACTATAAAATACTGCTCTCCCAAACAAGACAAAACCCATTGTCTGTGAAGCTACACACTTGACAAGAAAGGGAATGCTTCAGCACGACATCCAAGACTAAATCCCTTCTGACAGTTGTCCCCTGGGCTAAACAACACCGGGTTCTGTCTCTCCAAATCCGACTCTGAAGAATCATAGAATGGTTTAGGCTGGAAGCCTGAAGTTAAGCTCGCTGAAGATGCTGACTTTGCTGGCTGCTCCTTGAAATACCATTAACCTCTGAGGTACCATTAACCTGCTCTCTCCAGCGCTGTATTATCCCAGGACCTCTCCTGGAAGTAGCCAGCTTCCAGTTCTCCAGTACTACCAGCTCCGTGGGTAGCACCAGCTTTCCGGGAGAAACAAGGAAGCAGCCCTGGATCGTGCTTTGCTGTGATCAAATTAGGCACACACAGCAGAAATGCACCCACACACAGCTCTGGGTGTACGTGCACAGCAAACGTGGCTGCACGGGCAAAGCCAACCACCCTTCTCTTGGCTGCAGGAGAAAAACTAATGGCAATAAAATGGTTTATTCCAGGTTATACAGGCTGCATGGAAAACTAGCACTAACACCAGCTGCTTAAGGGTTTGCATATCCTCCTGAGGCAGCTAAATGGTAAATTACATTGCAAATTTCAGAACAACAGCAACAGGAAACAGTTAAGAACTTGCATGCATATTAAAGCACACACTCTGTGCCATAAGTCTACTCAGCACTAACGTATTTTCTCTGCTCAAATTGACTCCATTACTCTCGTACTAACTCTGCATGAATGTAATTTCCTTCTCCTCTTGTAAACAAAAAGCCACTTTGAAGGCTGGTCCTCATGACAGCATTAAGGGAGCCTTGCTAGGAAAAGCAGTGCTTTAAAGCATCATCCTGCAAGAGGCGAGCACCAGAGCTGGTGGAGAACCTGGCTGAAGAGAACACGGAATGGAAGCACCTACCCCAGACCACCAACACGACCGAAGACGCACAAACCAGCCTTGGCAGTGCAGCCATTGTTCCGAGCCAGGAGTGGATCTCAACCTGGGCACAGGGTCCTTCGGAAGAAGACGCCGCTTCTCCTCTCCCCTCCCGGCCGTGGACCCAGCGCAACAGGATGCCTGGGGCTGCGCCGCGCCTGGTCCGGGCTCTGCCTGAGAAGGGAGCCGAGGGTGGGCGGCAGCTCGGCTCCGGAGGGGGATGTTTCCTGTGGCACGGATCCACGCGAGGGCTGTGCCGGGCTGGGCTGTGCCGGGCTGGGCTGGGCTGCCCGGGCAGGCGGCAGCACCACGGACAGGGCCGCGGCCCCGGACAGCTCCCCAGCCCCGCTCGGAGCTCCGCGCAGGGAGGTGCCGGTGCCGGTGTCGATGCCGGTGCTGATGCCGGTGGCTCCTGGGCACGGAGCAGCAGGTGGCTCAGCCCGGGGCGGGGCAGCCGCCGGCCCTTTGTTCGGCGGCCGGGCCGGGGGCTGCGCGCATCGTTGCGCGGGGGCGCAGCTTCCCGGCGTGCGTGGAGCCCAGCCCAGCCCAGCCCGGGCGGGGGGCACGGCCGGCGACAGGCATGCGCGGCCACCTCCCTCCCGCCTCCCCTCCCCTTCCCCGGCCCCAACTCAGCGCCGAGAAGGAGCCCGGGGCTCGGCTGTCTCTGCTCAGCCCCCCAGGAGCCACCGCAAGGGGTCAGCGCCCGGGCATCACCCCGTTCCCGGCCGCACAGAGGTGGCAGCTTGCCCAGAGGAGCCGAGAGAAGGGATCTGGGCATCAGTCATCTGGCCTCCAAAATAAAGCCGAGGGGAGGGCGGGGGGAGAGTTATCCGTGGGGGTCACGGAAAGGCCTCCGCCTCTTATGAGTTTAATACTGGCCTTTACACAGCTCTGAAGGTCACAGTTGGAAATACTGGGAAATCCTCTCTCATGTTCCAGTCTGATTCCCGGGAGTTTAACGCCAGCAGCAGGCTGGGCTTCCTCTTCCTGGACTGCGGCCACCGTGCCCAGAAGAGCTTCTCCAACTTTGAAGGTCACAGAGGACAGAGAGGGAAAAACAAAGTGCTTGTTAAACGTGCTCGTTAAATGTGCTCCTTCTTTTTAAAGCATCTGCTCAATAAACAGCACAATCTATTGAGTTAAACCTGCCCAACCCATCAGAGAACAACACGGGAGCAACTCTCAGAGCCGAGGCTCAGAGCGCAGACAGTGAGACCCACCCAAAGAGGGAAACCTGCAGCCATCCCAAAGCAGCAGCTCCGAGCCCCCTGGTTCCTGGGCCCCCAGCTGGGCACCACGCTGCCCGTGATGGCCACAACCCTGCCAGTGATGGCCACGGCTCTGTGCCCTCCCTGCCTGCACCCGGGGCTTGCTGCTAAGGGCACACACACACCAGCTGGTCCCTGAGCTGCTGAAGCAAAGCAGGCACAGAACAAAGAGCCAACACCGTTCCTAGACATCATCTAATCGTGTTTGTATCAGCAGGCTGCATTCATCATCTGCCAATAGCTGCACACAGAGCCACTGCCTCCACCTCACCCTTTACAGCCTACTGTGACAACTCCAATGATTGCTAGCTAAGGGCATCCTCCCAATTCCTTCTTCTGCTCCATTTTACTGGCTGGAGAAGTTCCTCTGCCCTGCTCCAGCTCACGTCTGGCTGTGACCCCTGAAGCCTTTGCAGCCCTGAAGTTGTACAGCAGGGACTGACCAAAGCCATGACAGCCCCTACACACTGGAATCAGGTTTCACCTGCTCATGCCTCTGCTCCTCAGCTTCTTTGGGTTACTGTGCACTCCTACCAGCCAACTACTCAAAGAAAACACCTATTTAATGTACCTCCAGAGCCAGGTGTGACTATGGAGACCAACAGCTTGTGAGTCAGTGGCCTGCAGATGCCAGCAGCACGCTTCCAATTCCACCTTAACAGCCATCCATCATGGATAGCCACATCTGAAAATCTGCCTTTTATCCATAGGAAGACCAAATGGCAGCCAGGATACCCAGAGATGATGGAAGGAAGGAGGACGTGGAAGTAGCTTCCCACATTAAGCCATTTGCTTTTCTCCTGCCACATTCACGACAAGGGGAGGGGCAGGCTAAGCACAGAACCTGCTCCAAACCCTTCTGGAACAATCCAGCCTGTGTATAGTGGCTGGGTGCTGCTAGTGGGTTTTTTATAGACACAGGAACTAGTGGACAATGTCCCTATCTCATTTGACAAGCACCTGTTTCATGAAGCACAGTGGAAATCACATCTGTTCTCAGGAAGCCAGGTGCTCTGCCAGAAAACACAGGACAGGGCTCAGCAGAGCTGTACTCTTTGTGCTAGGGCTGCTCTAGTTACACCTATTGCAGAGAACGCTGCCAGGGAGCAGAGGGGGTCTGAGGGGATCCAGAAGAAGCAGCAGCTCTAGTGCCCATATTCCATCAGCACCACTGATAGACCCTTTGACCCTTTCTCCTCCTGCCTTAGCACAGCCCTGACATCAGGTGCCTTCGTGCTCCCCCAGCTACCAACAGAAGCCTCTTCCTCTAATCCCAGGCCCTCCAGAACTCATCTGCCAACCAATTTAGATTATGGTGACCACATCCTAAAAAAGCTGTCCCTCAGAATCACTCGTGTACCCACCTCAAGCACTTTGGCTTGACTAGTGTTGTAGCTGCTACTAAAAGAAGGAAAACTGGGCCCAGAGGTGAAGAAAATCTCTGCTGAAACTGGGCTTGGATTTGGGTGGATTGTAACACAAAAGGACACAGGTCAGAGCAGTAAATGGAGATCAGACCCTCTCCTCCAGCCCTGAAGTCTGTTCTTCACCTAGGGCATGCTTCATATGCTGCAGACAAAACCAAAGTGGAATCGAAAGAAATACTTGTCATCAGTCCAGTTTATTAAACTGCCAGAACCCGTGTTGGTTTTTTTCTTAAGAAAAACATCTCTGGACTCATTCAGGGATGCTGTGTGTTTCAGAATGAATGGAAAAGATACTTTCATTCTTGCTATGATCTGGGCTCAGCTGGGAACCACTCCACCATCTCCACGTGCCTGTTTTGAACAGGCAATGAACACTGCCCAGCCCTCCTCAGGAGAGCCTGCAAACAAATGGAATGCCACACTGGGAGCCTGCTTCAACTTTCAGCCCTGGTGTGCTGTGAAAGAGATGGAGAGCATGTTCTCTTCAAACCCCATCCAGTGCCAGGGGGCACAGCTGCTCCTCCCTGCCCAGCATGGCCCTGATGTGAGCAGGGGAGGACAGGCGTAAGGAGCCCTTGGGGCACAGCATGCTCAGCACCACAGAGCCCTCAGCCATTTTGGCACTCTGGGGGAAATGAAGGGAACTGAATGTTGAGAGAGAGAAATCTTGAATGCTGTGAGAGGCAGCCCAACTTATCATGCGAGGGTTGCTATGGCAACCCACCCAGTTAATGCTTCACAGGGAAAAAGAAAAAAGGCTGGCACTTTTGCATAGGCACAACATGATGAGGAGATAAAAATAATTTCAGCACCCTGCCCCCACTAATCCCTGGTCCCCGAGCCAGGCTATGGCAGTGGGAACACAAAACCTTCATGCCTGGCCTCTCTGTTCAGCCATCTCAGCAGCTTCCTCCACCATCCACAATCACACCAGCTCTCACCAGTGCAAACCCCTCCTTGTTGTGCAGCTGAACATCAGCAAAGCTTGTTGCTTGCACAGCCCCCCCTCACTGCCAGGAGCCAACACGTACTCACCACTAGGATCAACAGCCATGCCAACCTCGAGGCCAGCAGAGCTGCACAACAGCCAAATACCAGCAGTGCAATGTCCTGATGCACAAGTGCTGGGAGGTAGAGAGCACCCGTTACTCCTGCTCACCACTGCTCCCACAGCAGCCTCTAGCCAGAATGAAACCAGTAACAGTCTGCAGAAAAGCCATACAGGATCATGTATACCAACTGAAAAATGTTGAATTTAATAAGTATAGGCATCCATCCCATGCACTCTAGAAACCATTCTACAGAAATCTATAGCGAGGGAAGACTTCTCTAGTTCCTTTACAGTGCCTGGAGGGTTATAAAAGCTCATTCATTTCACACCCAAGTTTTAAGATATATTCTCTGCCAACATCTTGATGCCCATCATATCCTCTATACACTCCAGCTCTCATCTTCATACATCTTCCCATCTGTAGACCTCCATTTCCAGCTGATGCACAGTTCCCAGTGCTGGGGACTAGGTCTGCAGTGTTCAGCACACAGCCCCAGTTGCATGCCCTTCACCCCCTCCCCAGCATTCCAGAAGGGAGGTCCCCATTAAGGCAGAGACCCAGAGTGCCTGTGCTATCTCTATGCTCTCCACACAAACACCTCCCTGCCTTGGTGTTGCATCAAGGTTTGGCAGACCTAGTTCCCCATGCAATGTAATGGAGTGGGGTGTCCTGTGTGCAAACCCTGAGGGCTCCTGAAAGCTGCACTCCATACTGAGCAACCACCTTGTTCTCTGTCACACACACACTGCAGGGCATCTTTCTGCTACGTACAGATTGTGGCACATTCTTAATTTACTGCTGCTACTTGAGCTTGGCTTGGCTTCCTCCATGCCTGCAGAAGAGGCCAACTAATTCCCAAGGCCTCTCTTCTGGGTGGCCAATATTCTAACCCTTGAATGCCAGCTGCATCCCCTCTCTGCTTTCACCCAGGACCCACAAGGCACCATCCCTTTGCCATCCTTATCCCCCAGAGAAAACCCAGGCTGTTCAACACGCCTCTATTCATCCTTGGCTCTGAGAAGTGCTCTCCTTTCAGGACTAAGAATGAGAAGGACTGGATGTTAAAGAGTCCTCCTGTCTGTGAGCAAGAAGTAACTGCCCTGGCAAGCAGAGTGCTGGAGCTGTTTGGGAGCCCTTAGTGCCTTTCACAGCAGTGCTCCCTGTCAGAGAAATACCTCCTCAAATGCAGAGCAGGCTGGTGTGAGTCAAAGCCCAAGCATGCATGGGGACTGGCAGGGGCTGGGTCTCAGCTCCCTCTCAGCAGCAGTTGTATTCTGAAGGTTGGGTTGAAAATTCTCCCCTCTGTGTCCAAGAAAGGCACTGAGCTACATTCCTGTACGTTGCTTACACCCTGTAGTCAGCAACCAAATAAACAAATTTCCCCAGATCTTTAATACAGGCTACATTTAGAGGTGTGCTATTGTACACAGCCTGGAAATTTAAGCCCTGGTGTTGCTCCGGGTGCTTTTGGGGTGTTGCTCTGTGGGACCCAATGAAATCAAGCACAGGGACCAGCCTTTGTGAGCTGTAACTGAAGTGCTCTTTTACCAAGCTGCAGAATAATGAGGTGGCATTTTCACAAATATGCTTTTAGGCCTCTCCTCAGCTCATTCACCTCAGCAGTGGATGAAAACCCATTAGCATGTCAGATTGCCTCACAGATTCATTCACATTTGCTCATTTAATTTCTCAATTCTTACTGCTAGTAAAATACACAAATGCATCAATTATTTTAGCACCGTGCCATTATTACATTTTTGTACAGAAAAGCTTGTTCAGCAAGTGGTGCTCCCTTACCTTGGCTGGGCTGAAGGGCTGGCTGCTGCTCTTTTCCTTAAATGTTAGACAAAGCTGCATCTCCTCCAGCTGCCAGCAAACATCTTTGAGTTCATTTCCAAGTCCCCTCCCAGAGAGCTCTTCAAATGCAGTTTGTTTTCACAGGAGTGCAGGAAATCAAAGGATTTCAAGAGCCTTTATTTTTCACTAGAGATGTTTGGGTGGATTATTGTCCTGCAGAATCAAGTCTCCCATTGTGAAAGAGAAACTTTCTACACCTTCCATCTCTGGGTTTCCAACGTTCTCCTCCTAGTAGCACAATTTTCATTGTCTTTCATCTAAAATGACAAGCACGATTGCAATACATTAGACATCACACAAGAGAAAGGAGAAGCAACTTTTCCAGCTTCAATAGGACAGAATTGAAAGGTCTTTTGTCTTCTGACAGTAAAGCACATCTCCCAGGTCACATTCAAAGGTGCTGTGCAAAATACTGTAAGTCATACAGAGCTTTGATCTGTAAAATGTCACTTTCTCCTTCAAACCCAGCATTTTACAAAGGGAATTCCTTGGTACACATCAGCATCCTCCTGGCTAGGAATTCTGCTACAGTCTGCTTACTTTTAGTAGTTGTTTTAGTAACTTTAAACAAACAAACACCCTGAAAAAAACCCACTCTAAGAAATTTAGAGTATTTGTAGGTTTCTGTCCAGAGGCCAAATACTGCACAGGAAAGGAAAGATTACAAGGAGAAATCCTGGGGGGTGGGGGGCATGGGTGGAGAGGGAAGGAGGGGGGGAGAGGACACGTATGTGCACACATGTATGTGTGTATGACAGATAAAACCTGCCCGGTGCTGTCAGGCTGGAACAGCAGCACCACTGCTGCAGACCAGCAGATAGCGCTGTCCCCTCTATCCCCGGGCTGAACCAAGCTCCTCTGCTCCCTCACATCTCTCAGGCAACAGATCTTAAAGCTAGAGAAACCATTCTTGTGTTCTCTTCATCCTTTTAGCTACATCCACTTGTCATCTGATGGTATTACTGTTAATTGTTCTCCTTAGTCCAGCATCTTGCTGTGATGAGGAGTCTCTAAGAGCTCAGTGCAGCCTTTTGTCCCCCGATTTAATGACTGTGAGTTCTTCAGTGTGCCAGCTGGTGACTGAAGTTACTTCTCTGTGAAAACTCCCTTTAATTTATCCACAAACAGATGATGTGTCTGAATCACTTACACCTTTTACCCAGTTACAGTGGAACTCTACAGAAGCACATCAATTCTCGTATTAAAAACGGGGGTGCATGAAAGTCAGAGGTGGTGACTGGATCAGCTGCAACACCTCACACTGTGTGTGCAACTGCAAACACCCTCCTTTCACCCCAAAGACCTGAGGTTCTTGATTCAGCAAAACCATGAAATCCCTGCAGCAGAATAGCTGTCAAATTCTAAAAGCATTTGGCCATAAAGGACTTCAGTGATGTGCAATCTCGAGATGAGCTGCAGAATTACATTTCTGTAACGTGATAAGAGCAAGAGGGATGCAGAAATTCCTGTGCAGACCAAGCTCTGGGATACAGTACCAGCTCTGCTCCACTCCACATGCTTGCCTTGCCTTCCTCCTCTTCCTCACCCCTCCTGTTTCACCTCTCTGTGCCCTCTTTGCCCTGCCTGACTCCTGCTCCTCCCACAGGGTCCCTCGCTTCTCTGTCACTGCTTCTCCTGTGCCTTGCCAACCTGTGTGCCATTATCCACAAGCTCCCCCTGCCCTTGTCCCCTCTCCCTGCCCAGCTGATGGGCACTGCTCACTCTTTGCTCCATGGTGCCTCTAAAGATCAGGAGGACACTACACAAAAATAGACTGTATTACATACAGTAACCAACTACAGTGTGTTACCATTTATCATAAGAAACTGCAGACTATATATATAAAAAACTGGTTTTGGCTCTAACTAAAAATCTCAGTGCTCTGAGAAGAATGAATCTGTTACTGTCGGTATCGGGTGTGCATCTCAGTCTGGCATCTCATATCTGGCATCCCTGCCAGATATCAGCCAGTTCTTTAAGATAAATAAAACAATAAGAAATCAAAAAATGCCTGTGAGATCAGACAAGCTGGAAGGCAGAGGGAATAATTCACTTCCCCCAGCAGCCCTTGACCAGACCATCACAAAAGCACCCTTAGCCCTGCAGCCAGCTACCTGAGTCATGTAACTGCTTAAAGGTCACAGAGGTTCTCATTTCAAGGTCAGCTGAAACAGGTCATCAGCTCAAGCCTGTGTTTTGGCAAGGACTGGAAATTAGTGCCAACTGCCAGCAACCTATGGAGGAGTCTTCCTGGTCCTGATGGTCAGGGGCTGTTACTACCTGTCCACCCTCAAACCTAAACCAACCCAAACCCACAGTTTTGGATGGTACTTACTTTGGAAACAGCAACAGTTTCCTTCTAGCACTGGAGGGGGGGCTGTCCAGATCAAGAATTCCCCGAGCACTCTCACACATGCACAAACACAGAGCAGGGGCACAGTGCTTCCAGATGGCCATTGTTAGAAACACCACTTCCTATTAAAATAAGAAAAAAGAAGAGTATTTGTTATTACTTGCAAGTGAGAGAGAAGCTTGCTGTTCTGAAGAGAATTACATTTTATCTGCAACTTACATAATATTTTCCTTATTGTTATTTGAATAATCAAAACAGGAAACCACGTGGACTATAATCCCCTTTTCTTTCAAATTTCTGTAAATTCAGCATCACAGGAACCTTGTCCGGGTACAATTATCCAGTGATAATAACTGATTTTTTATAAGGAGTCACATTAATGATATCAGAGAGAGAGCACTGTGTGAAAGAACACTATGCACATATATTCCTCTTAAAGAGACACATGTCCATCCCTCTAGAGAAGTGGTTCTGTTGGCAGCCAGCCACATGGTCACCAATGCCCAGTAAGAAGGAGGTGAAAGGCTACTGAGGTGACCCACTAAGCAGTGGCACCACCATTTCCATTCCAAAGAAGTTTTCATTCTAAAGCCCCAAGACATTTTATATTATCAAGACTGTCTATGGGCTTGTCTGTACAGGACCAGCAGAACAATAGAAGTGTGGTGAGCAAACGATGATGGGGTGTCCACTTTTTGTCCAAAGTGTCTTTAAGCAAAGCCTTTGAGGGAGAGACAAGAAGAACTTTTTCTATAAAATACCCAAGCTCTACGCCAGAGGTTTCATTACATTAAAAGCCAAGCTGTGCACTCCAGAAGAGAGCCCTGGCAGAGCTTCTCAGTCCTAAACATGCTCCATCTGCCTGGCAAGGACTGTGCTCCCACCTCCTGCATCTAACTGTCCTCCATCACTCCTGGACAGCCACCGTGCAAGGTGCTCCCTGGGGTTTGGATTGCTCACCACAGAGGGCAACTCCCTGGGCTTTGACAACAGCCCTTCCTCCTCCTACACCTCTCCTGAGCTAAAAGGAATGACATTTCCTAACAAAGGAACTGTTTATTCTATAAATAGCCTTTTTCTCACATACTGCAGACATCACCACCCTTTCCCAGCACCTAACAGCAACACCACACAAATAAGTATCAACACTGGTTGTTTCCCTGAGAAATGGAGAAATAAAGCACATCAGTGTGATGGGCTGAAGGCACCAGCACGAAGCTATTTTTAAGGCAGAAATAAAATTTCATACATCCTCAACAAAAGCTGGAAGCTTATCTCAATTCAGAAAGAGATGTGCCTTCACTGAAATGCCAGAGTGCTCCTAAACACTGAATTAAGAGAATGAAGTATCATTTTCTTTCCCCAGCTACTGTGGGGTCTGTAAAAGTAGAATTTGACAGATGATACAGACAAGTAGGGTCCATTCTGCTCCTACTTCTGGTTTCCATGGGTACTGCACACAGATCCATCCACTAATAAAGCCTTTTAACACCTGAACCCATGAGAAGTCAAGTCCTCCCTTCCAGTGGAAACAGAGGTAGATCGAGGTGAAGTGATTTGCTCAAGGCCACAGATTAAATCTGGGGTTGAGGTGAGGGCCCTGAGCTTCCTGTTTCCTGTTGTAATGACCATGTTATGGAGCCTCCACCCCATTGCTGACCCCCATACCTTCATTGTTGTCCCATGATCCCACATGGGCTTCTTTAGCAATATCAGTCTCTCCTTCCCTTATGCATCTTGCTCAGCAAAACCTTCTCGCCTCATTTCCCTTTCTAGCAAAGCTTTAGTCTCTTCTCTTCCCCACCTTGTACCACGCTCTTGGAACTTACTGGTGTCAACAGGCAAACAGGAAGCACTTTAAAGTACTGAAAGCCTTTGCCTTTGTCTTTTGAACTTCAGACAGCCCTTGACTGTCTGAAATCCAGTAAAAAAAAACCCCCAAATCACCTTTCTCCTCTTGGTGACATCTCCGAATGAACCGCTGCACGTTTATTTCCTCTTCTCCCCATCCTTTTTGTCTTCTTGGGGCAGTAAGTCATTTGCATTTAATGATTTGCTGATTAGTAAATATGCAAATAGCTACAGTTCTCTATGAACTGACTCAATGTTCTGCTCATTTGCTGTTTTCCAGTGAAAACAGTCATCAGCCAGCTTGATAAACATTCCATGCCTCACGCTCCAAACAAGCGTGGAACGGAGCAACCCTGCACACGAGGCTGGGATCCACGGCACGATTCCAAACTCAGGCTGAGATTGAGGGAAGATCTAATGCAGCCAGGAATATTTTCAGCAGCATATAGATTTTCCTGTGTGTTGTTTTAATCTCAAACCCAAAACGTTGGCTTGGAAGGTTCAAGTCTTCTGATTACACTTGGAAAATACACCACAGACAAAGGTTTTGGACTTGTTCTGGTTTTGATCTTGGTATTGGCATTGTCACCAACAGATCTACTTACACTAACACTGGCAGCATTTCCTACACACATAGAAACACTATCATGGAAACTAAACGACCTCTCAGGTCACTTCAGAGAGTCCACACAAACAGCTCTTGGACAGCAGCCTTCTCTGCCCAGCCTACCCCAGCAGAAAAGCTCAGCAGTGGGATCAGTGCAGGCAGAAAGGCTCATCAGCTGCATGTTAAGACTGTCACTTGCTGATTTCTCATTTTCAGCTCTTTTAGAATTATTTTTAAAAACACTTTATTAAAAAAATACTAAAAATTTATATTGAGCCCCTGCCCCCAGTCTATTTATTAAGAATTTGAAAAACATCAGCCAGTTTAGATTGGGGTATCTCATGGAGTGTCTACATTGCTGAAAAACTTCCCTGAACACCAAACTGCAAAGTCTTTTCAGCTCATCGGAAATGTAAGTGCTAAACTGCAGCAAAGTGCTGAGCAAGAGAAAACCTCAGAGAGAAAACTCAGAAGAGAGCACAAGGCACCACTAAAGCAGGTTGTAGAAGGTGCCACGACTACTGGATCACAAAAAGTGGCTGGATCCAAATACTCACCTCAGCAACAAGAAGGGAACCTTGGGCAAGGAGATGTTTTGTCGCCTGTGTCCTGCTCTAATGAGGCCACCCAGCCTTGGTTTCGGCTGGAATTTCCTACTGCAACCAGAACAGAGCTCCCCAGCCCTTGCCTGGAGCACTCTAGAGAACAGTTCGCATGGGACAGAGGTTCTTGTTTTTTGGTGCAGTTGAAGAGGGAAGGAAACAGCATTCCCACAATCCCTGCTCCCATTACCAGCTGCTTGCCACCAAGCAGTTTATCACACACCTACTTCACGTGGTGTAGAATACTTTCCATAAGGAGGCCAGCAAGGACAAACTGGCAAACAACAGAGCATTAGGGTTAGGGCCCTGATGAGCATTGAGATAGAGGTGGCAGAAAACTCCCTGGCAGTCAGGACTTCAGATATATAAACTACACATGCTCTGGGTCACTGTAAACCTCTAACCCTTCCCATACCTTCAGCTCTGCAGGGACATTGATCATTTGCTTTTTCTTCCAGCAAATGCTCAAGAGGTTTCCTGATACCCTCTAACTCCACCATCTGGTTCTCTTTCCCTTTGAAGTTCTTCCAGGCCACTCTTACCACTCCATTTTCCCACTCCCTGAAGCTCTCTCACTGCTTGCAGGCAGGTTCTGTCTGTGTCCTGAACTTGCAACCAGCCTCCTCACCCCTGGGGCGTAACAACCTGCTCAACCCACTGGTTTTTTTCAGTTACAGGCCTGTTGTTCAGAATCAGGAGACAAATTAGTTGTGTGGGAACTATATATGTAGGTCTGACAAGATGTATGGCAGCGAGGCAGTGACCTGAACTTGTACCCACAGGATCACAGGACATTTCCAGCAGAGCAAACACCCCAGAACTGGGATGGGTTTCCAGGAGTGAGGGAAGCAAGACACTGAGGAGCATGTCAGAGAATCAGGCAGGGAGTTTGAAAATGGTGAGGTAGCACAAGGGTTTGGGACAAGCTCCAAGGCAGTGTCCTGACATGCCCCATGTTACTGAAGTCTCTACTGGAATCGATGCCCAAATCTCATCTCTCACTCCACTGGAAATAGTCTCAGAAAAAAAAAAAAGTACATTTTTAAGAGGGAATCAGCAACAGAGTACTGACAAGCCTGTTTGCTGCCATGGCCCTGAGCAGCCTGAGCCTCAGCTCAGGTGCTGGAGTCCTGACAAGCCTCAGGGAGGGAATGGTGCCATTTAGTCTCCTCAGACATGCACAGACTAGGAGTTCTGCTGTTGATCAGCTTAGAATGCAAGAACAGAAAGTAGGTCAGCAAGCATGGTATCTTGAAAGTGAAGGAAACTATCTTCCAGTCCCTTCTTCCAGGATGGTTTTGATCAGTGTGTGTAGGCATGAGCAGAGCTGATTCCAGAATGACAAACCAGAGGAACTGCTGTAGTGAGCTCCCCCAGCCCAAGACAAGCAGCCCTGCAAGTCATTCAGTGCTCAGGAAAGAGAGATGTTCACACCTAAGTTCCCGGGGGCCCCAGGCAGAGGCACATCACTGGCCCTGGGTGCTGTAACTGCATCAAAAACCACCCCAATGTACAGCAAAGCAGTGATTACACCATCAGATCTAGCACAGGAGCTCACAGCTTTAAGCTACTCTTCCTGAGTGCCCTACATAACAAACCCAAACAAATTACGGAATGAGTAATGAGAAGGTAGGAGGTGGCAAAGCTTGTTTTGGTTTAGGAAAGGATTCCCATCCCTTGCTTGGAATCTAAATTAGATTCAATTTAGATTAGAGTGAGGCAAGGGCAAATTCCCTTGGTGAATGAGTTGCTGCAGCAGATCACTTGTATTTTGCAGCCATTCTTTAATAAATGTGTTTTTCATCTCCTGCTTCTGCATTTGTCTCTGATCTTGTCAGCTTCATGCCGTGCCCTCCCCTGTTCCTCTGGCTTAGGATATCCCTTATTATCTGTCTCAGTAAGGAAAGAACTAATTTGTTGTCTGGTAGAGAGAGAATGTGTTCTTGGCCTGATAAATGGATTATCTCCACAAACATGTTTTCCAATGCAATGACACCCCGTGTTCTCACCAAACCAAAGGAGTTAATCACAACCAGTGAGGTGACATCCCAAAGTGAAGGCTCCCTCTGTGCCCAGTATGCTGCTATTACAGCCAGGTGTTTTGCTAAAGGAAAACTCCAGGAAAAATGGGATTTCATGCCTACCATGACTGCAAAAGGATCTCTGTCCACCTAAGTCTTTGTATGTCCAAGGCAGATACACGACTGCAAGCAGCACTTTTTACACAGGCAGTGTTTCCATGGTTTTGACAATCAGATCACACAAGGGGCAGTTGCAAAGATTCAGAACCTCCCTTCAGATACTGATGGACCCGTATATGCTGCATTGCATGGACAGAGCACTGCACAAAGCAAACCTGAAGGGTGTTTAGTAGGCTGGGAATATAAAAAGAGGAACAATGTCAGGAGTGTGGTACAGAGAACAGGGATGGGAACAGCAGGCTCTGCCTGCCCCAGCAACTGGGCAATCCTTTGCCATTGTCTGGTTGGCTTCCTGCTCTCCAGGCTTGGGATTTTTGCTCTCCTGATCCTCTTTATCCCACGGATTACCACTTGAGATGTCAGTGATATCAGCTGAGATGTTCACTCCCTGCTATCCCCCTCTCAGGAGGCTCAAGAATGTATAGCAACTTCAAATAGATACTGGGTTCCTCACTGGACCGAGACTCTTTCTCCTCTGACTCACCTCCAGGAGGAAGAGAAGCATGTGTAAATCATAACTGATCCACAACAGAGAGCCTGACAGAGCTTCATGTGCCTCCTGCTTCCACCAAAAATAAATTAATTCACGCTCCTCGAGGTCTGATTCACACCTGCTCTCCCTGGGCAGTAGGGTTTGTGTAAGGCAGTAGGGTTTGTGTAAATCAAAAGGCCAGCACTGACAGGTCCTGCAGGAGGCTCAAAAGCACCTGGGTACCTCAGGAGCACCTACAGAAAGTGAATGGGGACTGGTTGATTCACCTGCAAACCCTGGATGCACACCTGCCTTTGCTCTCTCATACACTGAACATTTCAGCAGTGCTGCTCCAACATCTACCAAAGGTGAACTGGCCTTCAGAATTTTTACCTGGCAAACACTATGTCTAAGTACAGGGTAGGACACATTATTTCCAGCTGACAAAATAGATGCTGTACTAGATTAAAGCTTTTTTTGCAGGGGGCACAATCATACAAGTTATCAGGTAGCTGGTAAGAGGCAGGGATGTGTCTGAAGGCAGGCAGTGTTTCTGTCAGAAGAAATGGAAAATGGGTCCTGAGCAGCAGCACCTTCAGGCCACCACGAGCTAAACTTACCCTGTTGCTCTACTGGGTTTCACACATTGCCCCTGGAGAAAGACAAAACCTCATGGGGCAATTCAGAGAAGACTGAAGCCAGCAGGTCAGATCTCTGGGTAGAGGGAAACCTGCAGTGATTAGGCTTCTAATTTTAATTCCACAGTCAAGTGACTAAGGTAATGGCTTTGGAGGAGAGGGCAAAAGCAAGGAACTTATCTGGGGACAATATATCTTTCTAATGTGCTTCCAGTTTCCTCTGATGGATCAAAATTAAACTGCTGTACTTCATTGGTTCAGCTTTCCCTGCAAATATTCTAATTTTTGCCTCTTCTTACAGAACCCAATTTCACGATGGGCAGCTGCAAAAATACTAACCTTTCATTTTCAGAGCTTACATTTTGCTTAAACAGGCTACCTTGGGCAGAATCAGTCCACTCATCATTCTGGTGAGAAGAAAAACACAGAACTACCTTTCAGAGCAGGAGACAATTCCCATAGGACTGGTAATTTATTAAGACTGATTTTCTTTATGATGCTATTTTCCCTTTCTGAACTTTGGTGGCCTTTGCAAAGCTGTTTCACTATTGGATTTGTCTTTGTTTCCTACTAGCATAGCAGATAATTATTCCTTTCCAAGGTTTGGGTTCACATGCATTCACTTTGTGATAAAATGATCCTCATTTTGTAGTATCACTTCAGCAGGTGAATAATATAACTTATGAGGATACTGCAAGACAGTAATATTTGAATGCAATGCTGATTTTGTGCAATAACCCAATAAAAATAGACATTGTTCCAAGGAGCTGCTCCCTTGAATGGATGCTCAGAAACTTCTGAAATTATTAATCTTAAAATACATTATGTTAAAGTAATCTTATTTCCAAATGATGTGGTAGCCTAAACTCCTACACACTATGAATACAAAGGCACATTTTGCCAAAATAGGTTCTGAAATAGCTAAAAAAGGAGTATTATTATGTGTATGTGAAATACCAAAGTATCCAACTTCCCTTCCAAGGAAGAAAACACCAACTCATGCATTTTAATTTGCCATGATTGCAGTTTCCATAGAAGAGAGGAATAATACATGTTTTGGAACTTTTCTAGTCATTCTAAAAGCATTATCTGGGTGCACTGTGCTGCCTGCACTGCAATTTAAACCAATTACACGTGGAGACAAAGAGGGAGTTTACTCCTGCTAAAGAGCACCTGGCCAGCATCCAGTGAAACCCCAAACCTGTAACTGAGCTGTGCACCTTCCCAAATGTAAACTGCCACTGACCCCAAGGAGGATGGATGCTCCTCAAGCACAGCCAGCACCATGGTGCTCAGCACTCTAACTCTCATCACACACCAGCTCACAGTAACTAAACCAGAGCACAGCAGCTTCCATGGCTTTTAGGGCACCTCGTGGAATCAAGATCCCAAAGTGCTGCCCATTCCTCCACTAACAGCTCTCTAAGCTCAGATGGTTTCAAGCCCATCCACACGTTGAAGAGAAATGAGCCCGTCTCAGTCAGGACCAAACTGTAAAAATGGTATTTGAGTCAATCCTTTATTTTACACTCCTATCGAGTGCCTAACTGCCTCATTAGCTGAGAAGGCAAGCTACAGAGGCAGGCTGGGAGCCAACCTGTTTATCATTTGCATGTAAGCAATGCTTTCATATTTGCAAAGTGCTATGCAAATCCCAATTAGGGCCGTGATGCAGCAGAGTCATTAACAGAGGCACTGCTGATGTGATTATGCTGCTGCCAGCTCAGCTGCCAGCTCTGCCCTGCCTGCTGCAGGGGGCAGCTAGGGTATGACACCCCAACTCCCCCACACTGTCCTGGAATAGGACTATCACCATACACCTCCCAGGCATGAGGCTTCAGTGCTTTGCATGCCCCCAGCACTTGTGCTGCAGGGACAGCTCTGCAGCCAGGAAGAGAGAAAGCAGCTCACTTGACAGTTACCCCTTGCTTTGTCCATCTTTTCACAGGGTTATCAAGGGCAGGAACATCTGGTGCACTTCACAGTCCTTTGGCACAGTTCAGAGCATCCCCTGTAGCTGTGTTCACTTTTGAGTCCTCTCTTCCGCTTCCAGAGAAAGATTTGGAGCACGTGGCATTTGTCGCAGGAGAATCAGAGTCATTTAGGTTGGAAAAGACCTCCAGGATTATCAAGTCCAACATCTCCCTGACCCCTAGACCATGTCCCAAAGCTCCACATCTACTCGTTTGTTGAGACCCTCCAGGGATGGTGACTCCACCTGGGCAGCCTGGTCCAGTGCCTGACCACTCTGTCAGGAAAGAACTTCTTCCTAATGTCCAATCTAAACCTCCCCTGGTGCAACTTGAGGCCATCACCTCTTGTCCTGTCATTAGTTCCTTGGAAGAAGAGCCCAACCCCAGTCTCACCACAACCTCCCTTTAGGTATTTGTAGAGAGCAATGAGGTCTCCTCTCAGCCTCCTCTTCTCCAAGCTAAACGATCCCCTCAGGCACTCCTCATAAGACATATTTTCCAGAGGAACAGCCTCCTGCATCCCAGAAATTACCTGGGTCAGATCTAACACCAAAAGGACTCTGGTTTCCCTCTTGCCAAAAGCACAAGCTATTGCCCAGCTGTTTTGGCTCATCTGCTGGTTTATGTTGTGCTTACCTGCATGTAACTCATGACAGACCTCAGCCACCACCTACTTACTCATCACAAAACTTGGCAAAACGTGGACTTGGGGACCAAGGGAGCTTTTAATTCACAGTGAGCTTTTTACACATTATCTCATCCCAGACACATTCAAAAGAACTGACTCTTAAAGCAAAACTTGATGGGACTTGCAAGGTCCTCTTTTGGTAAAAATCAGCATTAACAGCAGATATATCTCCATGGCAAATCAGTGTGCCCAACTGAAGCTCAGCTCCTGGCAAAATGTGCTCAAAGGAAGCCCAAGGATGGATGCTCACATCTGTCACTAGCTCAGACATGTCTGTACACAACAGCCAAATCCTATCAGTGCAAGCTGGGAAAAGGTTTGTTTTGATATTTAAACCATGTCACCCGGACTCATCTTTATGCATTTGCTCCTAAGGACAGGATCTGCCTCCCCAGAAAGGTAGGAATTGCATCTGGAGTACTCTTCCAGGCTGCTCCTGACCCAGGCAGAGAACAGGGTGCCTCTGCAGGGTGGTTATTACCTTGCATACGGGATGAATTGCTGTCTCAAGGTGCTTCTTCCTTGCTTTTGGCTATAAAGACAGCCTGAGTGACTAGCACAGCCTCAGAGTTAAATTAGATGAGCTGTATCCCATCCTAGGCAACCCTATACTAGGAGATCTTGGTATGTTTAGCAGCTATCAAGCAAATTTTAAGGGGAAGAGACACAGACAAATCAAGCAAACAGAAACCTCAGGTCCCAGCCTTTCACTGGGACCAGCTGTCAAACCCTGATGCCCCCAGCAAACAGTGGTGCTCTCTGCACCACTTCACACAGCAATGCTGGGAGTCCACCCTGTTCCATCAGTGCTTGAGGTGGCAGTCAAAGAACAGGCAAAAACACTGAGCAGAGGCTCTGATGCTGACCCCAGTTGACATGACACTCAACTAGGACCCCAGGACTAGGACTGGTTGATCTTGCACAAGTCACTCCATGACTCAGTTTCTCCATCTGTAAATTGGAGATGATGCTCCTGACCTCCTTTGCCAATTATTACTAGATCTACTGAGGGAAAAAAAACCCCAACCCTAATACATAGATGACACTATTCACTAACCAGGGGCATTTTACAAATGCCTTTAAGTACAATAATAAAAAGGCTCAGTCCTATGACCTTCCTCAAGCTGAGCACAGTAAAAACAGATACCACAGACGTGGTTAATAAAAGCAAAAGAGCTACAGCCCCAAAATCTAAAAACTCAGCTGATGTTTTCTATTTAAGATAGCATTTTGGAACTGTTAAATACAAATGCTTCACTGAAGACTACAAAACACTTAAGTACATCTTGCACCTAACAAAACTTTGCATTCTATGTGGTAGAATACCTTGTTATAATAACCATGCTATCCTCAGCCATTCCCAAAGGCAAACAGACTGTGAGAATCAGTGAATTCATTGCTAGCCAAGCCCCAGTCCTACAGCTTTCCATATTTCTTACTTAACTGACTTTATTCTCATTTGCATCCAATGAGCGGTTGGACTGGTTCTGAGCAGCAGTCAAACAATATCCAGTGTAAACCAAAGTCAAGGGCATTTTCCCAAGAGGAAAGTAGGTGAAAGGTGAGGCTGGATTTTCCTACAGCACTGAAAGCTCAAAGGAAACTCTGCCCATGTACAGGGACATGCTCAGGGCTGGTGTGTGGGGAGGAGATGACAACGGTGCTGGCAGAGGCAGAGCTCCTCACTCACATCAGCTTTGTGGAAGGCTCTGAGGAGAACACAAAAGCTCCTTCTTCTCTTTAGGGTCATTGCTCCCTTCAAAGCCACCAAGGACCTAGAGCATGTAAAAGTTGCTCTGCAGGGAGCTGAGTGGCAGGGAAGCTGTTTGACTGTGATCTTCTGTACCATGGCAGAAGTAACGTACATTGCAGGACCAAAAGGGCTTGTCTGTGAGAAACTGGTGAGACCTGGCACAGGAATCTCTTGTGCTCTTCATGCAAAGGCCCCGTGTCATGGCACTGGCACTTTCTCTAGTGCATTTTACCTTTCAAACTGCTCATCTCTCACCTGCAGCACCTCAGGCTGCCCGTGTGACCCTGGGTTACAAGTACAAAGGATGGCGTGGGACCAAGTCGGAGGCACTGGTGGTAAGGACACGGGGGCTTGGCCAAGCCTCTCCATCTGGCTTTGACAAATATGAAACAAGTTTTTCTTGACCCTAAATATTTTCTGTACGAGGCCGAGTGCAAGGTCTGTGAGGCTAAGATTTCACACTGCTCTGGGCTGTCTACAAACCCACGTGATCTTCAAATTCCACGGGTAAAATGCTGTTTGCAACTTCATATCACAGCTCAAACATCCCAGTTGTGTAACACCTTCAATGATTTCAAGACCATTTTGTCTCACCCCAGAAGCCTTCTCTGAGTTTTACTCAAGGACACAAGTGTGACCAATATTGCTAGAGGACAGAGTTTCAGAAGGAAATAGAAATAAAAAATGAAACACATAGAGGTTGTCAGAAATATCTCAAAAGGTGGGGTGAACTGAGTAGAGAATGCTCCCAACTCCCTAACTCCCTCCTCACCTTTTAAAGTGGCCAACAGAATTCCACTGTAATGACATCTCATATAAATAAATTAAATTAAATAATAAAGAGGGGGTCACAGAGTTCTCTGTTAGATGCTTCAACAGATGTCTACCACCTTGCCTGCTCTGGTCACAGGTCTATACAGTGCACCCACTTTTCTGGGCATGCAATAATGCAAAGGCAAAGTGAAACAATGGTTTAAACCCAGTCATTTTAAAACCTGGTTTACTCTTTCTTCCCCTAAGCCACTGAAGCCCACAGCTTTCAATATGGTTTTCAGCTACTGGCCATTTAAACTTTGCTTCCTGCCTGCAAATCTGCTGGAGTTGTTAGGGCTGGGAATTCCAAAGGCAGAGGTCAGTGTGCAGCAGAGCAGTGGTCGCTGGCTGTCAGCTCTTGTAAACCATGAGCCATCACTCTGTCAGTCTCAGCCTTTGGCTTTGCAGGCTGTGACTAAGGGTCCTGACTTGCTCTGCTAGCAGCTGTTGCAAGCTGTGAGGCAGCATCTTGGCACTCCCAGCTGAAACACTCACCTCTGCTGTGCTCACAAACTGTATTGCCAGAGAACCCGGAGTGACACGGCAGCGATGCAAGGACACCACAGGGGACAAAAAGGATCATCTGTCTGCACGACCCACATTCAACCACCTGACTCAGTTTTAAACACTTTCCAATAGAGGTCATGCAGGCAGTAAACATCTGGCTGTGGCACCTCAGCCCTCTTCCAATGAGAATCAGCTTGCCAGTCAACATCTGGACCAGTTGTCAACCACTTGTGCAGTCACATCAGTGCAGTGACCTGCTTTTCAGCCCAAAAGAAGCCCCAAGAGCCACAGGACCAACATTTTCTAAGAGGGCATCTTTGCCAAATAATGCTTATTTTGTTTACACATGAAATTAGGAAATCATTCTTGCCCATTCAGAGTGACTTTTGACCAATAATGGACAGCACCCTCCCAGAGGCTGTGCATGGAAACCTCTGCTGACCACAGACTGCTGTTTGTAGACAGCATTGCTTCAAACAAGTACCACACATACCACGTATTTTACAAGTCTACCCCAAAGCTTCCTTGCTGACACCTGCAGAGGTGCTCTGGGGTAAGCATATCTCTGCATTACTACCCATTTTCTCTTCCCATGCACCCAGCTTTAGCTACACACAGGCCCATACTCACATCCTTAACTATCCCTTTTTTCATCCTGAGTTTGCCTCTGCTACCTGTAGGCTGTGATGTCTGTCAGGAATGAGGCTGGGTGTGTTGTTCTAGAGGAGCAGATCCCCACTCCAAACCTCAGGTTGGCTCTGCAAGTTCTAGCTGCACTGGTTTGCCACACTACCCAGCACATCAGATAACATTTTAAAAGGAAGAGTGCATTGTTTTGCCTGAGAATGATGAAAGCACCCAGACAGCAGCTGTGTGAAAGACAGACTAGAATTTACAAATCCCTATAAATCATTTATGATTGCAATAGCAAATGAAATATTGGAAATACCACCATGTTGCAAGAAGGAAGTTATGCTGCATTTCCAACCAATTCCCAGTCCTGACTGCACCTCTCTCTCCTCAGAATTTCCTACTCATCTTTGATTAAGGAATATGAGAAAAAAGCACAGAAATCCACCTTTCCATGAGCTCCACCCAGTACTATGTAAACCAGAATGTGCAATTCCCTGGTCACGGGAAGACAAAAGCTGTAGGCACTCAGACAAGGAGTGGTTTACAGCCAATGCCTAAATTACCAGTGTCAAAATGCCACCTAAGCTGTTGTTTTAATTTGGCTCCTGAGAGCTCTATACAAGTGTGTGGTTCACCACTCATGGCCTGTGAAGTACAGTTTAATATCTTTGGGTTCAATGAAGAAGGGAAAAAAGGGTAAGAATTAGTACTAGCTTTTCCCTCTGCTGAGAGGGGAGTTTCTCCTCTCCACTGAGTAAGGAAACAAGGAATCCTCAAGACTTCCCACCTTTGCTTATGGATGGAATAATATATTCTCAGTCCCTTCTACTTGCCTTCACTGAGAGGAGTTGGTGCTACTGGAGATAGCTTCTTCTAAAGGCCACTTAAAGCACAAGGAAATCACACAGCTCCTGTCCATACCTGCTGTATGAGCCTAACTCACCTGCAGCTCTATCCCACCCTTGACAGATGATTTCAGCACCACAAAACTATCTCCTGAAGTTCAGGTTTTGGTTTACCTTTGGCCTTGAAGGAAAAAAAACCCAAACCACAACACTTGTCTATCCCCAGAGACAGGCCTGTGCTAGGACAGCAGGGCAGCCACGCGCTCTGCTCGCTGAAATGTGAATTTTGCTGGGGGGAGAGCAGTGGAGGAGCATGGAAAGCAGCAGGCACAGAGGCTGCTGTGCTCCCTCTGCTGCTCTCCCCACGAAAGGCAGCAAGCCTGCACCACCCCAGCAAAAGCAAATTTAGGCACAGATCTACCAACCACTCCCGCATCTTCTTCACTCCTGCCTGCTGCCATTCTTGCTAATGCACAGGACAGGAGGCATATAAATACCAGCAAAGTTCAACAAGCAAATCCATTACATTCTCCTTACTCCAAAAGCCCTTACACACATTTACACCTTTGCTTCACGACCTGAATGAGTTTGAGAACCTGAGCACAGTCCCTGGTAACCTGCAGCCTGCACACGCCTCAGGTTAGGAAATGTGGACTCTGTGTGTTAAATAACAGCAGAGCATCCTCCTGGCTTTCTTCAGGACCTGCATACAGGAGCATGGAATAGGATCAAAATACATCTTCATTCTGGTGAAGAAGTGCAAGAGACATAATCATTCAGAAGGGATGCATGTTTTTCTAGACTGGTGTTTAGAAACCAACAATACTAATTCATTCTACCTTCTAAAAGGGCTCAGCTCTGAAGGTTGAGACACACGTGATGATTACAGCTCCCTGGCACACACCCAAGCAGAGTCCTCTCTGCACAAGCCACGTCTTGCCAAACCAAGGCACAAGTGCTTCTCTGGCAGGACTCAGCTGTGCACAACTGCAGGCTGGGTTCTCACGTGGCCTCTATTCCTGGTACCTTTTCAGCAGAGACAAGATCATCAGTGGCAACTGACTACTGCTACCAAGGATCACTCCTCCCAGCAGTGGGATGTTGTGCTGTCCAATCATGGCATGTTGCTTCATGGTGAACAGGAGTTTTTTTATGGTGCTTCTCATCTTTACTTTGTAACTCCCAGGAAAACAATCCCTGCAGCAGACAAAATTAATGAAATTTCCACCACCGAACTTTTTAACCATCAATAGCACACTTTGAACTTGGCAGCTCAACACAGATTGTTTGGCAGCTCAATACTTTGTAGATATTAAGTTATGGAACTCTTTATGGGGCTTTCCCAGTTTAATTAATTTGCTACAAAACGTGCCCTTCAGAAGCCAGATGTGTCAGTGTAAATATTTCATGTAGACCAGGGCACATGGGGCACTTCATTGCCAAACATTTTTCTGCTTTGCATTTCTGACGTTTGTCCCCAGGCAAAAGTAGCCATGATTTATACAAGACAAATACAAACTCTGCCCAAATGACCCAGATAACATTCTAAATCACAAACCATTGCTAAAAAGGACAGGGTAGTAGTTTTTACAGATCTGTGAACAGAAGGATGTAATAACACACTTTTTTTTTTTCCATCCACCAGCTATTCCTGGGCACTGCATTACAAATCCCAGTTAAAAGTGGAAGTGCACAAGACAAAGCATCTAGCCCTGTGCTCACATTTGCACCCACTGTCTTTGCCAACAGGTCTGCTGGACAACCCAGCTGTGTTCCTGGAAGGCATCTCCCATTTCCAAGCCTGTTTCCTTTCACATTCCCCCCAGCAGTCTTGTTTGAAGTCAAACACCCTCACTGAACCTCTTGATGGACTCACTCCAATATCTTTTCCAGCAATAGAGGACAATCCAGTAACATGTCACACACGACACAGGCAGGTTCACCAGATACAGTCAATATGTTGCTGCTCATGCATGTGGAACATGTTGTGAAATCTTCAATATTTATATACAGGTGAAAAGGGTTATATTAAAGCCCCGGGACACAATCCAGTTCTCAATACAACAAACAGGACCCGAAACCTTTCCAGAGACACTTCTGTACCTTGCATAATGTTCTAAGATTAAAGAATGCCAAGGAAAACAGCCAATACACATAAAGTGAGAAGTGGAAACAGCTCAGCTTTTTAATAGAAGTGTTGTTCAAGGAGGTACAATGCTTGAGTCACTGGGAACCTCTCTGTGCTTTGAACATGAATTTCTTCAGGTTCCTGTTGAAGTAGTAATGGATGTTTCTTGGTTGCCCTCCCTACACCAACAACTTACACCTATGGCTTGAAATGGTGAAGTGCTGGGGCTTGGGCTGTGGGCCCCAAGTTGGAGTTGACCTATGGATGAGTCCCAACCCAGCAACATGTTTTGCTCCTCCAGTGGTTTCAGACCCCAGAGGCAGAACCTGGCCCACCTGTGTGAGGCCCCAACTGCCCCCAGGTGATCATGGTTGGGGTGGTGGGTGAGGCTAAAGCTATATTAACCAGGAACCCACCAGTTGGAGAGAAGCAACAAGGAGCTGATCAGTTGGAAGAGAGCTCCTGTTGGGGTCACTTGCTGAGCTCTCTCTCAGTGCTGTGTTCCCCCTTGGCTGATTCAAGATGGAGAAGAGCAAACAGATGAAGACTAAAAGCTGAAGGTATGCTGAGGGGATGTTGCTGAGCTGGTGTTGGCCTGAGGAAGAGGAGAGCTGGCAGCACAAATGGTCAATATTAGTTAGCTGCATTAACATGTTGTATTCTCTCACCATAACTTGAGTCATCACCTGCTAGTGGCTGTGGTACCTCACAGCATCTTGAATGATGCAATTTGAAGCTGATGAATTATATAATGTCAAAGATGAACTGCTGAAATGCTACGTTGTTCAGTGAGGCTGGTTCTGTCAGATGAAAGAGTCTCCTCCAAACAACGTTCAAGTGCAGAAACCCTTTCACCATGTTTGACTTGGTTTTGCTCAGTTAAATTTCAGAGGTGAAGAGGAAGTTAACTTTACTGCTAAGTGATGGGATATGCCAGGAATCACAGGTGTCATAAACCTCATTATCACTCCTGCATGGAAGCTGGTAATTGATGTAAGACAAACAATTTAAATAAGCTGTTCAGTTAAGTGCTCTTGCTCAAAATGCACCAGGAAGTGCTTTTTTCAGCTAAGCATGAAGGTTAAAAAGACAATAAACACAAAGCAAGAACCAAAAGTCAAGTCCAAGCTCAGAGGCTTGAAGGGGCACCGCTCCACTGAATTCCCAGTAGTACCCAAACAGGGCAGGGATGGGACTTTAGGGACCCTAGGCAGGCAAACAGAACATCATGTCAGCAGGCAAGAAGTGCACAGACTTCTTTACCCCACCACCTGTGGCCTTAGCTGGAAATCCTAAGGGGAAGCCAGTGCTGGAAAGTCTTGGAAGGAAACTCTTTGCTTCTAGCAAGATGAATAATCCGCCTGTTCCCTACCTGTGAGCAAACACTACAGAGGAATAATTAGAAACTATCTGACCTGAAACCCACATGCCCATTACTGTGGTATTTTTCCACCTACCACAGGTGAAACAGAAGATGGGCTGGACCTGGAAGGGGAGGGGTGGAGTGGCAGCACAAGATGCTGATTTATAAAGCACTAGCAAACAGTGCTCTTTCTCCACAGGCTTTGGACAAGGAGCTCGTCCTGCCTGAAGGATGTTGAGGTGCAAGCAGGATTCCAGCTGAGAGGGACCTACAACTTCTGTGAGCTTTTGCAGGCCAAAAGCCAAAACTGCTCTGAGCCACTCTGTTCTCCAGCTGGGCTTTTGCTTATCATCCAGAGACTTTAGTTGGGCTGTTTGACTCCATCAGGACAGGAGTAACCTCACCAAGATGGTAAAGGTGAGTGCACTGTTCACAGCATTGCTCCTACTGCAGATGCTGCTTCTTAAGAACAAGCACTAATTTAAGTTTTTATATATATATGTGTACATTATAAATACAAGCTAAGTGAAAAATGGAACTAATAGTAGACACTGTTGGGCATAGAGTGTACTGACTAAAATTTTCATTGTAGATGGGTATGCACCTCTAATCCTAAAAAATAGAGATCAGATTGGATAGGGAAGAATTTGAGGACTGACTAGTTTCATAATCAAGAGTTCCTTTTGCAAATGCTAAAATCAGAGATTTTATGAAGATCTGCAGGTTAAAGGTTAAATATAGATCATGCACAGAAGTGATCAATAGGTTCTACTAAATTCATTAACTTTTTAAATTATTCCTCTCCACCTGCTAAGTTTTCACAATAGATAGCTGCTTTCTTTCTCTCCTGGTCTCTCTACTTTATGGCAATTTCAAAAGCTGAACAAATTTTTCAGTGGGACAGTTAGAGAGGAGGAGGAGAAGGAGGAAGGTGAAGGAATAATCCCAATAGATAAACCAGATTGTGAATCTTTTGCAAGGCAGAAAAAAATAGAACTTCTTGTAAGTAAGACATGTGCTTTATCTGGGCTATGTATCACCAAGCAAACCCAAGTGCTTTAGGAAAGGGATTCCAGACTTTTAACTCCCCAAACTACTCACCAGCTCTCAGCCTTTCCCTTCCTCACAACTCAACATTCCTCTAATTAAAGGGCATCTGAGGATAAGATGCCACTTTTGAGTGCAGAACAGTGTTAAGTAATAAGCTGGCCCAATCCATTTTTTTTTTCCTTGCTGTTTCCATTGCTGGAGCTCTCTGGTTTAATCTGCATGTAATTAAGATATCTATTCTCAACTCCTCTGAAATATCACCTCTGCAGGAGCCCCAGCACTGACAAATGCCCTGCAGTGTCCATGCACTCATCAGACAGCAGCCCAGGAGCTAGAGCTGTCCCACCAGTAAAGCACTCCATCAGATGAGATCCAGGAGGGCTCTCATGAAGCTCTCATGCTTAATCTGTAAGGAAGCCTCTGAAATGGGGTCAACCACTAGCTCTTCCAAAGCATGGCATGTAGCTCACAAGATAATTAGGATCTGGAATGTTATGATTAGAGAAGCTGGTAAATTAGCAACACGGGAAGTTTGCCCTTCAGACTTCAGTATTAACTTAAAACTTAGGAAACAGCACAACCCCCAAGTTATCAATGAAAGCAAAACATGGTCAGAAGTTCAGCAGCTCCCCTGGGTTAACACTTTCCTGAACCCATATAGACTGGCTCCCTGTCAGTCCTGAGCTCTATGTGAAAAGGAACAGGCTTCTCCTTGGCTCCCAGAATGGTGTTTGCCTCCATTTCTCACCACGTGATTGAGTGTAAGTGTGTAAATATAAATGTGTCAATGTTAATTTTAATTAAAAAAGAAAAGTAAATAATGAAGTCATGTATCTAAAACGGTCCAGGAATAGGCAAGTTCTCAATGAATATTTTCCCCTCCCCTTTCCTTTTAAAACCCTTTTGCTTTTACACTGCTCTGATACACTTGGAGCTGATAACTGACTTGCTGGTTTTCACTAGCAATGCTGAGATCCTGGGCAGTCCTCCTACACTTTGGGTTAGAGCATAAGCTCCTAAAAGCCTTGCACACCTCTAAAGGAATCGCTGTGATTTACATCTGCTGAAGACCTGACCATAATTACTGCAACACACACTGGAGAGATCTCAGGATAAGGCAGGAACTAGCACTTGAAGCTGCAAGGAGAAAGAGACAGCAGCAATTTGTAGCTTGTCTAAAAAAAAAAGTAGATTTGTCAGAGTTTGGCTTGTTTGTGGTATTTTTTTACTGCTTCCTTCAAGTCCCAGTGGGTGTTCACAACGATGCCAACACCTTTTTTTCCTTTACAGAAAAAGTCTGATGTTTACTCGGTTGAGATCTATGGGACAAAAGATCTAGGAAAAACAGAGATTGGAGATGAAGAGGAGAAGTACAAAGACTTAAAAGGCAACAAGAAGAAAAAGGCAGAAGATCTGAAGAAAGAACTGGACCTGGTGAGTGTTGCTAAGCTCCTGTTACAAGGGGAGTCAAACACTGAGGCACTATCCTTTTAATAGAAGACACACTCACTGAAAATCCTAATGCAGGGAAGGATTTGCAACTTCATGCTCCTGAAGTGTGCCAGAAAAAAATTGTGCAAGATTAATACCTCTAATGAAAGAATGATACTGGCTTAATTAAGCCACCTATGGTACAGAATGTTGTCTCCCCAAAGAGGAGTTATTCCCAGATGGAGTAACTGTGAACTGCCACTTGCAGAGTCACCCAGGGGACAGAGGGGAAGGCAGAAGTGCAGCATTTTGCTGCAGAGATTTCTAGTAGGTCTAAGAGCATACCTCAGCTTCAAGAACAGGGGTTTTTTTCCCCTAAACTGCACTTCAAGGACAGAGCACTAAGCTCAAGAAACCTGTATTTTACTTCTGGCTTGCTCCTGACCTGCTGGTTGATCTTGGAAAAGGTGCTTCCTCTCTACCCGTTTCAGTTTCCCAATCTGAAACATGAAGGTAATTACACTGACCTCTTTTCTGAATTGCTCTGAGAGCAACTCAAAGGAGAGGCTATTTATGGGCTAGGTGGTATTTCAAAAATAAGGAAACCCCAAATGGGTCATTGGTTTACCCATTGTGTTTCCAAGATCTACCCAGTAGTAGCTACATAATTCTGAAGGTATCTTCCATTAGCCAGCAGGGGCTGTAACATCACTCTTGTGTTTCTGAAGAGAAACCAAAGCACAGACAAGTTAATTGACTCATCCCAGTACCAATGAATCACTCTGTGAAAACAACTGTGAGATCTCAGAAATTCCTGGCTTCTAAACTTCAGTTCAGCACAAGACATAATTAGGTCAATGATACCACAGAGGTGTCCCTGCAGGGAAAGAAGAGCTTTGAGATTTCCCTTTCCCACACCTCTTTTTAATGGTGGTTAGAACCTGCTGGTTCTTTCTACAAGACTGTAGCAAATAATTTCACATACCCTAGCTTGTCAATCAAGTGCCAGCATTGTTGTCACACACATTCTGACACCACACCCTCCCCTTCTTTCAGCATGTTGCCTATGGTACTGAATGCTTGAGTCCTGTACCATGTGAAGAGGAACTAGAAGCAGCACAGACATTTGTGGCAAGCAGTATTAGCATGAAAACACCATTCTGTTCCTCTGACAGATTTGCTGGAGGAGGGAGCTATTTACAAAAGTACTCCCCCTCTAAAAAAATTAAAAATTAAAAAAAAATCTACCAGTGCAAGACATTTTGCTGATCAATATGCAAATTGTATATTGTCTATTCATGGGATGTCATATTAGCAATTGGATTCATGGTCCTGGATCCAGGCACTTTGAACATTCTCCAGATTTTGAAATATTTATTTCCACAGTCTCTGACATTCTGCTAACTATCATTGTCTCTTTTGGAATCCAGGAGGACCACAAACTCAGCACTTCAGAGCTGGAGGAAAAGTATGGTACAAGCATCCACAAAGTAAGTCCCCAGGGCACCAAGGCCTCAATCAGATGCTGACCTAAAGCTTCCTAGAAGCAGAAGGAAAGCTTCACATCTCCAGGCTCACACACAGAGGGCTGTGTGGACCTAGGCACGAGTAGGATGAACTAACTCCCAGTAAAGCCCAAACCAGCAAGCACTGACTGGATGTAAACAGCAGTTCCTCCCAAGGCTGAAGTCTAATCTACTGTTTTGAAATCAAAACCCCTGCACAAAACATGACCTCAAAGTTTGCCCCAGGACCTCAGCTTTTCTAAAGTTTTAGCTGGTATTTTGATTTCCCTCCAATTCATTTTCCACTGGCAGTGTCTGTAGCCATTTACAGCAAGAGAGTGCACTGCAACTTATTTTATCTTGAAGGAAACACCAGATTTGAGAACCTACACACCAGAGTCCCTCTGATACCCAACATCTGAATACCAAAGTACTGCAACGTGGCCAGATTGCAGACAAGAAGCTCAAGAAACCTGTGAACTACAAAAGTCTTGGTGGAAATGCAGAAACAACAGTGAAAGAGCTGCTCTTTGTTTTCCCTCAGATTTCTAAACACTTAGTACAGGTATAATTGACAGATAACTGACAATGAAAACTCTTAATGGACACAGACTCAAATTTAATGCCCCAGTAAAGAAATACCTGTTTCTTCACAGCAGATAACCAATAGTAGCCACTCTTCCACTCAGGAATTAGCCAAACTTCCACTTGGGAAGTCTGGAAATCAAAGATGCAGGTCCCTGCAGCTGATCAAGTGACACAGATAACATTGAAGCTAAAAAACAGCCTGAGAATTTTGTTCTGAGCTGAGATAAAAACCTTTTTCTGTGCCTTCATTTTAACCATGTTGTTTACTTCTGCAGGGCCTCTCCAGTGCAAGAGCAGCAGAGATTTTGGCTCGGGATGGTCCCAACTCGCTCACTCCCCCCAAAGCCACCCCTGAAATTGTTAAGTTCCTCAAGCAGATGGTGGGAGGGTTTTCCATCCTCTTGTGGATAGGAGCTGTCTTCTCCTGGATTTCATCTGGCATTCAGATTGCCCAGGGAGCTGAATCACCCTATGACAATGTAAGTAGTAGCTGAATAACCACAAAGCAAGTGTTTGACCCTTTGACATTCTATGTAATTTCAGAGCTACTTCACAGTTATTCAGTAACCAAAAGAAGGCCTTTTGCTCCTTCAGGACTCTCCCTCTACTACTGAACATTTCTGATAAATGCTAAAATACCTGACATACCACTTCTAAGAGTGCCTATCCAAAGGTTTTATAACTGCTACCCATAATCATAATACTCCTAAGAGCAATACTAAAGTCCACAAAGGACTCCAGAATCTTTGACTACAATTCCCTTATGAGTTACACTCTGCCTCTGGAATACAATTTGTTTGGGTTTGTGTCAGGTATAGTTTAGACAAGGCTTTTAGAGAGATGGGGAACTTGCTACTAAAAGCCCTTTCCACACTCAAAAAATGTTACTTGATCATTAGCAGGGCAAAATTTGAAAGTTTGTCTTAAACTCTTTTTAACATGGCCAATACCTCACTTTAAGAGACTCCTGACACAATATAGAACTATGATTTCTTCTAGCAGAGGAATTGTTGAACCCTTGTCTTAAATTAACTGGATTATGTCTTTTGTTGATCAGCTCTACCTTGGAGTAGTCCTGGCACTGGTTGTCATCCTCACTGGTATCTTCGCTTACTATCAAGAGGCTAAGAGCACAAACATCATGGCCAGCTTCAGCAAAATGATTCCACAGGTGAGAACAACCAATGCAGTTCATTCAAGATGGAAATTCATTCTAATAAAGCACCTTGAAATGACAAGCAGCCCAACTTGAATGTACCTCTTGGTAGGGGGTACATTGAATATACCTTGAATGTACCTCTTGGAAGATTAGAGGATGGCACAATGATAATTTTTGTCACTCTTCTGTCTTTCAGCAAGCTCTTGTCATCAGAGATGCAGAAAAGAAGGAACTGCCAGCAGAGCAGCTGGTGGTTGGAGACATCGTGGAAATAAAGGGTGGAGATAGGATCCCAGCAGACATTCGTCTGATTGTCACTCAGGGATGTAAGGTAAACAGGACTTTAAAGAGCATGGGGAAAGAGGAAAAATATGGGTTAGAGACTCTTATTACATATAAATAATTTCTGTGCACCCAGTGTGAGTTATTAGAGCTTTAATTATACATCCTCTAATCAAATCACAGAGTGCAGAATCTATACTGTGATGCTCAGCTCATCTAGGGCTAACATCTCCACTTTCTGAATATCAAAAGAAGCCATTAGGTCCATACCATGTTCTAGCAACATTCTTTGCTAGGATAGAGGCAGAAGTATCAATACAGCATTAAGAATTTCCACAGACCTTCAAACCATGCTTTCTTTCAGGATGCTGTTGAAAACCCCACCAGCAGACCAACAACATTGACTCAACTCCCACAGAAATGGATTTTCTCAGTGACAGTGGCAACTCTCTCAGAGATAAGGCACAGAGAGATGAGGGCCCTGTCACTGAGTATTAAATGTGCTGCTGCCTTGCCTTCTGGGCTAGACACAAGTGCATGTTACTAACTTTAACGTGGGCATGTCTCCGTTTCATTAAAGGTGGACAATTCTTCACTCACAGGGGAATCAGAACCACAGTCCCGCTCCTGTGACTTCACCCATGAGAACCCCTTGGAGACCAGGAACATTGCTTTCTACTCCACCACCTGTGTGGAAGGTGTGTACAGAGAGAGAAGGGCCTCCAGAAATGGCACCTGGACAGGGTGCTGTGTAATTCTAATTCTTTTTAAATGATTCTACTTGAGGGAATTCCAGAAAGGTTTAATTGCTCACAAGAAACTATTGTCCCAGGAACACCAAAATAAAGCCTGGGCTGGTCATACTTAGGATCAACCCGTGAGACATTTGCTTTAACACCAAGCCTAGTTATACATGCAACAATCAATTAAATGGGGTTTCCTTGTGGTCTTTCCCTCACTGTCTTTAGGACTGTCAAGTTGCAGATGCCTGTAATTACTTGTGGATGCTTTGGTTTATGTCTCTGCACACATAAAGGTGGTGCTCCTATTCTCAGCACTAAAAGGTGCATGTCATAGAATCATAGACATAGAATGTTTCGGGCTGGAAGGGACCTCTAGAGGTCATCTCGTCCAACCTCCCTACACAAGCAGGGACATCTCTACCTAGGGCAGGCTGCTCAGAGCCCCATCAAGCCTGACCTTGTTATACAGAGAGACTTTGTGCTTTGCAACTGTACAGTGCCCAGGATAATGCTGCAGTCCCACTGAAATCCACTAAAAAAAGACTCTAATTAATGAAGTAGCTTAGATCCTTCTCTGCATTGACAGCTGTAAGATTTCTAAGAGGAAGAGTAATTCTGGAGTGAAGCCTCAGTCAGACTAAAGCTGAGAATGGTGTTTGTCAGTCAGTGCTGACAGAGAATCAGGGGTCTCTCCTGGAGCTGACAGTCCCTCCTCTCTTTGCAGGCACTGCTACTGGCATCGTCATCAACACCGGGGATCGCACCGTCATCGGGCGCATCGCCTCCCTCGCCTCGGGAGTGGGGAACGAGAAGACCCCCATTGCTATTGAGATAGAGCACTTTGTCTACCTGGTGGCAGGGGTGGCCATTTCCATCGGGGTTCTCTTCTTCATTATCTCTGTGTCCATGAGATACAAGATTCTGGACTCCATCATCTTTCTAATTGGCATCATTGTGGCAAATGTGCCAGAGGGGCTGCTAGCCACAGTAACGGTGAGTCTGTGCCACTGTAGCTCTTCAGTCAGTATCACCATTCACTCCTTCATTACCCTGGTTCGTTACAATTAACCAGTGAAAAACAGCTTAAGTGACTTGGCTGAATTAGGGTTGAAATAGTGGTAGCTTTTTGCCACGAAAGGAGAAATATTTCACAGGGAGTTCTGGCATACCCGAGCCATTAATCTCAAAAGCTGCAGCACAACAAACCCGTTTGAAATGAGGTTCTTCAAGTACTGTTCCCCCTCAGTTGCTAACCAGCAGAATGATGTGACTCATTTCCCCACAACCTGTTCCTATTTGGAAGGGAGGATACTGTATCCTAAAAGCCACATGAAAATTCCACTTACCAACATGTTTAAGGCATCACTAAAATCCCTGGCTGAGGAGCAGCACACCTGCCAAGCGCTGTCAGCTCTGAAGTGCACCAGTAATGAACAACCAGCAGTACTGCACTAATGAAGAGGATCATTTCAGGATTCATTAAGGAGTTGATTCATTAAGAAGCACCCCCACTCCCCATTTTAGGTTCTTCCATCTAAAACAGCCTCTTGACTGGTATGACATTTTTATTTCCACCAGCAGGCAAGCAGGTTCCTCTCAGCAGCAGCTGCACTTGTGCTAGTTACAGCCAAACCTCTGACCTTAGCAATGCTATTATAAAAAGAAGAAAAAATACACTGCAGTCAAACAAAAGATCATCTTTTAAAATATTCTCTTCCTAAAAAAATCAACCCATAAACCCTCACAGAAGTATGTAAACTAAGTCACTAACAGTGAGCTGAACTCCTTTACTTCTGCCAGGTGAGTCTGTCTCTGACTGCCAAGAGGATGGCGAAGAAGAACTGCTTGGTGAAGAACTTGGAAGCTGTAGAAACACTGGGTTCTACCTCCATCATCTGTTCTGACAAGACAGGGACCCTCACACAAAACAGGATGACAGTTGCTCACCTCTGGTTTGATAACCAGATCTACTCAGCTGACACCAGTGAAGATCAAACAAGTAAATATGGCACTGGGGGGGTTGGGAAAAGGGGCAACTACTTGGCCCAAACCTGTGATGTTTCATAACTAGAAGCTGTCAAAGTGGTGTCAATGGGACTGTCTTTTGATAGCTAGGGCAGACACACCTTCCTTCCACACACAAGTGTGGTGTGCAACAGCAAAGTCCCTTCTTAGCCATGTAGAGAGGTGAAAAAAAGTTAATAATTGAACTCCACTCACACAAAGTCTGGAGGAGGTTCTAATCCAGATCCTTCTGACAACAGTAAATTTACTGGGGAAATAAATGGAGACACAGCATCTAAGCAAATTTGCCAGAACCACTAACTGATGGATGTAAAGTTTGCACCAAATTGTTTTTCTTTTCCTCAAAGAACAATTTTCTTCCACAAATAATTTAATCCTTTTGTTTCAAACTTAGCTTCTGCTTCTATCACATAACATGCTAAAGGATGCAATGTGTATTTTGCTTCCCCTCAGCCCAGCCTTTTGACCAAAGTTCTCCATCATGGACAGCATTATCAAAAATTGTAACCCTCTGCAACCGGGCGGAGTTCAGACCAGGCCAGGAGAATCTCCCAATAATGAAGGTACTGTCTGCTTCACCTCCCCATATTCCTCTTCTGCTGTCAGTTATTCTATATCCTCCACTTTACCAGACCCATCTTCCAAGTTACTATTTCTAGTAGTAGTACTGCTCTACAATCACAGGGAAAACCACCCACAAAGCCAAGAGCACCTGTCCCTAGGAAGAGAAAGGCAATTCAAGTAGCAAGAATTTCTACACTAGTATTTACTATACTATTAATTAAACATAGCAAAATAGAAAAGGTAAACATGGCTCAATGTCTGTGCACACGATTGCTGAAGGCAGGAAATTCTGGTGACAAGACTACTGGAACAAGTCCCTCATTTCTCCTGTTTACTCCACCAATGCCTTCTCAATGTCATTTGATTTGTGCATCAGCTCACCCCTACATGCCTGCTGCTACCCTTGAACTGCATCACAAAGCTGCCATGCAAACCTAATCAAATGCTAATTTAATCTCTTTGCTGTAGCTTAGTTCTGGCAGCAAGTTCAAACCACACGTCCCAGACTTTTACTGTAATAATTTTTCAGGACAGCTTGAATATAGCAGTGTAGATCCATTGCTGGTTAAGCATACAACATGTTAGGGGATCACACAAACTCTCCTGATGGAAGTGCAGAAGTGTATGTGCTCTAAAGGGTTTCATCTTTTGTGCCTACAGAGAGTTGTGGTGGGTGATGCCTCAGAAACAGCTCTGCTGAAATTTGCAGAAGTCATCCTGGGTGATGTCATGAGTATTAGAACACGAAACAAGAAGGTGGCTGAAATTCCTTTCAACTCCACCAACAAATTCCAGGTGTGTTTCATCTTGGGAAATTATGAGATTGTTTCCAACTTAAACCATTTCTATCACTGGGTCTAATGCAACTACTTGTGACCTGGGAGTCTTAATGGGTAATTCAATAGCAGGGGCCACTTAAGCTGTAATAAATATAGTTCATCTCATTTGATGGATTCCTTGCAAAGTGACAAACCTAGAGACAAGTGAGGACCACATGTGCTCTTTCCAATCACCCCATGTTTGTGGCACACAGCTTTCCATCCACGAGACCGAGGATCCCAACGACAAACGCTTTCTGCTGGTGATGAAAGGTGCCCCGGAGAGGATCTTGGAGAGGTGCAGCACCATCATGGTCAATGGCAAGGAGGAACCCCTGGACAGTGAAAAGGCAGAAGCTTTCCAGACAGCATACATGGAGCTGGGGGGCCTGGGAGAGAGAGTGCTGGGTGAGTCCAACCTGAGGGGCTACCAGAGAACTGTGGGGTAAAATGAGGTTTTAAATCCTGGTACAATCCAGTGTCTCTGGACTTCATTCCTCTTGCAGTAGAGGGGAAAAAAAGAAAGTCTACAGCCTCCTAAGCAGTGTTTAAACCACACTGATGTGCTGGAAGATTTCTGTGCCCTTACTGCTCTAAACTGATGTTTATCTGCCACACTGAGCAGCCAAAAAACCCGTAAGTAATCCACAGAGGAAAACCCTCTTCCCTGCTGGCAGTATCACTACCTCTGCCATGGGAAACACTGGCTCTACATGAACTTTGATGAGAAGGTTACAATGGCAGGCTAAAAATATCCTCCACAAAAAGCTCATGGTTAAATGCACTGGAGTCAGATGGACAAGAACACAGTCTGATGCTATATAGCAGGTGCTTCTCTTTCTCCTACTATTTCCTGTACATCACATCAGCCTAATTTCCTTTTCAGGTTTCTGTCATTTGTACCTTCCTGAGAACGAGTTTCCAGACACCTACCAATTTGACACAGATTCCATGAACTTCCCAACCTCCAACCTGTGCTTTGTTGGGCTCCTGTCCATGATTGACCCACCTCGTTCCACAGTGCCAGATGCTGTCTCAAAATGCCGCAGTGCTGGGATCAAGGTAGGGGTTTTATGATCAAAAATACAGTGATCCTACAGAAAGACTCATGATAATACAACTTAACATCTTCCACCACATGGTCACTAAGTATCTTTCTAGTAACAACTACCAATCTAAACATTTGTTAATACCATTCTACAACTGTAATTTAAAGAAAACACCTGAAGGCTCTGAGAGGCAGATCAGTTTAAGTAGGAATCAGACTGTAGGAAGTGCATGGAACCCCAAAACTGGAAATCCACAGTTGGGAAGTTCAGCTACTGTCTCATCAGATCCCTTTCTAGACTATAAACCCCATGCCAGCTAGAATTACTTGTTTGTAAACAGAGCAGGGTAACAGAAACAATTCTTGGGAAGGCATCAGGACCTGTTCTGAACTGCTGTGTGTAGGAATCACTGATCTCAGACTGTTCAAGTTGAACCTGAAGCAGTAATTGTCCTCATTTCACTCCCAGAGGACACACAAGTAAACCTGCAGCTCAAGGCAGAGGCAATCTAGCTAAATAAAGGAAAATCAGTATTTGGAACTAATGATCTCAGATGAGATGAATCCCAAGTCCCAACTCTGATGAAACTTTCTGTAGCCTGGAGACAGATCTGGCAGCCAGCAACATTTCTTCAGGAAAAACAAGAAAAAACTGTGTATTATCTGTCAGGACACCTCAGTCACAAGGATCCATTTTAGGATGCAATATTCTAACAAACTCTCACTTTTGAGCATACCTAATATAAATTCTTATATAAAGGCTTCTTTATTCTGCATTATTCTAGCCTTGCTGCCTGTGACAAGTTCTTCCTTTACAGCTTTGATAAAACAGCACCAATAACAAGAGGTAGAGACCAGATATCAATACAGAGCTAAGTAATTAATAGCAATAATCTGTCATTGTTATGTTCACAGCACAGCTTTCCAAGTTCAGACTCTGAACTGCTTCCTGCTCGACAACAATAGAGACTTCACCTTATCTCCCTCCAGCACATTTGTCACTGACGCCGAGTGCTTGTCCCTTCCCCAGGTTATCATGGTCACTGGTGACCATCCCATCACAGCTAAGGCCATTGCCAAGAGTGTGGGCATCATTTCAGCCACCAGTGAGACCGTGGAAGACATCGCTAAGCGCCTCAACATCCCCGTTGAGCAAGTCAACAGACAGTAAGAGCAAGTGGAGCACTGGGGGTGCCTATGGGTTCATTTTCTCAAAGCTGCACCTTCTCCCCTCACAACACTTGTACAGCTTACTTCTACATCACACCTGCTTCTGGCTTTTCTGCTCTGTGATACCTTCCCAGCCATTGTGTCACCTGTACAGAAATGACTGTGTCTAGGTCACCAGCTTCCACTTTCATTGGTCCTTGAAGAAAACCTAGCAAATTACACATGCAGTTCATGTTGGACTTTGCTGTCACTGCCCATTTCTCAAAACACAGACATATGAAAAGCAAAATTTAGAATCATGCGATCCAAGGACCATCAGTCCAAATTTCTCTTTCACCTGTTAAGTGTGAGAAAATAACATCCTAAGAAAAAAATACAGAAAGGATGTCTTCCTCCTCCACTCCCCCACTCAGAGCCCTCTTCAAAACGCATTTTCTGCTGTATTTCTGCTCAGGAGGAAGCTTCAATCACTCCCTCTGTATCTAGGTAACAGCAATTCCCCCCATTGCTACAGTGGCTCTCATTCAACACCTGCTGATTAACAACTAATGCTCTGAAATTAACACCATTTGCTGCTCTCCTCACTATCCAGCCGCAGACATTCCATGAGTGCACTATTTTTATCTGAGCCCTTTGATTTGAACATTTACCCAGCTTTCCTGTGGCTCTTACAGAGAAGCTACAGCAGCAGTGGTTAATGGGATGGAGCTGAAGGACATGAGCTTGCAGCAGCTGGATGAAATCTTGTGTAACCACTCCGAAATAGTCTTTGCTCGGACATCGCCCCAGCAGAAACTGATTATAGTCGAAGGCTGCCAAAGGCAGGTGAGTAAGAGGTGTCAAAGGTTACACACAGGTACAGCTACAGGGCATTCAGGAGGCAGGAGCTTTCCACAGATACCACCCCCGAGGTGAGAGGCTGGAAGCCAATTTCCAATGCTCTCTAAGCTCTGTTTATACTCTTTTCACTGGGCAAGAACATTATCTAACAGATTGCCACAAACACCGTCTGGACAGAATCCAAGCTGCTCAAATTCCTCTTACAGACTCTGAACTCCCATTGACAAAATGAGCTTTTCCTGAGTTTGATTGGCATGGAGCTGCACCAAGGGTCTGCCTTTTGTACACAGCTCTGCAAAGCTGCTGCTGTGCTGCACATAGGTTGTTTGGGAAGGATCCTTCCCTCAGGAATTCTTTAAACCCAGATAAAAAGAACATGTTACCACATCCTCTCATCTTATCTCCTGTGCCCATATAGACGTATGCACTTCCCACCCACAGGAATGTTTAGAAATGAGATAAGGTGTGAATCCTGCAAAATATCATAACATGATTTATGTAGGACCAAGCCTTATCTATATGAGTTTCAAAGGCTGTAAAACAACCCACAGAAAGCAGGATTTTAAGAGTTTGTCCCAGCCACGGGCACTATTATGTAAAGGAGGATGGAGTGCAGCCAGCACAGGAGGCAGAAGGGAAAGAAATGACATATGTAGAGCTCTGAAAAAGATGCAAACTGTCATCAAAAGATTCTCCCCTCAGATACATCTCCCCAAGTAGATGCTGTGAGCTGAAAGCCACACCACTGCCATGTCTGAACTCTGGAGAGAGGGAGGTGCAGCACATTATTTTATTTTTGCAATTATGCCAGAGCTAAGCTTTCCAATCAGCATTATTACCTCTTTGGGTTTAAGCCTGAACTGCTTTCAGGGAAAAAAAAAAAAGGATAAAATCTTTCAATTTAAACTTTTTTAATTTTCTTTTTGAATGGCCTTTGGCAGACAGGGGGTAAATGTGTTCTGTGCTGCTTAGACACCCACTCTCTGAGTAGATCTGGCTCTTTAAAGGATGAAAATGAACACCCTCCCTGCCTCAACTCAAGCCAGCCAGTCTATGCTATGTTTAGTGCTTAGAGCTTATAAGCCCTTCTGTACATGGCATTATTTATAGGTAGTGACACTGCACTAAATCCCCACAGGGACGGGACATTCAGTATTTGTATTAATCAGTTTGTCAGGCTATTTCCCCCTCAGAACACTCTGTATTGCTGTAGGAACTTCTGCATCAGCTAGAACTGGACCTTTAGCTGGTTTCATTGGAAGATAACAAAGAAGCTGAGTTGAATAATCAATTTTCCCTCTTTTGGATTACTAGTGCAATTCTAGCATAGACTGGCAATGAGAAGTTGTTGGGATAGGGTGAGAATGGTCTTTAACGGAACAGTTACATAACTTACAATTAAAATGAAAACTGCCTGAAAGCAATTCACAAAAAAAGCCAAGAACATGTGTCAGCTCAATCTCTTACAGAGGCCAGAGATGAGCCTGGGTCTGCTCAGACCATATACATACAAATAGATGTCTAGATTTTTAAGCTCCCTTGTATTGCACAGAAAGAAATTATCATCTAATTTAGCTGTCTTGTCTTTAGGATGTAGTAAATCATACCCCTGAATTTCCCATTTTTCTCTACCTGGGAGTCTAGATGACAAACTCAGATGCAGACATCTGTCACACAAAGTCTGAGGTTGCTGTATTAACCTTTCCTAGTGTCTTTCTAACACTGACTATGTTTTATGTGGGTACCAAGAGGATTCAGAACTTCGTATCGGCATCTGTTAGAGATTTACAGACAGGGAGTGTGCCAAGAGCAGCCTGTCCTTTAGGGAAGGTAGCACCATCTCCTCCAAAACCCCACATCTGGATCCTTTTGTGTGTTGCAGGGAGCAGTTGTTGCCGTGACTGGAGATGGGGTCAATGACTCCCCCGCTCTTAAAAAAGCAGATATTGGAATTGCTATGGGCATTGCTGGTTCTGATGCAGCTAAAAATGCAGCTGATATGGTACTGCTGGATGATAACTTTGCTTCTATTGTCACAGGAGTGGAGGAAGGTAAAAATAATGTTGCTATCCACTTTCCTAGCTGAAAGCTGCTGAGAATCACACAGTGCTGGCGGGTCCTCCTGACCCTTCTCCCCTGCACTCACCCCCCTTCTCTCCTTTCTGCAATTGGAAATATGATTTTGATATTTGGGAAAGCTGGGAATTAATTCCACTTATAGGTACATGACAAAGAGATAATACGGAAATCATTCCCCTCTCTCACACAGAGCATTGCTCTGCTATCACTGCCTGCTCAAGCTCCAGACAAAAGCTCTTCCCATCTTGCCCCTGTGCAGTTCTGAGCCTCACAAAGATACAAATTGTTCTCTCTACATTCTCACTCTGTTACTTGCATGAGGAAACGTGTGAGGAATGTAGACAGAAGCAGTAAAAGTTTTCACTTCATTTAGTTAAAATTTAACTTTTTTCCTGGAAAACACAGTTGACAATTACCTTTTACAGAAGTGTTTTCTTTTCCTCCAGGCCGCCTGATCTTTGACAACCTCAAGAAAACAATTGCCTACACCCTGACTAAGAATATTGCTGAGCTCTGTCCCTTTCTCATCTACATCATTGCCAGCATTCCTCTGCCCATTGGCACCATCACCATCCTGTTCATTGACCTGGGCACAGACATTGTAAGTTGGGGTCTTTTCAGTTATTTTCTGCTGAAATATCATGACAAGTGAGAGGGGCTGGGTGCAATGGGACATGCAGAACACTGGAAGATTTAGTTGCCTTACTCTGCAGCTGTAGAACAAGGTAGTGAAAGAGTGGGGTAGATTAAAAGCAGCCAGGTACAGAGAAAGAAGAGTAGAAAAAAAACCTGCCAGAGGGGGAGTGAGAAGAAAAGCCTTCTGATCCATGCTGACAGCAAAACCCAGCAGTGTGCAAAATAACAGTGTGTTTCCATCAAGAGACCATATGGACTGCTGCAGTTACTCCAGGGGATGAATACCAGACATTTCATCATCATTAAAAGACCCTTTTAATTTTTTCAGTATCTATTGTCATATAGAGATCAGACCTACGAACCAGATTCAAGCTTCCTCAAATCCTTTATATGTGTCAAGAGGATGCTACCCAGATCCTTCTTTCACTTGCTCTGTGTATCCCCACAGGGCAGGCTGTGCCCACAGAACCACTTGAGAGCTGAACCTTTTCTGAGAAGCAAATGTTGCCACCAAGACTGATGGCTTATTTCTGTCCTAGATCCCCTCTGTTGCATTAGCCTATGAAAAAGCTGAAAGTGACATTATGAACAGGAGACCTCGTAACAAAAGGAAAGACAGGCTGGTGAACGAGCAGCTCGCTGTGTACTCCTACCTGCAGATTGGTACGTTGGCCTCTTCCCTCCCTGCATCAGCAAACCCAGGCAGAGCCAAGTTGATTCATCTTTGGGAAAAGGGGGAGCTGAAACTCAACTCCTCCCTCTGCCTTCCCAGGCAAACTTACTGACTCCCTTCTGTTGCTCATTATTCAGCAATACAAGAGATTTTTATCCTCAGAGGTCAAGAACCTTGGAGCACTAAGAGCTCTCAAACTACCCTGAGACTCCTGGCAATGTCATGCCACAGGAGATGGATCAATACTGATATCTAACACATTCCCCAGCACTCCTAAATTTTGCTTCTTCCTCATTTCTACCTCTGGTTTTGCAGGTCTCATGCAGTCAGTGGGAGCCTTTGTGACCTATTTCACTGTGTATGCTGAGCAAGGTTTCCTCCCTTCCACGCTGCTGGGCGCACGGGTCAACTGGGAAAGCAATGCCATCAATGACTTTGAGGATTCCTATGGACAGCAATGGGTAAAGAAGCACTGGAACTAACTTGCACAGTCTCTCCCACCCAAAAAAAAAAGGATTGGAGAAAGAGAGAGAGATTTAAATGCAAAAATAATTTGTTTTCATCTAATAGTCCCTGGGGATAGAGTGCCCTGTCAGGACAGCTTTCTGTCACCCAGCTCTTTCATTCATTCTTCTACAATTCACCACCTTCTGATTCAAAGCCTCTGGAGATGCACCTTCTTCTCTGGATGCACACCTTCTTTCTCAGCCCTGCTTCTGAACAGCACTGCTGGAAAGTACTTTGCAGACTCTCCCTCCCCCTTCCACTCTTCACTCCCCCTCACTCATTTTGCAGAAATCACAAGACACAGAAGCCATTAATAAATCAATATAAATACCTCCTTAGACCCAGCTCGTGCTTCAGCCTCATGACTCATCCACAGTAACTAACGGGCTAGAACAACTGGCCAAGATCTGATAATTACATATCTAAATCTGGAGTAACTCTGCATTTACACCTCAGTAACTATCAAGGTTTGCAGTCACTTGCACAAGATACAAATGTCTGATAAAACACTATCTGATCTTCCCTTTGCTTTGCAGACCAAATACCAGAGGACATACCTACAGTGGACTGGCTATACTGCCTTCTTTGTCAGCATCACAATTCAGCAAGTTGCTGATTTGATCATCAGGAAAACACGAAGAAATTCCATTTTCCAGCAGGGTCTTTTCAGGTAGGTTTTGCAGATTCTTTACCTCACACATGGGAGGCTAGGTTAGCCTGCTGCTAATTTTAGAAGAAGGTTAGCTCAGTGATTTAGCCCACTCACATTCAGCCTTTGAACAAAGACTAATCTGGCCTCCAGCAACTGCAAATCTCAAACATTTTTTAAGTCCTTTCCCTCCGCCTTTCCTACTTCATGTAGGGGTTTTCTTTAAAGAAAGATGTTGCACTGGTTACTCTGAAAATGCAACAGCTTAAAAATAACTCTCCATTCATTAAAATCTTTACTACAAAAAGAAGGGAATTTCCTCTCCTGATTATTTTCTTAAGTTCTTTGTGTAGTTATCAATAGATAGTGCACTTGGACCTCTCCAGGGTAACTTTAGCCTCTGAGAGGGTATCAAGGTAGTCCTGGCTGCCCTCTCCAAACACTGCACCCTTCAATCCCATAGAAGCCAGGGAGTTAAAAATACCTCCTGGGACTGAGGCCACACGTAAAAGCTGGCATTTAGTCTGAGTATTTCTGACAGGAAAGCAAATTGTTTCCCTTCCTTTATCTGCAGGTGCAGAGCCTACACCTATGTGTATTTCCTCCTTACATTGACAGTTGAGTCACAAGGCACACATGCATGGTGCAACTAGAAGCCATGACTAATGCCCACTGCAAGGCTACCTAAAGCTTGCCTCAACCAGGGCAGGAGTGCTACCAAAAAAGGCATGGGCTGAGACAGGGCTGGAGTCTACCCCTGATGCAGATGGTTCAAGCTGGCTCCCAGAGCACACCTCTCAAGGTGGCACAGCCCCTGCTCTGGGCTGAGGTTTTTATGCATGGACAGAGACATGTGACCCTTCCTCTTTGCTTTTCTTGCAGGAACAAAGTCATCTGGGTGGGTATATTTTCCCAGATAGGAATTGCTCTGATTCTTACCTATGGCCTCGGACATGTCACAGCCCTGAACTTCACCCCACTGCGGTGAGTTTGCACCATGTGAGTGCTGAAATTAAGAAAGGGAAAAAAAAAAGCTCAAAAGGCCAGATACTCTTTTAGTGACATCAAACAGAGACCCCAGCAACTCAGCTGAGTGGTTAGAAGTTTCTGAATGAGAACCTCTTCTCCCACTCCCAGGTTTCAGTACTGGTTTGTGGCTGTTCCATTTGCCATCTTGATATGGGTCTACGATGAAGTCCGCAAGCTCTTTATCAGGAGGTACCCAGGAAGTAAGTACATTTTTCTAGTTCAAATACTAAACATAAGGTGTCCTTTGCTACCCCTTCACCCATACATCCACCTCAGCTGCTGCTGCTTAAAAAAGGACCATTTGTTCCCAATGTTTTTTCCTTCCTAAGGAAAAAAATAACCGCTTTTTTTCCCCCCCTCTCCCTTCTCCTACTGCAGGCTGGTGGGACAAGAACATGTATTATTGAAACAGTCCTTACACTGACTACTTCCTCCTCGTGGAGAGCTTCTTCCTCACCTGACCCAGCCTCTGCTGCTTTAAAGTCCTGTCTGTGCAATATCAAGCATGAATTCGTCCCACGAAGGGGTGAAGAAATTTCATGAGTTTAATGAAGAAATAAGGACTTTAGAGGTTGATAAATTACCTCCCACTGTACTGTAAAGCTGACACTTGTGTAGAAATTGAAATGCTACCTATTTTTGTAACAAGCACAATTTTCCCTCATTCAAAGATGAACTTGGAGAGCACTCTGAGAGGAAAACATGCAAAAAGGAAAAAAAAAAAAGACACAAAATCCATATAATCTAAGGCATTAATTTGCACTAAAGGTGGTGTTGGCTGATTTTCTTTTTATGGTGGAACTGAATTCCAAGCGAGTGCATACATAGATCTATATTACCTTACCAAGGGTAAAAATGCTGTATAGAAATAATTTGATAATAAATTTTTTCCAGAAAACAGTTCTCTACCTAATTTTTTTATAAAGACTAAGAGAAATAAGAGTGGAAAAGGAAAGGATCCGACCAGATCAAAGAGGAAAGAAGAGCACATCTGCTTTTTTTGCCCCAATTAACAGCCTAACATGCTTCCACATACCTGCTCAGGAAACACTAAATAATGTATGTTGATATTTCACATTTAAATACAAGCCTAGATGAGCTTTAGAGAAGAAGCAGGGTCAGAAAGAGAACACCCGTTGCAGCAAATGGCAAGAGGGATTACCAATGAGAAAGAAAAAAAAACCCTCTTCTTAATACCTGGCTGGGTATTACACTGAGTATCAGTTATACTGGGTATCAGTGTTTTTCACATATAGACATGAAGAAGAGGAATTACAAAGGAAGAAGGAAGAGCAGCAAAAGATAAACATGTAAGCAATGGGTGAGCCCAAATTCCAGATGTTTGTGCTGCTTATCACTTGGTAATACAACCTGTGAGGTGCCAAGCTCACTCATTTCAACACCTTGGCATTTGTCAGGAGTCAGGACTGATTGGGTTTGTCTTCTGCTGGAAAAATGGGGAAAACATGAGGAGAAGCTATGTAGGTGAGCAACATAACCCACTTCCCACCATCAATAGATTTGCAGTATTTCTCTAAAATGACATGTTCAAATATTGACGGGAAGAGGAAAGAAAAAGGAGGGGCAGGTTTTGCACAATGTGGGGGCAATTACTGCACAGAACCAGGAAGAATATATCTACATCAGCTTTACTTCAAAATCACAACACATTTTCTTGGAAAAGCTCGTGGGAAAGATAACTGGAGAGGTTATTCACTCAGAGAATATATAAGACTCTAAAAGCACTGAGAAATGCAGTGGCTGCCCTACAAAACCTCCCTTTCTTGCTTGTTTTGTTACCCAGCACCTCTGACTACATTCACAGCCAACAGATCATCTTCCTGCTAATATAAAACAAAAACATACCCATGAAATTGTAAACACAGAATCTCACAACACCATAAAAGAGACTCACAGAGCTACACAAGAGATGCTATCCAGGGTTTCAAGGCCAAGTGAGTGTTATAAATGTAACAAGGGAAGCTAATTTGGCTTCTTCATGATTTTTCTAGGAACATTCTTCTTTTGCTGTATCACAAACATTTTGGTCTCTAACAAATGCCCCCTCCCCAGTATCAGAGAGAACTTTGACACGTGGATGTCCCTGGCTTGAAGAAGAGTCAAACAGAGACATTCAGAGGAAACAAACTAATGCAAGTGGCAAAAACTCAACAGCAGCAGCAGCAGAAAGTTTTCAGAAAAAACTTAAAAGATGGATGTGATGCATCCATTTTAGCATCAACATATGCTCCTGAGAGAAGAGCAAAAGAATTCTGTCATAGCAATATCTGGAAAACTAGCAAATGTATGTCTCCATGTCCCCTCTGTGCAGAAGTGAGTGGGGAGGAATTGCAGCATCACATTTCCCACATGTATCATCATTTTAGGGAAAAAAGCCACCTAGAAGATCAGTAACAGCTAAAAAACAAAAGCAGCTGATGGTCTGGAGCAAAAATCTCAAAACCAGCAAATGATTCTGGAACAGTCTGCTCTAGTGCTTGCATGTAGCAAGAGTTGCCAACTGCATTTCAAATGGTGCTTGAGTTCAAAGCCCTCTTCAGAGGCTAAGAGCACACACACAACCTAACAGAGTTTGTCTGCCTGTGCTTCTCACACCAGCGTTTTCTTTGAGGGCACAAAGTGTACTTTGCAATCTGTTCTACTCTATCAATGCCTGAGCAGAAAGTCCTAATCAGAGGTTTGCAAAGCAACTGAAAAGACAGGTTAAGAAATCAGAAGATTAACGTCATCTCCAAGAAGGGCAAAGCTCATGAGCACCTAGAGAGATTCACTGTTTCTAAACCCAAGAGACTTTCCAGTGTTACAAAAGATTTCAAAACCATTAAGGCAAAAGGGACAAACAGGCCATAAGCATGGGAAGAATGAATCCCACATTTGCTCCCTGGCATGCACAATGTTTGCTACAACTAGTGAGTCTGGGAATTATTGCATGGGACAAGACAGGTTATTGCATAACAGTGTGTGCAGGAACCAGCAGGTAGGACCTCCCTGTCCAGTGTGACCATCCTCAGCTGACATCTGAGGCATGAGGTTATGATGTGTGATGCAAGTGAATGTGGAACTGTCCACAAACACAGATCTCCTTTAACCCAATAAACTCAGAGGACATTGCTGTACCCATCAGAGTTCAGGCTATTCACATGGAAAAGTGTAAAGAAGGTGGCAGGATCCAGCTGTGAACTGGAGCAACACAAATACCCCCAGAAGCATCCTCCCTCCAATCTCCTAATGGGTTTTTAACTGGCAATATCACACATCAATTATCAATTCTTACACTCACTGCTGCATCATTTATTCCATTTAATCTGGTTTGTACCTCATTTGTGAGCAGGTTAAAGAGATTCACCATTGCATAGAAGGGCATCTCCATGTTCTAGTGCCTCCCAAGTTAAAAATGTTACAGACATTCCATTAAATTCTGAATCTGGGCAGAGTACATACAACATAATCCAGACTCTGAAAATCTGAGCCAGCAAGCTCTTTATATTACAGCTGGGAAGGAAGATAAATTACTTTGCTGGCCTGGCCCATGTACTGCTTTTCATTTTGCCTTCCACAGTCTTTATCACAAGAAGCCTTCAACCTTGCATAGATTTCTTATTACTACATGCATACCACCATTATTATTATTATTATCATCATTTGAGGGGTATGGGAACATGTATGAACTGTTGCCATGGACCATGAGAGATACTTCTGTGCTAAATACTGAAACAAAAAGAAGATGCAATTCCTCAGTTCTCACTTGTCAATTCCCTTGGTCAGTTCTGCAGCCTCAACAGGACTAAACATTCCCCTCCCTCAGTCAAGTAGCAATAATGCAACACTATGCAATGGAGAGAGTAATTTGGAACTGTAAGTTAATACACCTACAAACAGACTGTTTCTTTTCTACCTACAACTACGTTTCAAGCAAGCCAAGAGTTAATGGGCTAGCTCATAAACTGAGAAATCTTTCTTTAACACAAAGCTGTGTTTCCTTGCTCCAGCCTCAGCCAGACCAGACAGGTCAGATGTCCCTTCACAGCTTCCCTTCACCTCCTTTCACTCCTATAACAACAGCTTCTCTGCAGAGTTTTCTCTAGTTTGAACTAGCTCTCCCCATCTCCCCCTCCCACCTCCAAAAACCCCAGACACCTTTCACCTTTCCCCTGCTATGGCACTAGACAACTCCTGCATTGGGGTCACAAGCCAGATGAAAAGGGAATTTAAGGCTGGCAAAACCAAAGCAGGATGTGAAAAGCTGCAGAGGCAGGCAGACTGGCCTAGCTCCTCTGGTGAGGGCTCTCTTGGCTGTGTCAGGATGTTGCTCAAAAATCTATTCACAACAAGATTTCATGTTGGAGTCAGACAGTGGGATTTTATACTTCCTAACACAGAATTTGAACAAGTCAAGAGTTATGAGGAATTTCAGTGAAGACTGGAGGGGTACAGTGAAGATTTTGCCTTCACTGCCAGTACCTCAAAGACAGGGCTCACTTCTTGAACTAAAAACTCTAGTAAATTATACAGTGAAAATTGTTCTTCTTACCTCTTCTGCTGGCACCACCTCTAGTGTGTCTTCATCATGTCACCATGACACTGCTGGCCCACGTCTGTCTCCACTAGAAGAGGAAGCAAACCACAGAAATTAATCTGCAAACACTTGCAGACAACTGCTGTTCTCACTACAGTGTCAACACTTGGTGAAATAGAAATGATCACAATGATGCTAGAAAGACACACCCAACTCAGAGCCCATTTATTCTTAAAATTCAAGCAATTACTGCTGGTGTACAAAAGACTCAAGGGCTTTACTGCAGATCTGTGATGTAGCAAAGTAAATTCACATAAACACCTATATAAGCCATAAGGAGAGAGACAACATTGCATTAGTATGATTATTGTGCCTTAACAGCTCAGAGATTTCTTTAGCATTATGCAATCTAAGGCATCCTTATTTACAGAGACCCCAATGATTTGTTCCAGCCTCATTCCCTGACAAAAACTCTCCGACATTAATTTGGCCCCATTAATTTCTTCTCATACTAGAGCTTTTCACAGAGGAAAAAGACCTTCTCCTAAGTCATGCCTTATTACACCTGCTTTAACTAGGTCAGTTCATGAACTTTTTCCACAACATTATTTTGCAACGACTGAAAAACTGGTCCAGACCTACCGGTGTGAAAGACCCCCTGGGAGCAGATATTTTCTGGCAGCTCTGCAAACCCTATAATCACCCAGTTCATCTTTTTCCAAGCCACAGCACCAGAAAGCACTATGCAGTTTGCATTCATAACGACACGCCATTTCTTGCTCAGATTGTAGCCGAGTTTCCTCCAACTCCACATTTTGAAGCAAAGTTTAAGTTGAAAGAAGAGTTTTAACTTGAAGGCACAAAATTAGAGGCCATAAATGAAAATCAAATAAACATAGAAATGCTAGATGCAAAGGTATTGTGCTTGTCCACCTGGATTCTCTGGACTAACCATAATTAGCACAGCAACAAGAGCTGCCATTTCTGCCCTGTGAGATGCTATCTTCAAAGCTCATTTGGCCCCATTTAAATGCTCACATCACTAAGAATGCTATTTAGGAAACAAAGCTCAACTGCAATCACCTTTAGCTGGTTTGGTGCAGTGTTTTTCTAGGAATTTCAAGCAGGATGCCCACCAGCCTGCTCAGAGTAACACCGAATATTGCATTTAAGGACAAATACACATTTTTCTAGCAGATCTGTACAGCCAAGCAGCAAAGCCCCCAAACAGCCTACATCTACATGTTTTATTTAACAACCTACTCTGAAACATTACTGTGTTTTTCAACTAATGCCACTTTAATTTGGAAATGAGTTGCAACAGGCCATGATTCTTTCTGAAAAGACTGGAGGACTAAATCCTTCTGTCCTGTGCCTCATGAAAATTTCAAGCACAAAATTTAAAACAAACGAGAGAGAGCATTGTTCTCTTTCTTGAAAAATAGAACGATAACAAGACCTTCAAGAAGATCTCTGTGAAAATGAGCTTAAAAGCAGAAGTGCTGAAGGTTTAAGAGCAGCAAGGCACCACTTCACCTCTGGGAGCTGCACCTGAGGCTCCCTGTGCCTCAGGGAGCCATTGGGGAGCCTGGTGAAGCCACAGCTCTTCCAAGGAAAGGATCAGCACCAGTACAGCTGGCTGGTGGCTGCCTCTGGCTGCTGTTGGAGACAACTTGCACTCCATTTTTCCCTACACTCACAGGCAGGCAGAGAAACAAGGCCCCAGCGGGAACCCCAGACTGAGGCGTCTCTCACCAGCCCCCCCTGAGGTGAAGGGTCACCACAGGAGCTCCCCACCGGCCCCCCCAAACCCCACAAGGATTGAGGGGACTTTGCCCGAGGACTTACCTCATCCACAGCCCCAAAATCACCATTTTAGCAGCACAAAGACTCCTTGCACCAGCGGGTCTGTCCCTGTGCAGTGCCCAGGCAATGGCCCCACAGCTGGGCCCGATTCCCGCCTCTGAGGGGGCCCAGCCGCTCTGAGGGGCCTGGCCGGGCACCTGTGCCCACCACCCGTGTGCCTCTCACAGACCTGTTTTGCTAAATAAATACACTTCTGAACAGAGGCATTTCGATATTGATACTCCTAAAATGCCCAGGCTGGCACCTGAAGGATTCTAGGCTTTATCTCCCTATAAAGAACTTGCTAGAAGGAGGGAGCAGCACACCCCAGCCCATTCCCAGCTGGCACTAGGATGGTATCAAATGGTGCAGAGCTGAACAATAAGCAAATGCAGGCTCCAATTCTGTGTTTAACCCCCCGCTGAAGCTCTCTGCAAACACCTGCACCTGGGAGACTTCACGGCCATAAAGGAGATTTTCTGTGTTCCCAAGAGCTGCTAAGATGAACGTGGCAAATATTCCTCAGGACAAGAAACATGCACTTAGGGGTAAAATGGGCAGAAAGGATAAAAAAACCAGTAAAAATGGTAAGAGATTTCTCTGCTAAATGAAGCGGGTTTGCCAACTCTGAAATCTCTCCCCTGCAAGTCAGCAAATCCATGTTGTGTTGTGGTACCAGAGGTCTGTTCAACTTAATCCATCTTTCTTTAAACATAAAGAAAAACAGTGATTTTTAAACAACTATGATACAAATAGCATGGCCCTGATGCTTTTCAGCTCTTGCCAAGCATCTGTTCCTCCAAATTTCACCCCAGAAAAGGGTCTGTAAGTGGCCCTTTTGTACACATCTAACCCCACTGTTAGATTAACAACTTGGCCCAATCTCATTCCAATCTCAGTGGTACCTTATCAGTCACCTCCTGTCACTAGGCAAGAAATGTCCTAACCTGAAACTATCTTGACAATAAAAATATTGGAAGTGATTGCATCATTTATTTTCCCAACCTATGAATTCTTCAGTCACTCAGCCCCTCTCTTCTGTCCCACTGTTCCAGCCCTGCATAGTCTCCATACTTCTCCAGCCACCACGCTCGTAAAACTGGAAAACAGATAATTTTGGGGGCTCTGTAACTGAGAAACTACAAGAAAAACCACATTGCTCTGTACGAGCCTGGCCTCCTGAGCAGAAATTCCTATGCTGTCAGTTTGCCAGCTCTGTAAGATTGCTTCCAGGCTTTCCATGGAGCAACTCATACCTGCACACGTTGCTTCCACACTGCTGCAATAACCTGCTGGCCTCAGAGACCACTACATCCATTTGTTTTACATATCAGAAACTATTTGAATCTTTTTTTCATAGGCAGCACTAATGCTTTCAGGGTTGAATTCCTGCTCAGCCTTGCATGAAGCATCACTGTACTTCACTTTCTGAAGTCACCTGAAAATACCTGGTAACTGTCAAGGTCTGCCACAGACCTGGGGCTTGGGGGCAAAATTTGCACAGCAGTGTTTTTAAAATCTTGCAATATTGGTCTTGAAAAAAGGATTTACAGGATCAGGCAGCTACAAAAGTGACTCAATAGGAAGGAAATACACCCTATCTATCTTTGTGAAAAGATCTGTACACTTAGAACAGTTGCTGGCTGAAAGGAAAATGCACTTCTAAGCAAGAATTCATTTCCTAGATAAGAAATGTCTCTTTTCCTCAAGAATCTCTCACTTAGCTCCTCTTTTCCCTAGATACATTGGCCTTCTGTTTAGCCTGTATTATGTGAGGCAGGCTGGTCCCACTAATAACTGGCCAACAGCAGACTGAAAGAGTCCCCTTCTGTGACAGGGACAGAAAAGGCACACAGCCCAGAGCCATCCCTTTGGAAAGGCTCCCACTAACAGGTGTCCCTCAGCCCCAAGAGTTGCTGTGACTTTTAACTATGTAGAAAACCAAATTATTTTGTGTGATGCAAAAAAAGAAAAAAAGAAATGCTGGCACCAGCACTCACCTGAGTGAGGGGAATGTGCTGGTACCAGCAGGGAAGGAGGAGACTGCACAGATTGTCCTCTCCCTTCTCTGCTGGTACCAGCAGACCCTCCCACTCCATGCACCATTGCTGCCCAGGCTCTGACATCTCTCTGCTCCCTCCCTCTCATGCCACCCATCAGCAGAGGGGAAGTTCCAGCAGCAGAGAAGAATCCTTCCCAGCTACAGCTGGCAGATGTCAAGACTCTGCACTGAGCAGAAGTAAAGGAAGCAAAATGGCTCAGGAAATCTGTGACACTTCATTGTCTGCCTCCTAGATTACAATTAGGGGCCTGGGGAAAGAACAGGAGCTCCCTGGTATGGAACATCAGTTTTATCACATTGAAGTGACACTAATGAATCACAGATTTTACATGTCAGAAGGGATCACTCAGAAACTAAGGTAACTATAATAAGAAAGTGAAAACCAGGACTGACTTAGGAAAATACAGAACAAAGGAGAGAGGCATGAACACATGGCAAGTGACATGAACTGAGGGGAAAGATGAAAGGAAGGAAGGAAGGAGAGAATTAAATTATCCTTCTGTAGCTTCTCTGAAGGGTTCACTGCTGATGAAAATCCCATTTATCATGTGAGCCAACTTCTGGTAGAATTCCTGGTGTATCTCACTTGGTCCTTAGGCCTGTTTTCCACATATCAAGTCAAAATCTCAGTGACTTCCATGGCAGTCTGAGTGGTCTGGAAATCAGAGAGTGTGCATTTAAAGAGGAACACTTGTGTAAATCCTGAACAGAGCATAGAAATGCACTTAGCAGAGTGGATGGGGAGGAAGACAGAGGGAGGGATGTGCTGAATGACTCTGTGGAACAGCTCAGCAGTGTTTCAGTTCTGCATGAGTAACAGAACATGTTGAGTAAGAGAGCAGATAAGATCCACAAGACCAAGTGTAGGGAATTCCCCCAAAGCCCAACAGCCTGAGGAAGGTACCTCACATCTCCTGGAGGCAAAAGTGGTGCCAGAGAGTCGGGGAAGGGGGAGATTGAAGTTCAGACACCACTCACAGCAGTGCTTTGCATCTGTGTGATTTTGAGCTCCCTGTCTGCAGGGAGGGCTGGAGGAGGAAGCAGCCATGCACAGGCACTACAGTTATGACAGAAAGAGAGGAGAAAAATACAGATAGAGCTATTTTTTATTTTAGAGATGCCCACTGTGCTAGTTCCTTCTCTTTTCTTAAATCAAGAAGAACAGGCTGGGTTGGGAGAGGAGAATTTCAGTTTGTAAGTGCTGCCTTATCAAGACTATGCAGACCTCAACAAGGGTAAAAGCCAAAGCAGTGGCAAACTAGGCCAAGAGGTGCACAGCAACAGAGCACAAAGACCACAATAAAACCTTGCAGAAAACAACCCAGAGGCAGCAAAAGCTTCTGCAAACTCCTTTGGTCCCAAAGAGTACTAGCAGGAGGGTCAGGGTATTACTTTGAATGACAGAATACTGAGATAGCCCCAAAAAGACAGTGCAGGGACATTCTCTCAGATTATTCCACTTTCAGGGTGCCAGTTCCTAAATTGCAGCAATTTAGTAACTTTTGTTGGATCTAATTTGAACGCTTTGTTTGACCATCTGCCCTGTCCCTAGTAAACTAAATCTCCTACACACGAAGACCATGCAGGAGGTTGTTTTGGTGGGGTTTTTCCCCTCAAAACTAAAGTCATCCCAAAAGAGTGACTTTAAGGGCAAAGTAGACTGCAAAGGTAATTTCCTATGGGGTTGTAACAGACAATACTTGAAGTCTACACAGGGATTTTATCCCAGGAAAACTGATCTGGTTCTTTCTGGTACGTTAATAAGGTGCCTGTGATCTCAAAAGGCTCAAACCAGCCTTTTTATGAGTTCTGGAAGTTAACATACTGTCAACGTGCTGGTGGGGAGACTGCTAACCTACAGCACTGCTCTGCACAGGCCTTTCATCTCAGGAGATCCATGTCCTTTCTAGAACAGAGGGCCTGAATTCCTCCCAGGTTTGGAGCAGCAACCTGAGGTAATGCTGCAGCTGGCTCCATTTCTGTAAAACCTGACAGTGGAGAAGGGAGAGCAGAAACCTTTGCTGTTAGTCCAAACAACCTCAGCTTCAGTTTTCCACCAAGGTTCACTCCCTAAGCACAAACATTAACAGACTGACCCCAAATCATTTAGCTGCTGGTATGAGTTTCCCTATTTCCCCCCCCAAGTCCTCAGGTGAGGTCAGGAGCACACTGCTGCTGTGTTGCTGGTTCATGCCAAGCCTGCAGGTCAGTCATTGTGGGGAATGTGTAGGGCTTAACTCTCACCACTCCTTGGCCACACTGGGAGCAGAGCAGCTCTGGCTAGAACCAACCTCTTCACTGGGGCTGAAACTAATTTTGCTTTAAATTCCCAGGGGGCCCAAGTTAGCTCTGCTAGATGAGCCTTGGATAACTGCTTATTTCTGCCTGGAATAGCCAGGTCTGAGCAGCTCTGCAGGAAAGTTCATTACCTCCTCAACAGTGTCCCCAAATCTCCTCCCAGTTCCCAGCTGGAACTGAACAGAGGGTACACACCAAGGCAGGTCAACTGGGGTGCTGGAGAGCTGCTCCCTGCTCCCCTCAGCAGCCCCCAGTGAAGTGTGAAGGGGAAGTAGACACTTGGCTTCACAGCCTCCTGTTGAGCCCAGGGCTGATCCAGCTTGCTTGCTGCCAACATCAAACTCCTCTACAAGGTGAGTTTCTCCTTGAGTTCAGATCTACACAACCTTGTCTCAAATTTCCTCCCAATTCAGAAGGTGAATGTGGTGGGAAGAAAGAAACCCATAAAAGAATAAAAGCCAAGAGGAGTGATTCTGCTGCATGAACTCTTCCTCTCTGAGCTTACCCAAGAGTTTGGGAACTGCAGTTTGCTAAGAGAGGGTGGAGAGCCCAAGGTAAGCAAAGGATTTATAACACTACAAAGTCTTCCTTGTTCTTAGTTACTTCTGACCTACAGAGCACAGGTAAATACATTGCAGGAAAACTCCTTAGAGTGGTAAATAATTGATGGGGGACACTTGTTGATGGACTTTCTATGGATCAAATAACATCTACATCTGAAATTTAAAATTATTCTGGAGGAGAGAGTTGAAGGACTGTTTACCTAGCACACAACACTTCTTTTGCAAGAAGAGAAAACATTAACTCTGTATTCTCTCACAAGACCAAAATAACCCCACAGGTCCTGACCTAATTTATAGCAGAATATATTCAAATTTCCTGTAGATGGAGTAAATCCAACTTCACAGCAGCATGAGAGGACACACAGCAAGAGAGGACTCTGTCTTTTTATAGTTCCAATTACTAAATTCTGCAGCAGTGGTGTAATGTAAATCCAAACCATGAATATCCACTTTTTCCTCTAATCTCTCCCCTGGTATCATTTTAAGCATATTCATTACCTGGCCCTTCTCCAGAAAGCAGTTAGGCCAGGATCTACATGTAGGACTGTGCTAATTCACCCTCCCTGCCTCCTACCATTGCTCAGCCTGTGGATCCTCCAGAGCTTGGTGCTCCAAGCAAGCTGCTCTGGAGAAGGTTCTAACACCTGCTGAGAAGTGACTGGCCTCAACACCCAGTGGGGTACAAGAGGTCCTGGACCTACACAGCATGTTGACTTCCTTCTTGAGCACAACCCAGTTATCAGCTGGTACCTCTCCCAGCACCATTTAGAGGCCAACCAGTCAGACCTACACACAACAGCTCTCCAGAGCTGGGCACCTGGAAACCACCACGTTCTTCACTTTATCTATGTTTGACTTGGCAAATTTGCTCCAAGAAATAGGGTTATTAGTGGGTTTTCTCCCAATCACAGGTGTACACTCGGTATGGTTTGGGGAGTACAGAACACAGACCTGTTTGCTCTGCTGCTCCAAGGTGTAGGAGTGATGGGCTGCAGCATTTCTCTCAGAGAACAGTGTATGGTTTGTGCTATTTTGGGCTTGGATTTGTGAGAACTTAGACTGGCTGACAGATGGGCGAGGGGGAGACTGGGAATCAGTGACTGTTGTCCTTGGTACATATAAGTGGATTTCCCAGGGCTCTCTTTTTCAGGGTCTAATACTGCCAGTCAGTAAAAGATAACTTGGAAAGCCAAGTTTCCTCTTCCTCAGGTCAAGATTCTTGTAGTTCTTCTGATGACTGGAGTGGATACTTGACTGACTTTAAGACAAGACTTTGTCCTGCTCCATTTATGAAGTCATCTTGTCTGTCTGCTACTCTCTGAGGGTTAGCTGTTCTCTTTCCTAGGAAAAGCTATCGAGGGAACTATTCCCTTCATCCAATTTTCATTTTCCCAGACTTCTCACAAGACTGGATTCTGTGACTTCAAGAGAAAAGAGAGACTTCCCATGGAAGTAACATTGCTGATGCTACCTTGCAAAACCAGTGTCCCAACAGGTTGTACATCTCCACAAACCCACTTCTGCACTCCCCTAACATCCACACAATCCCACCTTGCAGCTCCACTGCAATCAACCACTCAGCAAGTCATAACATGATCTGTGGTGACTGTTCCTGTATCATCCAAGCATTACATGTCTCAGCACTGCTGCAAACCTCACAGAGGAGATGCTACCTGCTGAATTCCAAGTGTGCATTAAAATATGTCAGAACAAATGATACACACACAACAGATGTTACAGTGAATGTATCTGAAGCAGCAGAACACAGTGTGTCCATAATCAGAGATTTCCTCCTTGAATTTAATAAAACTGAGCTGCTGCTTTTACATCCAAAGCCAGGAGCAGGAGTTTGAATTGCTGGGTGACTGAGATCTGCCCCTGAGCTTGCAGAAAACATGGATACTACCTTCCCAGGACATGAACAGCTAAGTATTTCCAAGATTGTCACATAGTTCTCACAGTCTCACTGCAGAGAATCTTCCTGGAGAGTCCCCTGTTCTTATTTCTATTAAAAAATACACTGTAGAGATCTTTTTTAATTCAAAATATTTTCAGCAACAAAAGAGCTACATAAAACCAAGTGAATTGTTTGTGACTGTCTGAGATCAATGTCCCACTGGGTGTTGTAGAGAGGAAAGTTATGCTCTTACTGATTAGGTTTTACAGCCCTTGGTTTTTTTAGGAGGTACCTTGAAGAAGAAAGGTTGATGTACAGCTTTTATAAGAGTATCTAAATGTTTATATGCAGTTTTAGTATGCTTCTCATTGTGCTGCACATACACCAGTGCTTGGCACAGCAGAGCAGCAGGATTGCTGATGCAGCAGCTATGGAAAAGATGGGGCAGGGTCCATCCCATGGAAAGATGACTTATCTGAGGGGTTATAAAATTATTTCTAGAAGATGATCAGGTAAAAGTACTCGGGACTTGTTAATTGAATACTTCAACAATTCCAGAAATAAAACTACTGAGTTAAAGATGAACCAAGCTGGGGCTGCAGCTTGTCCTTGTGCCAGGTTCTGTGACACCATCCAAGCCATGGCTGCAAGGATCAAAGTTATAAAGCATGTACCTGGCTTCAAACTGATTCCCTGATGAACTAGCTCAGTGAGACTCTTCTTTTCTCATAGAAATGAGGCATTTACTATTTCAGGCTTCTGGAAACAACCCAACAACTTAAGTGTTTCATCAAGGAATAAACCAATGAGCATAAAGTTGGCCTCCCAAACCCAGTACCAACAACTCCTCAATTTGCCATTATTAGTTTCCCAGTTTCTTTGGCAGGAGAAGTCCCAGTTTTATTCTTGTTGCCCTGTGGTGAATGACTCCTTTTGCCTGCAGCAGAAACAATACACTCATGGAGTGTAAGCACTAATTTCACTCAGGTCAGAGTTCTCACCTGCTAGAGATGGACCCTCCAAAAGCAACACTGCTTGTTTGCTGTATTTTCTGGATTTCACTCTGGTAGGTGACACTTTTGAATCCTCCCACTTCCTCAGTTTAGCTGCAGAGAGAAGAGAGAAAAGTCAAATGTACTTCCATGGTACACACCATGTTCTTGATGACTCCAGTACTTCACACACGATGGAAAGATATTAACAAGCATTTTCTTCTTTAGCTAGTTTTGGCTTTTTAGTTCTGGAAATAAAGATTTCCCATTTTAATTATAAATTAAAAACCTCCTTCTTTACTTCAGGCTTTTATTCCTCCCTGAGGAGCACAACTGATGTCATATTCTCTCCTCTCATGCTTGAGAACAAGATTCTAGAAGCATTTACTTCAGCCTACCTATCCAGGGGCTTTGGAGAGACAATGCTGTGGTCTTTCAGCTTCCTGGGAACCTTCATGTCCTGTGAGGGATAAAAGCACAGGATTAAACCCAGAAACTTGCAAAAGAACATTTCGTGGACATAGAGCTGGGACCATCAGGAAATCTCTGTCCTGCACTGAGCCAATCCTGACTTCTGCTAGACCATTTTCAAAAGCAGCCTTAATTTCATCATCCAATTTCATTTATCCTGGTTCTGGAGCAAATTCTCATCTGCCAATTCTCTTTCACCTGCAACACCCAGAAGCCTTGGTCAGGGTTCAAGGGCAGGAAGCTGCTAAGAGCTGTGGCAACCAAAATCCAGACATGTCTCCATGATGCAAAGGTCTGAAAACCAGCCCAAAGTCTGGGTGCATTTTAGCTGAGTGCTAGGACTCAGGACCACTCCAAAATAACTATCTGCCTCTCACCCTAGTGGTCAACCCACCAGGTTTCACCCATGTGTGTGCTTCTTGTCAAGGCAAAAACTGGGTTGTACAACTGAGCACAAACCTCTAGTGCTGTGGGCTGAGCTGGCTTCCAACTCACTGCACTTGCTGTCATCTGGGAGAATTCCATGGATCACCATTCTGCTTATCTTCATCAGTGGCAGCTTGACAGGCTTGGTTAACATGAGTGTGAAACCTGCAAAGACTCCATCAGTACATCTGGGTTGTTACCACATCTCATCATGTTGTCAGAGCAATGAAATCCTCATTGGGTATCTTCTTCAGATGGACATTTTCATTAGAATTTTTCATTGGCCCTTGTCTTCCAACAGCATTAACAGCACTGTGCCCAGCTGTGCATGTGTAAGAGGCCAGGATTAAATAGATACTGAGCACAGTCTGGGGCAGCCTCAGCAACTGCAACAAACACCTTCAGAATCTGGCTTTGTGAACACACTGGAAGGGTTGACAACAGCTTCAGAGTGGAAAATAGAACCAGCAGAAACCACCTGGCTCATTTCAGAACTGAGAGCCACACACAGCCACAAACCAGAGGTTCCTTTCCAGGGAACTCAACCTTACCTTCCTCCTCACACCCTTACCTTCCTCCTCACAGCCTCACCTTCCTCCTCACAGCCTTACCTTCCTCCTCACAGCCATACCTTCCTCCTCACAGCCTTACCTTCCTCCTCACAGCCTCACCTTCCTCCTCACAGCCTTACCTTCCTCCTCACAGCCATACCTTCCTCCTCACAGCCATACCTTCCTCCTCACAGCCATACCTTCCTCCTCACACCCATACCTTCCTCCTCACACCCATACCTTCCTCCTCACAGCCTCACCTTCCTCCTCACAGCCATACCTTCCTCCTCACAGCCATACCTTCCTCCTCACACCCATACCTTCCTCCTCACACCCATACCTTCCTCCTCACAGCCTCACCTTCCTCCTCACAGCCATACCTTCCTCCTCACAGCCATACCTTCCTCCTCACACCCATACCTTCCTCCTCACACCCATACCTTCCTCCTCACAGCCTCACCTTCCTCCTCACAGCCATACCTTCCTCCTCACAGCCATACCTTCCTCCTCACACCCATACCTTCCTCCTCACACCCATACCTTCCTCCTCACAGCCTCACCTTCCTCCTCACAGCCATACCTTCCTCCTCACAGCCATACCTTCCTCCTCACACCCATACCTTCCTCCTCACACCCATACCTTCCTCCTCACAGCCTCACCTTCCTCCTCACAGCCATACCTTCCTCCTCACAGCCATACCTTCCTCCTCACAGCCATACCTTCCTCCTCACAGCCACGTTTGATGCTCTCCAAGAGAGGCTGAACTTCACACAATGTTGAAAAGGGCCTCTTCATTTTCTGTCAAGAGAGGCACAAGTCAAAGCGTTTGAAGAAAAACCAACAGCCCTGTGGCCCTTCTCCAAATACCAAATGAAATGACTCTTAGCAGCAGCCTCAGGGAAATGGCCCCCTCTGAATGTGAGGGGACTTCAGAGCTACTCCAGACAGCCCTGGACTCCCAGAAGATTCCACAGACCCCTAGAAAAAGAGCTACCAACAGTAAACACTTCAGAGGTAGAACAAAAGCAATGGTTGCACCACTCCTCTTTTTATTTGTTCTTTCCTTTCCAAGGAACTATTAACAGAGCATGAAAAGAAACCCCGTGTGAAACTCTGGTCTTTTCATTGATATCCTTTGATTTTGTGAGGGAAAAAAAAAGACTAAAATACTTTGAAACTTGAAAGTATTTACTCATAACTGAAGTGTACTTGTTAAGAAAACCACAGTGGGGAAGGGAGAAAACTTCCAGCAAAATTCCCTATGTGTATCTTTGTTTTCATCTAAAACAAAATGTTTTTGTTAGAAAACGTGTTACAATCAAAAAATTGACAAGTTTTATTTGCTGCTGCCTTTCACCCTGCCTTTAACAAATACAACCTGGAGCCACAAGTCACAAGAGATAATTTTGTCACCTCTCTGGGCACCATGTTTCCCTGTGGATATTAGGGACAGCAATCACTGAGGACTCTTACCTCCATGTAGAGCTGTAATAAACATATCTGCTGATAACCTAGAAAAGAAAGCAATGAGGAGAACAAGGACAGTTTTTTCACTCCTATATTCTAGAACAGCCAACCACAGAGAGGGACTGACTGTTGTTTTGTAGTGTTTGCCTGTAGATGTGTTTTGCTTCCTAAAATCCTCCCATTTTCTGAAAGCCCCTTCAAAGTGTCACTAAGTATCTAAATTCTCCCAAGCTGAGATATCAAAGGAACCAAACCAAACATTTTGGTTTTGTGAGCAAACTCTGAAAACCTGGGACCACCAAAATGAGTCTGATGGGAGCAAAAGACCTTGCAGATGCTCTGGATCCACCAGAGACACCAGTTAGTGTGAGAGCTGAGAGCTTGGAGAGCCCTGAGAGCTTGTCTTGGCTCTTAGCACTGAATTCTCACCCCCTTAATACCCACTTATGGTTATGCAAAGGCAGAGGTGCAAACCCAGGTCTGTGTCTAGGAACCAGGAAGGAGTGGGGGCAGCAGTTCAGTCAGTAGTGCAGTGAGGAGGGAATGGGCTTTGCTCTTGGGAACAGTTGGCTCAAGCCTAGCTGGGGGGGTTGCCAGGGCACTGGACACTGACACTACACTGATCCCTGCAGCCAGCACTCCAGGGAGGAGTTAAATGTATTCTTTGCTCAAAACATCACATCTCTAGAGACCTTCAAGGTGTCTCCTAGCAGACCTTACTGAGACCAACACGAGGATACTGGACACGTGCACAGGCAATGCAGAGGTGCTGGCAAGGCTTAGAAGCATAGCTCTAAATCACACTTGAAAATCCCTCACAAATATTCCTCATACCAGATCATAAAGGCTCTATAGAACTCATTGACAAGTAGGGGCTCTTATGCCACCCCTGGCCTCACGTTTTCTGCTTTAATGATGTAACAATAACAACCAGAAAATCAGTAAACAATGTCAAGAACCTCAGCTTCCTTCTCCAGCCTAGAAATTACTGATAATCCAAGACAAGGGTGAAAGCATTTCAACCAGGTCAAGCAAACAGAATATGGATTATTCATTACATATTTGACCAGCTACATATCTAACAAAACACATATCTGCTCTGATAGTTCTGTCCACAGACACACACACATTCTTCTGCCATCCACCTTGAGCCATGGCCAGGGATAAGCCAGGTTCCTCAAGGAAACAAGCTGGTGGCTGTTTGACTTTGCAGAGGATGAAATATTTCTGCTTCTGTCTCTTCCATCCTCTGAGCAATGCAGCTCCTCTTCATTCCAGCAGCAGAGCTTGGTCCCTCTGTGTGGCCCAAGAACCCAGCAGCTCAGAAGAGGGCTGAGCTCTCCATGTTTGCTGGAGGTTTGCTGCCTGTTAGAGAAATTCAAAACAAAAGCAGAGTGGAAATTGGGTGGACAGCACCAAGGGGCTGCTGTGGCACTGCTCTGGCAGCCTAGTCCAGTGGGCACAAAGCTGGGACAGGATCTGCTGAGCCTCAGTGACCCCAGGGTCTGTGTGCACTGAGAGCAGAGCTCACTCCAGCTGAATTCCAAAAGAATGCAAATGATCCACCCGTGATCACACCATTAATAATTGCAAACTCTAAGCATCAGCCTAAAAATTGAGCAACAGCCCGAGGAAAATGTTCAGTTCAGAAGATGTCCTGCTTATTTTAACCCTGTTTATTTATATGCCTTATTCTCTTGCTGGTAAATTGCTCCCTAAGATCACAGATCTTGGCTTTATTACAACATTTTCCCCAGAAATCTCATGTGATGAACAGAAAAGCTCTAACAAATGAATTCCTGAGAAACAAAAATCCTCTATTTGTATAAGTACCTGCTGAGAGAAAATAGGAAATACATTTCCATGTGTGAATTAGCCAAGCACTTTGTGTATTGATCTTCTGGTGGCTTCACTTTTAATAACCTGCAGCTCAACAGCAGACCTTTGTGTGTGTGTGTTTTACTAAGGCACCAAGGATGAGACAACTTCTCTCCCCCCATTTTGGAATCTTATATCCTACCCCTTTACAGGGAAACAGAAAGAGCAGGACAAAGATTTACCTGGATTAACAAGGTCTGAAGGCTGCTGCAGGTTCACCAAAGCTTGCTTGATCTCATACAGAGTCTTGGCAAGGGGGGAAGCTGCTATCAGGCCCTCCAGCTCCAGCTCAGTCAGGTAAGCCAACTGGAGAGCTGAACCTGAAGAAAATGGGGGCACTTTGGAGCCTAAAAGAGGCTCTTCATGGCTGGATGACTGCAACATACATGGTGCCACCAGGCAATACTGTACTGAGAGAGAGGATGCCTACCTGGGGCTGGGAGGATCACAGAAGTCATGGTACAGAATTCTCCTCACCTCCCCATATTAGCATTTGATTAGTATAATGACACCCAATCTCTTCCCTACAGATTGCTGCTTAATATATAGGTGTAAAGGGTCTGTGGGGATGAAAGCTCCTTGAGTTCCCAGTTACAGAGGAATAGAGGAGAGAGAAGTAGCTTTCCTGAACTGGAGAGATGTTAGTTGTCCAACCTCAGCAAAAAATAATTACATGATATTAGAAATAGCATAAATTAGTTGTACATCTGCTCTGTTAGTTAACATCCACTGCTTCTCTTAACCTCACCTTCACTGAACCAGCCCCAGACTGTGATCTCTCAGAAGTACCCAGGGCACCCATGAAGTCACTGCCCTTACCATGGTCCTCATGTCCAGGGAAGCTGAAAAAAGCATTGTTCCTACTGAAGACCTCACATTGCTGAGGCAGTTCGTGGCCCTGGGGGATAAAAAGGGCCCAAAAATTAAAGAAATGGGCAAGTGGAAGAACTAGCTGAAAGGCAAGAGGTGGCCCAGCAACAGACACCTGCAACTCACCTGCCCTCCCACTACTTTGGATTTACTTCCAACTGTCTCCTCATCCCGTCCTTGGACCTTCTGCTCCATCTCTCCTTTCACAGCCACCTTCTTGTACAGAGCATTCCCAAGCAGCATTTCCAGAGCTTTCATTAACTCTTTTGCCTCTTGCCACGGAGCACCTAATGAATCCAACAAGCCACTTAAATAGACTTCTACAGAACCACATGAAGAGCTGTCATCATCTCCAGAGCAAGACCACGAGCAGGAATCTTTCTTTGGAGATTCCACAACATGCCTCATGCTGTAACATGTCCAAATAACTCTGTGCTCACCCATTCCTAAGCCAACAGACCTCTCTTCTCATTAACTCCCATGATGACAGGCTGTCACCTCTCACAGAACAACACTGGAAGATGTGATCTGGGATCTCTTCTCATGTGTATGAGCCATGTCTTTTTTAACCACTGATGTTACCTTTACACTTTGCTCCTCTCTTGCTTTGCACTCTGGATCTCTCACCTGCTTGGAAGCTGTTGCCACAGTGCCCATCACAGTGTCCAACCCCCAGGGCTGCCCAGCTGCTCTCTGCAGGTTTATGCCCAGAAATCCTTTGCCTGGCAAAGATCTTCTGGCCTTCAGAGCCCCGTGCTTGCACCATGTCCTGTTGACAGAAAGCAGCAGTGTTACACTTGGAAGGACTCACAATCCACCCATCCCACATTCAGAACAGAGATTAGCCTAACTATTTTATGGCAAGAAAAGGTACCAAAAGGAGTAAGACCTATGCTGCAATAAACTGCCTCTTGAGGAGAACCATTTATGTTACAAATCCCTTCCCTCAGCTGTTTCTCCACACTGACCACGAGACTTTGGATCCGTTGGGTGATTCCACTGTAAAACCCCAGCACATCCATCCTGTGCTTTGCCAGCTGGGATGCCAGGTGCAGGTTCTGATCTTCCAGCTTGTCGTAGAGGGTGCGGACACTGAAATCCTCCAGAACCCGCAGCACAAAACGCTCCTCTGGAACACAGGGTGAGGCTCAAGCTGAGCCACTGGCCACAGGAATATTCTGATTGATTCCCCAGATGGGGCACTGCCTGTCCATGGGAGGCAACAGCACTTTGTGGACTGTGAAGAAGGAAAATGTCTGAGGCAAGGGATGTAAGAGAAGGTCCCGTTCCCTAGTGAGGGGGAGGATGACAGAGCGTTACTATCGGCTCCAGAAAACTGCCAGGGAGCTGCTGCTCTGGGAGCTCTTCTCAGCATCACTAGATGGTGCCATCTGCTGGGCCTGGACTTGCTGTACCCCGTGAACATCCTGAAATTCCACAGATGAGGTCATCCCCAGCAGGCAAACAAGGCCCATGAGTCAGGTACTTTCAGAGAATAAGGACCAGTAGGAGAACCTGGGGAATATTTTTAAAGACCTTTGTTTTCCTCACTAGTCAATCAAACCTGCTACTGTTCTTTTCAGGGCTGGCCACTTGCCCTCTTAACCTTAGCAAACACTAACCCAAACCCACTAACCCACTCCAGTGACAGGAGGTTACAGTCCCCAGCTGAAGGGATCAAACGAACCTAGGATGGAAGTGGGGTGGTGTGTATGTGGATAAATGTGTGCAAACGTGGGGGCACAGCAGCCAAAGTGCCTGGGTGACCTCACGGGTGTGCACAGGCTTCTGGGGGAGCATGGGTCAAAACTGAGAGAGTTAACAGAAGACACCAGAATGGGGAGTAAGTGGGAAGAAGCCAATGGAAGAACATCTGCACCTCACCTGCATTATGTGCAGCTCCTTTCTCTCCAAAGCCAGCATCTTCTCCAGAACCACGAGGACCAACCATCTGGTAGAACTGAAGGCTAGAGGGAAGGACAGAAGAGGGTGAGGAGCATCTTGTTCTCAGTAAAAGCAGACACTGCAGCATCACCAGCCTAGTCCAAGCAGAAGGACAGATTTCTTATTTGGATTTTGAAGTCAAAACATGCAGGGGAAGCTTAGGCCAGGCAATTCAGGCAATAATCCTCTGTGCAGGAGACACAACAGAGCTGTTACAGAGCTGGGATACTTGTAGGGAAATCCTGGGTAATACAGTGAAACTCCCTGTGCAGCTACAAACTCAGTGTACCCTAAAGCTGGCAAGAAGTCCAGCACCAGGGAGTGGGAGAGTCAGCAATTCACTAGGACATACTGCCCAGGTCTGAGCTCCTGATGGCTACCACCAAAGGAGGTTTACCTGTCTTTGAGGAGGACATACTCTGGTGGGATGTGTGGCTCACCCAGGCTCCTCCATCGTGGCTTCCAGCTCCTCAGGGGGCTGGTGACAGGGACAGCAGGCTGCAGCATGATAGCCAGGGTTGTCAGCACCACAGTGAGGAAGCCCAGGACAAAGAGGACAGCTGGGGAAGCCAAGGAGGGTTGCCAGAAGTGAGGAACGCAGCAAGCAGTGGGTATCAACAGCACAGTCTCCCTTTCACACTTCACTAATGCTCTCCCACCCACACAAACCCAACTTTCAGCAAATTTCACATTCATTCCATGGGCTTCTGCTTCTCCCCTTGCTGATCTGGTGCAGGTAGGTAAGGAGACAAAATGTCCTCAGCACTGGTAGCTGAAGGTGATAGAACCAAGCCACACTTTCATTTCTATTGCTTTACTGTCCTCTCCCTGGTGGACAAGGGACTGGTCTGTGCCCAGCACTTAGAGGTAAGGCTCTGAGGAAAGACCTCAACTGCCCTTGTGTTTAGCCTTTAGTGAACTTTTAAATGATGCATTTAATGTGGAAACACTCTGGCACTTTCTGCTTTCAAGCCAAGGAACACAAAACCCTCAATTACTTGAATTCTTCAAGCAAGGTGAGAAGAAACACAACTGGTCCTTCACTCTCCCTCCTTCAGCTTCTACGTAGCAGGTTCTTGGCTAGAGAGCAGGAAACTTTGGGAAGGGAAACTCCACAGGAGAAAGGAACTAAAGCTGACAGAGCCAGTGGTTGGATGGCATTTCAAAAATATCCTTCTTTAAACACACCCAAAGAGGTAGAAGAAAGGTCATGGCCAAGCATCAAGGTTCAAGATAGAGTTATCAGAGTGTTTTGGCTGTACCTGTGATAGCAGCCCAGTTAGGAGCCAAGTTCAGATCTTGTTGCTTCAAAACCCCATGTCTGGCCAGCTGGAACAGAGAAGAGGGCTGGAAGGACACATCTCTGGGGTCACAGCCCACATTTGCTTCGTTCACAGTCACAATCAGGAAGTGTTCCTGGACAGTCTTATCCCTGAAAACGTATGTCCCAGGCTCCAGGAAAACGTGGGCAAACCTACAAGGGAGAAGGAAGGCAGGCACTGCTTGATCCAAGCTGCCTTTAGCCTCCAGCTGTGATGATGGTTAAACACACTGACTGGGACACACCAAACTTGGGTGTTTTCACACACTGTGCACTGCCAGGACCTACTCATCCTGTGAAGAACTCTTCAAGCCCTGCCCACAACCCATGCACTATCTATCACAGCAGGTGTTACCAGGAGATGTTGAGGTGAGTCTCCTGGATGAGGTGGTCCAGCCTTCGGAAGGGTCCAAAGTCCCAGCCTGGGTTGCTGTTGTAAAGATGCTGCTTCTGATAAACAGGGTAATGGCTGGATGCACGGTCTGGAACAGTTCAGCACAGGGTCAGCAGCTCTGACCCACCACTGGCACTGGGCCTGCAAAGAACTGGGGAACTGTGTTTGTCTTATAGGGCCTTGCAGTGGAAACTCATTTAATTGAGGTAATTACTGCCCAGCAAAGACTTAAGCTTTCTAAAAGAGGACAAGTTTTACCTCTATTCTACAGAAATCCAGTCAAAAAACACCAGGAAGACACTGGCAGAGCCTAGACTAAAGTCCTGGAATCCCCTGAAGAGAGACAAGGAGGTGAAGGAATGTGCTCATACATTCACTACCAAATGTGGAGTCACTGCCCTGAAGGGCTAGACACATTTATTTGCAAAGATCACACAGACCCAGCAACACTCACTGTGGGAGTTGATGCTGAGCTGGAAAAGGATCGTGTCTCCTGCTTCCAGACACACCACAGGGTTGGGAAGGAGGGGCAAGGCAGGGGTGTCTTTGGGGGGACTCCTCTGGCCCCGACGACCTTTCTGCAGCAACTGGTCTGATGAAAAATCTCCTGCCACAGGCAACAGAACAAACCAGAATGAATTCTGCAAAATGAGCAGTGTGTGAAAACACCTGAGTCTTGGCAAGGAAAAACTCTTTATATCCGTGGGTAATTACAGCTCCCAAGGCCAAATTCTGCTCTCAGTCACACTACCATAAATGAGGAACAACTGGAAATAGAAGCCAGCACACACTTGCCAATAGATTTGCCTCTAAATGAAGTCTCCTAGTTCCTTGGAAGGCCAAAATCATCCTACAATCTTTATTTGAGCCAAGCCCAGGGAGCTGACAGTGCAGGCAGTGCAGGTTCCCTTTGTTTGCTCAGACAGAATGAGATCTCACCTTACTTTGTAAAGAGTTTGGAGTGTCTGACAATAAATTCCCTCTGTGCCAACTTGCTAGGACATGAATGGCTTAATGTGGCTGGGACGTGGGTTCACTCTCAAGCCTCACCTGTGAGAAATGCATCCAGGACATCTGTGCTGGAGACAATGAAGCCCAACACCCCACTGGGGCTGAACAGAACCAGATGCACCCGCTGGCTCTTCTGCACGTGTTCATCTGGGCCCAGAACGTTTGTCACCTCCTGTTGAGAGCAGAGGGGACACTGATCAGTGACAGAGTCAACCCTGGCCTCACACTCTGCTTTGTGATGCTCTAGGGAGGGTTTTTCCCCACCATTCAGGAATGGTCATCTCTCAGAAATGCCTGATCACTACTCTGGGAACAGGGACACTCTGAGTGTCTCTGCTCACAGCTCCACACCCTCCTGTAACCTCAGCCCCCAGGAGCCCCTTTACCTCACTGGAATCTCTCAGGGCTCTCTCCAGACTTGCACACTCAGAGAGCATCCCCTACTCCAGACCTACCCTCACTTCTCCTTCGTTCATCCTCAGCAGCAGCTCTCTGTTGATGCCAAAGCCCAAGGAGATCAGTGGGGCTCTCAGCAAGCACAGCTGGTCACAGAGCTCCTCTGCAGAGATGTACTGCTTGCAGTGACATCTAGGAAGCAGACAAAGGGTCTAGATCACTTAGGATCCCTGAGCAAACAGCTACAACCCACAGATGTCAGGCTAGCCCTAGTATCTGAGAGTCTACACAATGAATGGTCCTACTCTGTGTCCATGGAGACCCACAGGCCATCTCCTCCAGCACTGGGTCTGCCATTCAGTGCCCATGAAAGGCCAAAATGTGACACCTCAACCTCTGACAGGCCTCCTAGAGACCAACATCAGAGCATTATGCACCCCTCCCTGAAGTTCTGCTTTGAGAAAAGTAGGATTTTAACACACTAGATTTCTGTGCAATCCATGAGAGGAGGAGAGTTTGCAATACACCAGTTCATTCACAAAGAGAAAGAGGTAGCATTGCATGGCAAGAACTGGCTTCCATGCTTTAGCCAGCATTAAGGCAGGGGGATGAGGATTGATTTCCTCAATTCTGGTCTAAATCTAATAGTTTATCCACTCTAGAGGGGCTCAACCTGAGGTATGTGGAAAATGCCTGCCTCAAAATGTGAGCTCTGTCCTCCCTCACCTTGTCACCCAGTGCTCCTGCTGGTGTCTCCACCCAAGCATAGAAAAGCCCCAGGTAAAGCTGAAAACAAGGCATACTTTCCAGGGAGAGGAATGAGCCCATGAGTGTGCACTGAAGGCCAGCAGCTCCACAGAAAGAACTCCAGCAATGGAAAGTTTCTCCAAACCACCTCCCACAGCCCTACCCTGGCACGACCTTATGGGATCAGGAACTCAGCCAGTCAGAACTACTTGTGAAGTGCTTCTTAATGAGAGGCTGGGCTGAGACTTACATGCCCAGCTCTGCATTGACCTCTCCACCTGCAGGCCCACAAGAAGGGGAGCAGTCATATCTCCCTGGGAGGACACACTGGCGGGTGGCTGCCAGGCGGACCTCTCCTGGGGCACACAGCTCATCCACCTGCAACAGAAACACCCAGGGTGGGAACCCCCATCCAACCTCCAGCACCTCAGTGGAGATGCAGCATCCCTGAAATTCTCTTCCTCACCCACCCACACTGCTGGCATTCAAGGTACAGGTAATCCAAGCAGGGCTTTTAAAAGGCAACTTGGAGAGCATGGAAGAAAGATCACAAGAGTTACACTCCCCATCCAAATTGCTAAGGCAGGTCTGATCCAGAACTCCATAGTAACAGCATGTAGGCTTAAATTCCATCTATCCGAGATGGAAATATCCTTTTATCTTATGAATTTAGCCTCAAGATTCTGGTAAAGAAGACAAGAGCCATCATCCTTCAAGGGATGGTCAAGGGTCTCAAACAAATATGGTCAAGGGTCTCAAACAAAGATGGTCAAGGGTCTCAAAGATAGATGGTCAAGGGTCTCAAACAAAACAGCTCAAGGCCCTGCTCGTGTCTGCAGCAGCCCAGAGAACTGCACTGGGACTGCACACAGGCACTCACCCTGGGACAGGGGCTAAAGCACTGAATGACTCTCCCTTTTCTTCATGTCACCCTTGTTTGGAAGCAGATCTCACCTGAGGCCGGCAGTCCTGGTCGCTGTTGCTGTCAGGGTCTTGCTTGCCCCTCTCATCATAGTAAACATACCCTGCCTGGCAGATACAGGAGGCATCTGACTGCTGGAAAGCCCTGTTCAGCCCGTGGCAGCTACAGCTGGTGGCACCTTAGGGAAGAGGTTGGATTTAGAGTGGTCATCAGGGCAGGGAATACAGTTCACAAACACTGTGCTCCCCGAAAAGGAGCAGCTCCTGTGTTGAAATCTCTGTGACAGGTCACACTGCTCAGTTTAGTGGCACTGCTGGAGAATGCTGCCCCACCAGCACAGCAGAGCTGAGCCACCAGGAGAGCCAGCTGGAGCCAGGCTGCCTTTTGCTCCACCACCACCATCACCAGACCATTCCTGAAGTGTCCATTAACAAGAGATGTAGAGGGGACCAGCTGGACACCTGCAGCAGCAGCATTTTGACAAGTACTCCATCAATCTGTATATTAAGTCACAGGATAAGGTAAGGACCCAGTGAATGAAGGCCACCAAGCCCCTCTCTTGTGCCTCAAGACTCTCAAACCCACTTACTTGGAAAGCTGGTACAGCTCTGCAGTACTGAGTAGGGCACAGGCACTCTGCTGGGTTAGCTGCCTAACTCCAGCTTTCCAACCTCTTCCCACTTCACCATGGCCCAGCTGGACATGGTTCAGTGCCCAATTTTGGCTCAAGAACACATCTACACTTAATGCAAGCTCCCCAGGACAGGACAGGACAAAAGTACTCTGGTGAAACTCCACTGCTTTCAAAGCTATGGTTGAGCAAGAATTATTAGGGCTGCTCATCCCTTCCTTTGAAGGAGATCAAATCCCCTCAAATAACAGAGTGTAAGAGGAAAAAAAATACAGGTTTGAAAATGGAATCCTTCTTCTGGGTGGGTCAGAAGAAGAGCAGTCAGGCACTGGCAGCATCCCAAGGATCCTATGTCTTGTGATCCATCACAAAACCACGTGGGGGAACCCCATTCCTAGGGGAATCCCATTCCTAGGTGACATCCTTTGGTTTTTCTCTGAACAGAGATGAAAGTTTCACTCACCCACAACAACTCACCAAGCTGGGAGGAAGAAGAGCTGCCACAGGGGAAGCAGGCAGCCTGAGCAGGGAGGTGGTTGAAGGTGCCAGCAGGACAGGGCTGGCAATCCTCCACGTGCTTGGCAAAGCTGCTGCTGCCGTGGGTGCCCGGGGGACAGGGCAGGGGGGCAGGTGCCAGGGGAGGGCAGTAATGGCCACTGGGACAAGGCTTCTTGTGGTAACTCTCACTGCCTGGAGAAAGGGGGGAGCTGTGTCAGACACAGGCACTGCTCAAGGGGCCAAGCAGGGGCTAAGAGACAGGCAGAGACCCCTTATTTATTCCCCTTACACATGTACACACATACTAACAAACATATCTAAATACATGGGTATGTATATATAAAGTTAATCACCTTTGAGCAGTTTTCCATTTAGTTTATATATATATAAAAATATAAATCTTGATTTATCCCAGCTATTTCACTGGATAAATCCAGTGGCAAGAGTGGGCAGTGAACTTAACACAGGCTCCCAGCTTCCCAATATTTCCTCCTGCATCCTAACCCAGCCAGCAGCAGTGGCTCTCAGGCTTTGAGCCTCTAGGTTCACCCTTCTACTTTCTGGTGAGATGTTAACTCCAGGTCTCTCAGCTAAGCCACAGAAAACAGGGCTCCCAAGAGCCTGAGGGGAGCCTGAGGGACTGGACACCAACATCCAAACCACTCCTGACCCATTTCTCTCACCTCCCATAACAACCTAGCACAATAAATGCCCCAAAACCTAACACGACAGCTCACACCAAGGATTTGTAAGTGCAGAGAGCTGAGAGTTTTGCCCACATAAAACATCCTGGTTACAATTTCAGGTGTTATTTCTTGCCCCACTCCTCCACAGCAGCTCCAGTTACCTTGTGGGCAGATGAAGCCTGCTGGGCAGGGCTGACAGGGAGCTGTGATGAGGGAGTCACTGCGGTAGGTGCCTGCAGCACAGATCCTGCAGAACTTCTCAGATGAATCCCTTGGCCCTGGCAAGCTGAGGGCCATGTACCCCCCTGCACAAGGCAGGGGGTGGGCACTGCCTGGGGGGCAGTAGTAGGGAAACACACACCTGGAAGACAAAACAAGGCAGGGAAGAAAGTCTCTGAAAATCTGAAAATCAGGGGCACTGACCTGAAAGTCTCTGAACATCTACACAGTTTGATTTATGGATTCAACCACCAGTGCAAACTGAAGGCAAAACTAAAGGTGGTTCTCATCTGGTTCCAGGCTAACCAGGAGAAATCATAAAAACCCCTCTTTGGTCTCAGCAGTCCCCAAATCATCACTGTAGTTACAAACACACCTTTGCTCTTCCACAACACACAACGACTGTGGCTGGAGCATTAGCTCAGGTTTTATCAGAGGCACATTGCACAGTGTTCAGGGTTTTCAGAAGCTCAAAGCTGACTGCACCAAACAGGCTGGGTACTCACAGCTGCTGGGGGCTGTTGTATGTTGCTGACCCCTCAGGGCAGTAATACCCAGCAGGGCACAGGGAGGGCAGGGCTGTGTGAGCACTGCAGTAAGAGCCAGGCCTGCAAGGTCTTGGATTTACTGAACCTGGGAGAAAAAAGGGGAAACTGATTGATTATGTGACATTGCCAGAACAGGAGAGTGTGTGTTGGGGAGACAGTGAGCAAAGGGGCTTTATGGAGTGTGACAGAGGGCTCAGAAACAAATTCAAAGGGGAATTCCAAAGCCAAAAGCCAGGAAAAGGCTTCAGGGCAATAAACTAAAGCCACTCCATCAGTGACCATGTCCTAGGAGGGCTACAGCAAGAATGGGACTATAATGACTGCTAAATGCCAGGGCTGTGCCTGCTGTGCACTGTTCAGCCATCTAGGGTCAGAAATGGCTGGAAAAAAAAGAAAAGAAAGGGGTATGGTGATGTCACCTGCTGGGCATTCATAGCCAGGCTCACAAGGCACTCCTCGGGTGTTAGGCAGCCCTGTCTGAGCTGGATCTGGGCAATAGTATCCAGGTGAGCAGGGATCACACTCTGCTGGTGATTTTGCACCAGGCTGGATCCTGGAAGTGCCAGGTGGGCAAAGGAAAACATCCCCTTTACCAGGGCACCAGTACCCAGGGGGGCACGGGTAATCCTCAAACCTGGTCAGACCTGTTGGGAAGAGAAAGGAATGAAGAAAGGGAGTATGAATGGTCAGGAGGGGGGCTGAGAAGGGCTCTTACCTCTCCCTTTCCCTGTCTCATCTTACAGAGTTCTGTAACCGGGTCTAGAGGTGGGAAAGGGCTGGGTTTCCCCTGGCACTGACCTGGTAAGGGGCACTGGTAGCCCGGGGGACATGGCTGGCAATCCATCAGGCTCTGAGCCCCGGGCTGCTTGCGGTAGGTCTGTGGAGGGCATTTCTGAGGTGGCAGGAGGCTGCTGTTGTCACTGCCATTGCCTCCGAAGCAGTAGTGTCCTGATGGGCATGGGTAGGCCTCTGAGTCCCCTGAGAAGCAGAGAGCAGAGCTGCAAGGAGCCATCCTTTTGTTGTAACTGGAACATCTTTCTTCTGGGTCCTCCCTGGGTCCTTTCTAAACACTGCACATGTGTACAACCCACCTCCCCAACCCAAGCCCCTCTTCTGGCAGATGGCACACAGGGATATTTGGGGACTGGTTGTGATTTCAGCCTCTCCTACATTTCCAATGCTTGCTGGACAGCCCATTAACAGTGTTATGTCTCTTTTCTCTGCAGATGCTAGAACTCCTCACCAGAGAGTGTGTCCTACTGCAGGGACTGTTCCTCAGAGCAGTACCTGGTTTGAAAGCCAGCCTGCCAGACCCAGGGATACACACAGCTCCCTGGAAAAGCAGCTCCTGTTTACCCCTGAGTTCCAACCTGCTTTGCACCAGTGGCCTGGTGGACAGGGCAGGCAGTCTTCTCTCTTCACAGCCCCTGGAACATCTCTAATAGTATTGGCAGGACATGGCACAGGTACCTCAGACCCCTCTGGGCAGTAGAAACCTAGAGAAATGGATGGAGAAGAGATAAAAGTAAAATATGAAACCCTTCCAGGGCAAAACTTACTCAGCAAGAGCCTCCTGTTGTAGCATCTACAGAGCTGTTGAGATGCTGCTGTGCATACACAGAGTCAAATCAAACTTTCCTGGCCTAGCATCATAAATCCCAGGTGGCATTTTTTGGTCAGGCACAGCTCTTTCTTCCAAAGATAGGAAACCAATGAGCAATGGCCACTTCAAGGAAGGGATCACAACATACTCTGCAAGATGACAGCTGCTCTCCAGTTGGGCAGAAGCAGGTCAATCCTCTCTGAACACCACAGAGTGTGACTTACCTGCAGGGCAGAGCCCAGCACAGACCTGGCCCCAGCGACACCCCGATAGGAAGCGCCAGGCAGAGCTGGGGCCCTGGGGGGTGGCCTGGGAGCTCCCAGCAAGGCAGAAGTACCCAGCAGCACATCTCCCCTCCAGCCGCCCGTGCCTGGGGCAGAGAGGACACCAAGGGTTAGATATAACATTTATCACCTACTGCTAAAGGTTTGGTGCAGAAGCAGAGCAGGTATTGATGCAACAAACTCTGCAAAGTCTGCAGCAAAACATAAAAGCTTGTAAGACTAATAAGAGAGAAGATAGACCACTTTTTTCCAGTAATAAAAACATGCAGCCAGGCACTTTTGAGTTCATATTCCATTTAGATGTAATCGTGGATGAATTTCCACTGGGCTGGACTTTCAAGATTACTTCTATGTTCTCACAAATGCTACCTACTGTCTCTTCCAGCTGCTTCTTTGTACCATGACCATGGCAGACTGCTTTGAGGTGTCTCCCAAAATTCACACATCCAACACCTCTGTACCCAAAAGCTGTATCTAAGATTGCATTTCTCTCCTTGAATGAGAGAGATGTGGTAGAGAAGGTGGGAGGAACTTGGCATTGACTTATCGGCATAAAACAAGGATGTCAAACTGCTTATGACCAAGTGATAAATGCCAGATTGAAATGAACCTACCTGCAGTAGTGCCCAGGCAAGCAAGGCAGACATTCCTTCTCATTCCAGAGGCCAGTCATGTTTTCAGGAGTGAAGGTGCCTTCAGGACACGTGAGAGGAACCCCAGTGCCTGAAAGGGAGGGCACAGAGACAATAAGAAACTGTAGGAAGACTGATGTGATCTGACAAGACTCTAGAACCATATCATAGCATAACAAATGCCTCCCAGAAAGCAAGGTGTCAACTATGCCACCTTCTCATCACCTGGCCTGCAGGAGGACACCCATGACATCTGTACAACTCTGGGGTCACAGTGAAGCAGGTAACATTTGAAGCCTTGGCATGCAAGTTGTAGTGTACCTGTAGGACAGTAAGAGTGTGGTGGGCAGCGTTTGGGGTCTCCTACCACCAGCTCCTGGCAGTAGAATCCTCTCTGGCATGGAATGCAGGAGGCAGAGCCTGTGGCTGGCTGGTATTCCCCAGCAGGGCATGGTGTTGGGTGGGCTGCCCCTGACCTGCAGAAGTGACCCTGGCAATGACAAAGAAGGGAGAGAATTGCCTAGAGATGGTGGCAAACTTGGGGTCTGTGTAGAGGCTGAATCTCAGAATTACCCAGGACAACATTCCGTGTGGATGGAATCAACATTTCAATGCTTTGTGTGACCCTTGGCCCCACCTCCTGCCCAGAGCTGAGCCCCATGTCTTTCCCTGCCCAGCTGCCCCTGAGCAGTACCTTGGGGCACAGGAATGCTGTGGGGCTGACAGAGCTGGAGTCTGCTGGGCAGTAGAACCCCTCAGTACAAGGTCCTGTTGGAGAACTCAGCCCGACACCAGCACAGAAGGAGCCAGGGTAGCAGGGCACACAGCTCTCTGGGGAGCTGCCACCTGAGGAGGAGACCAGAAGCCAAGGTCAATGAGAGAGGGAGGTGACAGTAGAGGCAGCAGAGCCACAGCATCATCAGCACTGACCTCAAGTGATGACACACGGCCTGGCTGAGCAAACCAATGCCCTTCAGTGACCACCCCCAAGGAGCGCCCACTCGCCATGGCTGCCAGCAGTGAAGTCCCCCAGAAACCCATGGGTGAGGCCACACTCACCTGTGGCATTGTTCAGGGTCCCAACTGGGCAGGCAACTGGGAAATGGGCACCCTCTGGACAATAGTGGCCAAGAGGGCAGGGCCCACTGAGCGGGAAGGCTGGAGTTCCATGGGGAATGGCATCAGTGGCTCCCCCCTCACAGTAGTACCCAGCTGAACACAGACCTGCCAAGGGAAAACAGAGAGGGTGGCAATCACCAGCCCAGGGGATCATGGCCAGTGAAGAGCCACCTCCTCAAACCCTCATAAGCTCAGAGAAGAAAACCTGGAGTCCATCCTTGCCCTGTTTTATCACTGCTGATGTCCTGGGCCTTTGAGTTGTCTTCCCTTTTTCCCATCAATCTTTGGCTTCTGTCACTTCTTTTCTTTATTTGCACTGACCTCATCTGGCTTTGCTTATCTTCTTGCTTCTCTAACTGGCTCCCCATATTATTTTCTGTCTCTCTTCTCATGTGTCCAACCTTTGCATCTTGGCCCAGTGACAATTACTCTGTGCTTGAATGGGAAAGATTTAGGGGGACAGAAAGAGCAATAAAAGAGCTAAAAACAAAGAAAGAGAAAGTGGAAAAACTAAGGAAGACAAGGGAAGTAATGCAGTAACATAAAACATCCAAAATGCTCAGTTAAAAGAATGAAAGAGAGAAACTAAATGACTGATGGGCACAGACAGAGGGGTGAAGGGTGCCCTCCAACAGCCCGTCCAACCTCTGCTCACTGAGCTACATTTTCCACTTCCCTGCATCTCCAACCCCCCTGTTGTGGGTGGTGTGTTCTTAACCAGACTCACCATCAGGTTCCCAGTTGGCATCTCCCCTGCAGTAGCTCCCCACTGGGCACAGCTTGCAGGCAGTGGGGGCCAGTGCCCCCTCCAGGGCGTTCAGCGTCCCCTCGGGGCAGGGCAGGGGGGCTGCAGTCTGAGCTGGGCAGTAGTAACCTGGGCACAGAGAGGGGGGAGCAGAACAGTGCTCAACAAAGAGAGGAGGCCCCCACCACACCTCTCCCCAGTGGGCTGGGGGCTGTGCTCACCTCGGGGGCAGCTGAGGGGCTCCACGGTGGCAGCCTTGCTGCAGGACATCCCTGCTGGGCAGGGGAGGCAGGTGCTGGCCCCGGGCACAGGGCTGAAGGTGCCAGGCTCACAGGGCAGCTCCAGACCAGTGCCTGCAGGACAGTAGAAGCCCCTGGGACATCTGTACCCATGGATCCCATCAGAAGGGCAGGGAGCAGAGCTTCCCTCCAGGCAAACATACCTGTAGAGAGAGCAATGAGCTCACAGCCCTGTCCAGAGGCAATAGAGGAGAGAGGCACTAATCAAGAATCAGCATGTTAAGAAGCAGCCCTTGGAAATACAGTTTATTTTAGTTTAGCTAACACGTTCTCCTCCTCATCTGTAACACGGTGCCCACCTAAAAATACTGGTAAAAAGCCTGTTTGCACTAAGCTGACTGGAAAGCATCCTCATCTGGAAGGAGAAGCCTTTGAAAACTCAAGTTTCTTTACTTCAAAGCACAGAGCCCAAGCATCCTGTTCCTGCTCCCTTTGCTTGGCCTCCTTTCATCCCCACCCTTCTTGCAGGCCTCTGCTTTAATGCCATCATTGACTCTTCCCTTTATCACTTCCCTCTCTCACCCCCACAACAAGTAAAGATGAGGAAATAAAAAAGCTCTTACAGTTTGTAAGAGCCAAGCAACACAAAATGAGAGCCATGATCCCACCGTGTGCTGCAGACAAGGACTCAAAGGATGTAGTTTCTGAAGGAGAAACAATTCAGAGTCCTCAAGGCAAATGGCTGAGTGCAAAAGGAACAGCACTGAATAAAAGAACAGCAAAGCTGAGGGGTTTTGCCTGGAAGCAAGACCTGTTCAGAGGGAACAGCAGGCTCTGAGAAGTGATGGATGCTACACGGTAGAGGGGAAGAAAAGCAGCCTGGGCAAAACACAATCTGTACCCTGTTGGAAGGCAAGAATTTCACAGATTTTGGAAGTTGAGGATCATTTATAATCATGTAACATTCATTACCACCCACTCCAGGAAACCTTAATCAATTCTATTACAGCCAGGCTGCAACATCTTTAGTGTTAAAGAAATTTTTAGGAAGGCTTAAAATTCAACAGGGATGTGGCAAATCCTTCTTATTCCCAGGAAGTCTGTTTCCATGGCTAATTATTTTTAGTCATTCCAAATGCAGCCCTCACAGAGCTCAGCTTTGATTTCAGGTCAAATTTCATTGGGATTTTCTCCACTAGATCCAAGATTTCGATCGGGAATCTTTCCCCACAAAACTCCATTACACTTTTAAGATTCTCTTTCACAGATAAAACAAACTGAGCTTCTGCAGCCTCTTGCTCTGAGGCACACTCAGGAGATGGACAAACTGCCAGCAGCACTTTTCTGCAGGCTGGGAACGCTGCCTTGTCACTGCTTATTGCACCACCGTGTGGGAGAAGAGATCTCTGCAGCTTCATTCATCTTGAGCATGAATATTTGCACCCAAGGCATCCCACAGGAGCTGTTCAGGCCCAGTCTGGATGTCCCCCTAGCAGACCCTGGAGGAATCCTGTGTTTCCCCCCCCAACAAGTGTCTGTCTCACCGCACCCCGCGTTGCAGGGCGCTGTCTGGGCCAGTCCTGCCCCCCTGCAGTAGTGCCCAGCTGGGCAGGGCTGGCACTGCTCCTCTGCCTCCAGCCCCACCCTGGGGGAGAAGGACCCAGGAGGACAGGGCACGGGGTGCTCTGTGCCCCTAGGGCAGAAGTGTCCCACAGGACAGATGTCATTACCAGGCAGACCCAGGCTGGCAGATTCCACCTGTATCAGAGAAACAGAGAGGGGAGAAAAAGTGTCATTGAAAGAAGATTTAGCACAATGTACTAGAGACCAGTGCTGGAAAGGGCACACAGGAGCAAAGTCCTACAAGTTTGTTGCCATTGAAACTAAATGAAGACCATGGGTGGCATAAAAAGGCTGCTGAGGCATGGCTATCCTATCCCTGCTGCCATCTTCTGGAGGAGGTATGAGACAGCACACTCCAGTGCCACCCATGGAAACAAAGGTCTGGCCAGAATTTATTAGTAGGCAGCAGGATACTCAGCAGACATTGAGCAGCATGTCCCTGCATCTGAGGAGCTCTCAAGAGCAGCAGTAAAAGGCATGAGCAACCCCATACAGAGCAGTAATCCTTAAAAAATGTTACAGCAGAAGCTACAAGACTGTGACAGATCAAGTCCTTGTCCCCAGGTCAGCAGGTTTACTGTGCTGCTGCCTGGCAGTTACTCACCCTGTGTTTGAAGGGGGCTGGGCTGATGGCTCCCTTGGCACAGTGGTAACCTGAAGAGCAAAATCCAGAAGGCTGTGAGAGACCTGGTGCTGAGCAATACATGCCTAAAATGAACAGGAAAGCAATCTCAGTGTCAGGGCCTGCACAGAAAGTCAATGAAGAGTCAATAACATGAAAGGAGAAGTCATGTTTTCCTCCCCCCTGTGTTTGTTGTGCCCAGTCTCTACTCACCTGCTGGGCAGGGCTCACAGTCAGACTCAGCAGTGGCACCAGTCCTGGGGCCAAAGGTTCCCTTGGGACATGGATGCTCTGCACTGAAGTTGGTGCCTGGCAGACAGAAGTACCCAGCAGGGCACAGCTCAGGAGTATGTGCTCCAGAACCTAGGATAAAGAGAACAGCCCCTTGCTCAGGAGGTATTAGAGGTGACAGGCAATGTTGCTCTCTATTAGCTCAGTCACACCCAGGCCATGGGACTCCTCGTGCACACTTCTGACCTAGCTGTTCAGATTCCCACTGCAGCAATGGGAGAGAAACACCAGAGGAACCACACTTGGAGTGCAATTCATTCCATCCTAAGGCAGACACCTAAAAGGAGAAAGATAAATTGCACCTCAGAAGTGACTTCTTCTCTTCGCTGACTATGGAGGGAATAGAGAACAGCAGCTCAGACACAGCTGTCTACAAAGGAGCTGTCTCCAGTTTATTAGAGTAATCCCATCCAGGGAGCCCCATCACACTTGTGCAGCCACATTTTTAATGGGTTTTTTGTTGCATGCATGAGCTGTCACACCAGAATATCTTTGCTACTTGTATTTTCCTGGGCATGGAGTTTCTTCCCCTTGATAGGAGAGATTTGGCTTCAGCCTGTTTGCTACAACCTCATATTCTTTGAAATGTCTCTTGAATTCCATCCTTTGGCAGAAACTGATGTGCCTGTCTGCCTGGTCCAATCCATGTCACACTGACTTAGCAGAACCTTAACAGAAGGAAGGAAGCTACACCATTCAAGTCCAGTTTTGTTCCACCAAGTCTAAGAGGAAGACTCAGCCCTTAGTGATGTGGAGTCCCTTTTACCACAACACACAGCCCCCTCCAGACTCTTGTTGGGCTGTTCACAAGAGTCCTGCTGGGCAGAGGTCAGAAAAGCCCTTTCTCCTGTGACTGGCATGTCCCATTCTCACAGGGTATAGGAAAAGCAGATCCCATGGGGCAGCAAGAGCCTCGTGGGCAGCACCAGGGAATGGGATCAGCTGAACTCTGGCCAGGTGGGCAGCAGCAGGCTGCAGAACATGGTCCTTCAGAAGTGGTTCTGTCCAGTCCTGCAACAGTGACAGCAAAGCCTTTCCTCTTCCTTCACCAGACCAGAGACAATGGGAACCCTGATCCCCTGAAATCATTATCTCCATCATACACCTGTAACAGAAAGTACCTATTCTCTGAAGTTCAGCCTCAGACAAAGAACATCTTATCACACAGGAAAGTTCTGGATAATATGCCTGGGGTGTCAATGAAAATGCTCAACTGTGATCCTGAGGCTCTCAGTTGTAGTTCCAGCTGTGCTATGAACCTGTGTTAGCTCAGTCAAGTCATTTCCTCCCCGTTGCTTCAGTTCCTCACCTGAGGAAGGAGAAGTCTCTTTGTCTCATGGAAGGTGGTGGGTGAATCTGCTCCTGTCAGTGTGACCGCAAATATTTCAGTGTTGAGGGGAGCAAATGAACATCTTGTACAGACAGATGGTGAGAACTCTGAGAAGGAGCAGCTGTCTCAGGGCAGGGACCCTGGCTGCTGGCCAGTGCCAAGAGCCTGTCTGCCAGGATATTTTGGTTGCCTGAGAGGCTGAAAACATATAAGACATCTAGGAGAGGTGGCTGAGCCAAGGAAGAGAGAAGGTGTCATAGCAAGCAAGAAGTGGATGACCTAAGACTGCACAGAGAACTCAACAGGAGTTTGGGAAGACAAATAATTTGAGGGCTTTAAACTTAGTGTACATCCTGCAGAAAGCATTGCTAACCAAAGATGGAGCTTGGCACTCACTGACATTGTTCTTCCTGGACCTGCTAAGGACAAGCTTGTGTGAAATGAAGGTGTAGGGGGGTCTTGACTCACACTGCACAACCCCCCAGCTCCAGATACACCAGCAGAGATTCTCCACTGGTACTCACCAGTGCAGAAGTGCCCAGCTGGGCAGAGCTGGCAGTCTGCTGACTGCCCTTTCCCACTGGCAGAGTTGAAGGTGCCAGGGCTGCACGGCACGGGGGATGCAGAGCCTTCAGGACAGTAGAAGCCAGCAGGGCAGAGCTTCTGATCTGGCTGTGTGGAGCCAGGATCACAGAAATACCCGGCAGAACATGTTCCTGCAAGAAAGAAAAGCTTTGGTGTTAGGCCTAACAACCAGAAAACATCCAAAAAAAGAGACCAAAAGATTCAGACACATGCAATACACACCAGAAACACTGGCCAGGCCTTCTTCTTGGCAGAACCTCCCCCCAGGGCAGGGCAGACAGGCATTAAGGTAACCCATCCCAGCCTGAGGTAGAAAGGTGCCAGTGGGGCAGAGCCTTGGCTTGCTGCTGCCTGGGGGGCAGTAATGGCCAGCTGGGCACAGGCTGCCTGTCTCCTCAGCAACAGGGCTGGGAACACGAGCCTTGGCAGTGCAGTAATAGCCAGGCAGACAAGGACCACTTGGGGATGAGAGTCCTAGAAGAAGGAGCATCAAGTCAAACAAGCCAGTGGTGTTACACAAATCACAGCTGCTGGGCCAGACAAGCCTTGTCATCACTATGATTTCAGAGTGTGCTGGTTCTGTTACTTAAAAGCTTGATCTGCTGTCTCTATATTCACATACACAACTGATTACCAGAGAGCTATTCCTAGATGGCCTTTACAGAAGGGCTGGTGGGAACTGGTCTTTCCACTGACACAACCAAACCCAGATGAGTCCCAGAACCCAAGCTGCTGGCTTTTGATTTCACAATCTTTGCTAAAAAAACCCCACGTTAATCTGCCTCTTTAATTAAACTTATAAAAGGTAGTTTGTAAATATGTTTAGAACTACCACAAAGAACTCAAAGTGTCTCACAGGTCATTAGAAATGCTACTTAAAAGTCACAGGAGCTGTGTACAGAACAACACTTCACTCACTGGTGGCACTTTTTTGACCCTCCTCCATCTAAAACAAGGATTGTATTTAATCCATATGTGAATCCTACCTGCAGTGGCACAAAATGTGCCTCCAGGACAAGGTTTGCATCCCCTGGGATTCCCCAGTCCAGTCTGGTTACTGTAGGTGCCCTCTGGGCACGGGTACTGGGTGGCAGCTTTTGTTCCTGGCAGGCAGTAATATCCTGCTGGACATTCTCTTGGTTTGACCACACCATGTGAGAAGTTCTCTTGGAGATGACCCGGGTGCTCTGCTGGGGCACAGAACCTATCAAGAAAGCCCCAAGACTTGTCTCAGCCCATGCTCTCCCTCTCTTCTGCCAGGCTAAGGAACTTTTTCTGCACAACAGCAATAATCTAAGATTAAACAATAACAGGAAAGCAAATTGCTTGAAAGGAAAGAGAGGGGTAAGATGCAACCTATCAAGACCATTTTTTCCATCCCAGCAGACAGACCAGGATGGATTTTCTGTGATACAGAGGTTTGGGTACAGGAAATCACACACTAAAGGGACAGGTGAGATGAAAAGAGAAGCAAGAATCCCAGCCTTGTACAGAGCAGCCCAAGGCAGAGGGAAACACACGTTTCAAGAGCAAATCCATCCCACTTACATCCCTGCTGGGCATGTCTCACACTGCATTTTACCAGCCTGCTCCTGGTATTTCCCAGAGGGACAGGGTATGGGCTCTGGGCTGCCAGTGGGGCAATAGTGACCCACAGGACACAAAGAGTCTAGGAACAAAACATGAAATACACTTCTAAGGTCACTGTGGGGATATTTTTTCAGCTTGTTTCATGCCTTGGTTAAGAATCTCTGGTTTTTCTACTCTATTTACACAAAACTACCCACTCTTTAACCTGTGTTACTTGGAATAACTCTTGGAACAGATTTTTTTAATCTCCAAAGTCAACCATTTCTAAGTGTGACTTGAAACTGCAAGTGAAGCAGATTTTAAGATCATGTTGTCACTGCAAAGGTAGGTAAAGAACGATCCCAGGGGTTTCCTACCTGGATGCTGGCCTGACACAGACCCCTCTGGGCAGAACCATCCTTCTTTACACCAGCCCTCTGGGGAGCTCTGACCCTGCTGAGAACAGAACCAGCCTGGGGAGCAGGCCTGGCAATCCTGTGCTGACTGCCCTCCACGATGGGCCAAAAAGGAGCCTGGAGATAACAAAATAAAAACACCACCAAAAGCACATTGTCACATCACCCCAGACCCTGCTGGGAGTGGCTCTGGAGAGAAGCACAAGCTGCTCACACAGGAACTTTCTAGCTACACTAGCCCCAGCTACCTCCTGCAGGGGATGCCAAAAGGATGGTGGCTGGGAGGATCTGAAGGGGGCTACAAGAAAGCTGGGGAGGGAATTTTGAGGCTGTTGGGTAGTGGTAGGACTGGGGGGATGGATCAAAACTCGAGGTGGGGAGATTCAGATGAGACATTAGGAAGAAGTTCTTGCCCAGAAGGGTGGGGAGACACTGGCCCAGGTTGCCCAGAGAGGTGCTGGAAGCCCCATCCCTGGACATTTTGCAGGCCAGGCTGGCTGGGGCTGTGAGCAACTGATGTAGTGGGAGGTGTCCCTGCCCATGGCAGGGGGGTTGGAACTGGATGATCTTTAAGGTCCTTTCCAACCCTGACAATTCTATGATTCTATGCTCAGGAGCTCACTGGACACTGGGAGGAAAACTGACAGCATGCAGCAGCTGCCATCAAACCCACCTGGGGGACATGGAGATGGAGAAGAACTCCCTGCAGGACAGAAGTGGCCTGGAGGACAGATGTCCCCCACTGCTCCCCCCATGGGGTTTGGGAGTGTGGAGCCCCCTGTGCAGTAGAAGCCAGCTTCACAGGGACCTGATGGAGCTGAGAGCTCTGCAGCTGCACAGTACTGACCTGGTGCAGGGGACAGAAACAAGAGTGGCATTTAAGAGACACCACAACCAGCCACAGCACAAAGCTGGGGTTGCCTACTGGTCTTGGGAAAAGAATACAGATGGACAAAACCTCAACCCAACCACCCTGTGCAGGAAGAAAGAGCCTTTGCCTACCTGGAGTGCAGGGAAGGGGAAGAAATGAACCAGCAGGACAAAAGGTTCCTGCTTGGCACAGCCCAAGAGATCCAGAAGCTGGAGCTGCCACACCTGCTGATGGAAAAGACACAGACTGGGGTGAAACATAAGAAGTGCAAGAGCTCTATCTTCTCCAGAGAGCTCAGGAAGAACATCCTGAACCTGGCTGGCTCCTTTGGGTGACTCTGTAATACTCCTTCCTAATAACAATCATCACACCTTATTGTTCCCCTCCATACCAGAGTAATTCCCAGGAAACACTGGTTTGCTTGATGTGGATCCAGGAGGACAAAACCACCCAGGCATGCAGAGCCCATCTGGTGCTGCTAGGCCTGGCTTGGGACAGACCCTTCCAGGAGGACACAGCTGGCACTTGGAAGCATCCCAGATATTGAAAGCTTCACTGTAGGTTCCAGCAGGACAAGGGTATTGTGTGGCATATTCTGTATTCCTGGGGCAATAGTGACCTGGGAAAGAAAAGAGAGGTTTCAAAATAGCCCAGGTTCATAATTACCTGGTTTGGTAATAGCCTAGGGAGAATCCCCAGCCTGAACACTCTTCACTTGCCTTCCCTTCACCTCTTTCTCAGCAGGCTATGGTGGTGGGGCCACCCTGCAATTTACCACTACTCTGCTACAGCCACACCACATTGGCTGCATAACATGAAGCTGACCAGGGCTAAGGATCAGCAAGAGTTTTAATAATGTGTAGTTTTCTAATGAGAAGATCTTGAAGCACGTGATGAAGTTCTACTGTCAAACCTGTTTGCTCCATTTTCCACTCTCAGACAGAAACTGAACCCTGAAGAGCTCAGGTACCAATACCAAGGTCACTGCTCTGTCCAGAGGAAGAGATCTGTGCTTCGTGCAGCCCAGACCATGACAAACCTACTCCAAAAAGCTGAATGGGGAGCTGCTGGTCCCAGAGAGAGTGGGTGGGTGCAGTGAGACCCACCTGCAGGGCAGTCACTGTAGTTTGAGGAGGCAGTGGTGCAGTAGAAGCCTTCTGGGCACTCCAAGCACTGCCCCATGCCCCAGGATGGGCTGTAGCTCCCTGCAGGGCAGGCCTGGGCTCTGCTGCTCCCCACCACACAGTAATGGCCAGGTGGACATGGGCCTCCACTGGCTGTTGTCTTTGAAGAGAAACACCAGAGTTAGTCTACAAAGTCAAGATTTGCAACAAGACCTGCATCAGACTGTAATGGTGACTAGAATTAGACATGTAGTATGAAACCCTGTGCTCATCCTTGTCTGTAAGGCTGCACATCTATCCTTTCCAAACTAAGGGAGCAGAATTCTGCCCACGACTCCTCCTGCTGGGCTGGCCTTGTGGAAGATGGCACCATCCTTTCCTCACTTGTAGTCCACAGAGAGCTGTGGCACAAACCCAATGTCCTGCTGAGCCATTATCTTTAAAAATTCTTAATGTATTTTGAGTAGGAGAGGAGCTGACAGATGCAGTATTCTAATCAAAGTCAGGCACTCCTAACATCTGTAATTTCAATCTTATATCCACCCTACTTTGCAGCATCAATATGCAAAGCCAGAACTATTTTTGGTGAGCTTTTAGAGGTAAAAGCTGAAGGAAGGCCAGGTCTATTTTGCTATCTCTAGCCCCTTTCACTATCAATAAACCAGAGGCACCTGAGAGAGAAGATGGAGAGTTTAATCCAGTGCAAAAGAACTAATGGGACCTTATGCCCTTCAGTTCCACAGACAGGACATTCTACACTATTTAAACCACAAGCATAGCTTACCCTGGGAGGTTTGGGAGAAATGGCTCCTCCACTACAATAGAATCCAGCTTCACATAATCCAGTTGGAGACACAAGCCCAGTCCCATTGCAGAAATACCCTGAAATTAAGAGAAATACCCTGAAAATTAAGAGGGACCACAACAAGACCGCAATGACTGGTCACACAAGACAGACAACAGCAAATATGTAACGAGGAAATAATCTCTGAAGCATCATCATGTTTGATGTCACCCACATCTCTTCTCCTGGAGGTGATTTCACTGAGAATAGCTGCTAGTACAGACCTTCCATGCCTGAACAAAGAGCACTCCTTGTATCATCTCTAAGTGTGAAAGCTTCTAGAGAACAGGTGGAAAGGGCTGTGCACAGAGCAGAAGACTGCAGCTCACTCAGAGTATCCTCTTACCTGGAAAAGTGGCATATTTAGTCCCTCTATGCTCTAATTAGCTTTTTGGACTTGATGATCCTAGAGGTCTTTTCCAACCTAAATGATTCTATGATTTAACATCCCCCCTCCAAGAAAACAGTTGTTATGATGGCCTGTTCTAGAACCACAGAGTCTCTCAGAAGCCCTAGAAATGTTGGGGTCTGGCTAGAACTTCATTACTCCTTTCTTTCAACATTGTACCTCCCAGGTTGCCCAGGGAGGTGCTGGAAGCCCCATCCCTGGACATTTTGCAGGCCAGGCTGGATGGGGCTGTGAGCAACTGATGTAGTGGGAGGTGTCCCTGCCATGGCAGGGGGGTTGGGACTGGATGATCTTTAAGGTCCCTTCCAGCCCTGATGATGCTATGACTGTACCTGCATCGCAGAGGAGACAGTCCCCAGCTGCAGTGTTGCCTGTGGAGCTGCTGTAATAGCCAGGAGGACATGGGTGTGGAAGGGCAGAGCCCAGAGGACAGTAGGTTCCCTTGGGGCACGTGTTCCCCAGCAGTCCATCTGTAGGGGCTGGGGTAGAGCTGCCTGTGCTGCAGTAGAACCCGGGCAGGCAGGGTCCTGTCACCAGGGGCTGCCCCACAAGTGCACAGTAGTGCCCTGAGGAGACAAAGTGATGCCATTAGGGTGGCAGAGAAACCAGAAGGATGCTGCAGAGAGCAAGCTCCATCCTTATACCATTATCCACTGAAGCTCAAGGACATTCCACACATGTTTTCACACATTCTCCTGCCACCCTCCTGAGATGTGATGGGTGGTGTTTACCTGGGTCACAGGGGGTGCAGTGGGACACGAGGCTGCTCCCAGGCTGGGGGTTGTAAGTGCCCTTAGGACATGGGAACTGGGTTGCAGAAGCAGCACCAGCAGGGCAGTAGTGGCCAGGTGAACATTTGTTCTCCAAAAAGGAAGAGGAATTTTTAGGGCAGAAGAACCTGGTCCAAAGAGAGATTAAAAAAAAAAAAAAACAAAAAAGACATTTTCTAGCCATACTCTTACCCACAAGTACCTGAATAATAACTTCATGGTGGGACTTGCTAGTCTAATGTGCTGCTGCCTGTGCTGTATGGACCACAAAGGAGACTTACTTTTGCATCTTACTGCAGCCTTAGTTGTTTCCTCCTATGCCAAATTGATGGCATAATTGCAAAAGCCACAGAGACATAATTTTCTTAACTTGAGTCATAACATATCCAGGCTGTGATTCATCAACTTGTAAAAGTTAATCAAGGTCAAATCCAGGCAGTAATTGGAGATGAATCCTCCAAGGAAAAGCCAGACTCAGCATCAGTGACATACAAGATCCTCCTCCCCATCAACCAGCCTGTTGCCAAGGGAACCATCTATTACTCCAGACACAAAAAGGTTTATGGATTCCTCACCCTGAATAGCCTCCTGATCTAAATCCCCTTCCAGTGTCATTGTACCTGGTCCCATAATCAACTGCACAGTGTTGCTGAGCAGAGCTCAATAGTTGCTCTGCTTCAAACACTTGTCAGTAGTAAAATAAACAATTTTCCCACCACACACTGCTCCATAGTGACTGGATAAGTAATTATTTCCAGTAGTCCCTCACTCGTGTACAATGCTAAGCTCACTGTCTCACTCTTACCCTGCAGGACAGGGGAGGCAGCTGGTTTGCCTTTCTGAAGGGTTGTAGGACCCTGCTGGACAAGCAACTGGAAGAGCTGAGCCCTGGGGACAGAAATACCCTGGAAAGAGAGCAGGGGTCAGGGTCAGCAGCCTGTGGAGAATCAGACACACCAGACATTCCAGCAGGACTGTAACTCACCCTGGGGACATGGCTGTGGCTCCTCCCCAGGGGCACAGTATTCACCCTCTGGGCAAGCATGGCACTCCTCTCCATGGGTGTGTGGCAGGAAGGAGCCAGGGGGACATGGCACTGGGCTCCTGGAGCCAAGGGGACAGAAGTGACCCAGGGGACACGGAGCTCCTGAGAGGCCATCGGTGGGTGTTGGGGTCTGGGCCCTGGTGACACAGTAGTACCTGCAGCCACGAGCACAGGGATAATCTCTCTTTACTCACAGGGTGAAGAACACCTCTCCTTGCAGCAGGGTGTAAATGTGCTCACTCCTCTACTCACCCTGGGCTGCAGTGCCCGGAGGGGACCCTCTGCCCGGAGCTGTTGCAGTAGAGCCCCCCAGGGCAGGGCTGGCAATCCTGCAGACTCCTGCTGCCTTCTCTGCCAGACCACGTGCCAGGAGGGCACTGCAGGGGCAGTGGTGCCCCTGCCAAAGCCAATTACACCAGGGTGAGGAAATCATTCCTAGAAAGCACGAGGTGTCAAGAAAAATGATGTGCTAGCAAAGCACCTCACCTTCAGGACAGTAGTGACCAGGGGGACAAGGAAGTCCTGATTCTCCATCTTGGGGGTCTCTTACTTGGGCACCACTTCTGCACCAAAATCCCTCAGCACAGTCTCCTAGCAAACAGAATAACACGTGTAAAATACGTGCATATATTAAAATAATAGAGGAATAAATGCAAATTTCAGAAGACAGACTGAAATGCACTCATTTGCTATGTCATTGTGCCACTCTACAAATCAGTGATGGAATGGCCATCAAGCAGAGGAGCTGCTTGTAACAGAAAGAGGGCAGGACTGGCAGCAGATGCCAGACTGACAGTTCCAGGATAGGGAAGCACTTTTCTTAGCTCTGACTGAGCACTGCCTTCAAATTTGGGAAAGTATTTAAGCACACATCTCTCTTTAGGCACATATTCAACACATCCTTAAGCAAAGTCTGAAGCATTAAGAATTTTATGGAAGTGCTTTGCTGAATTAAGGTCTTTATATATACAAGAGAAGGAGCAACAAAAAAGCCATCAGCACTGATGTGGAAAAACAATCTGGAAAAAAAATGGAGAGATGTCATTGCAGGGTAGTTTGCCCTCTCTTTCTCTGCTAAACCTAATCACATGTGCATCAATTAAGTGAAAAGATTAGTTCTTGGGGAACCAGGCTGAGAAAACAAACCAATTCTAAAAAGAATGACAGACAGGTTTGACACCAGACAACTCCCCACTGGATTTTCTGAATTCTAGTTTCTGCAGTGTCTCTCTCACTTCTTGCTTAGAAAAAATGAATCTTTTTCTTCCCCAGAAAGTTCTTGAGGAGTAAAACGGGGCAGTTCACCCTAACTGAGTAGAACCCCAACTGCAATCCCTGGCACCAGCCATCAGTCACTGACGTGGCTCTCTAGCAGCTCAGAACAGCACGTACCTGTTGGGGCAGCAAGACCAGAGAATTCACAGTATTTTCCTGGTGGGCACCTTTGACATTCCTTGATAGCTTTCAGTTTTTGCCTTGGCCCAAAGGTTCCTGCAGGGCAGCTGTGCTGAGTGCTCCTGTTGGTCCCTGGTGGGCAGTAAAAGCCTTGTGGGCAGGGGTAAAGGGTAAAATCAGTAACTGGCCCTTGCTGGCTGTCACAGTAATAGCCTGCAGTGAAGACAGAGGGAAGAAGCTAAATTAGTCACTGAGAGATATTGAGGCATTGCTCATTAGAAGAGAAGACTCCTAACAGGTTCTCCCAGGCACACAAAGCACCTCACTGGCCACTCAAAAAATACATCTATTGCTGACCTGAAATGACTATTGATCTGAGTCATGCTCCTGCTGTCACAAATACACATCAAAGCTCTCCACTTGCTGCACTCTTTAGAAGGAAATTTCCCACTCAGTGGTTCCCAGAACACGGGACAATACTTACAGGTGGCACAGGAAAGCCCTCAGGGACACAGCAATCATCTCTCTGTTTCTCTCTGTTACTGAAACCCTTCAAATAAAGTCTCCTCACTCAACACCAGAGTTTTCCTTTGCCAGTATTTTAATTGCACAGAATATGCAGACATTACCATTTCTCCTTTTGCATCTGAATTAACCTCCAGAGGCCTTTTCACATGGAGCCAGAAATTGCTCTTCTCCAGCCAAGAGAAGCAAACCAGCAGGGGAAGAGCAAGTCTCTAAACTTCCACCCACAGGGAAGCTGAAGAGTCAATAATAAACAGGCATCTCTTGTATGAGGGATGCACCAAATAACATCTGGATGCTGTGGAAAATTTAACCCCTGTTTTCTGGACTCCTGTAGAGCTGACAGGACCTTTCTAGCTCCCTGACAGATCTCCCAGCAGGTGAGTGGCTTTTAAAACAGTGACTCTAGAAAGAGACCTGTTTTGAGACACACACACTCCCCAGAGGCTCTGTCCATCTGCAGTGCAGGGCAGTTTGTTCTTGCCTCACCTTCCCAGCACTCTCCAGTCGGGGCACTGAGACCAGGTACCTCACAGTAGAAGCCAGAGGGGCAAGGCTGGCACTCAGAAAGTGTTCTCCTCCCCAGGAGGCTGGAGAAGGTGCCAGCTGGGCAGAGCTCGGGCACTGCTGAGGCTGCAGCTGCAAGGACAGAAGCAAGACAGAGAGAAATGAGCAGTGTGAGATTGCTGCACTGAGGGGCTGGGTAACACCCAGCAGCATGGAAACAGCATCAGGGAGGTCTTATCTGTCACTCAAGAGGCAGAGAGATCAGACATTATCAGCTTCATTCTACCAAGGTGAAGGTAATTACATCCCAAAGACAGACAAATTTAGGCATTGAGACAAATATGGCACCAATTTCAAAGTACAGGCCTGGGGAAGAGCTAAGGGAAGAACCTGGGACTCTGGTCAGACCCTAGCAAGGTGGCCACAACACCCTCAAAATCACCCATCAGTATTTCAGGTATTATATGGCATGAAATCTTCAGTATTTCAGATATTATGTGAGGTGAAATCTCTAGTCCTGATTGCTGCTGGATACCTACTGCAGTAAGTCCCTGCAGGGCAGATATTCCCAGTCACACCATCTGTTGGTTTAGGGAGAGCTGCTCCACCTTGACAGTAAAACCCAGCAGCACACTCCCCACTGGGGACAGACAGACCTGCAAGACAGAGAAGATAATGGCTCTCAAAGCACTAAGACAAAGGGAGAAAAGCAGGAAAAACAACCCCTCACAGCCTCCCTCTGGGCAACCACTGCAAGGCAGCACCTGAGCCTTGCTCTGTTAGCCCATGAGACACCAAAGGCATCTTGCAAACACCATTACAGCTCTATGGGAGTACTGAGATAAAACTAGCTCCAATTTAACATGCTGAAAGAATACTGGGAGGACAGAAAAGGAGTAGGAGAAAATGAAGCAGCAGTCAGTGTTCCAGGGTCTGCAGATGCAGAGGATACAGGGGGGTCTGACAGGAGACCCTGATCCTCCACGTCTATGAACCTGGAACCACCTGTGTTTATACTGGTCCTCCAGAGATGGAACATGGCCACAAAGTGACTCACTCAAGGTCACACAGCAAATTCTGGGCAAAGGCAGGTTTGTCACCCAGAAGCACAACTTAGCTTTGGGGTCCTCTGAGTTCTTAGACAGCAAACATTCCCTTGTCCACACAATGTTTTTATTTTAACTCCCCTCAAAACAGATCACTCCTGTTCTCCAGAGACACCAACCTGAGGCATTGCAGTGAAATCCTGGAGGGCAAGGAAGGGGCTCTGGGCTCCCTTTGGGGCAATAGAAACCAGCTATGCACTTCCCTCCAGTGGCAGTGGCTGGGCAGAGGCAGTTGGCATTGGTGTAGTTATCCAGGTCAAAAGGCCTTGAGGTCCAAGCAGCTGAGATGCAAAACCAGCCTGAGAACAGAAAACACGACTGAGAAGCTCTGGCAATGACAGAGCTCTAGAAATGATCATGAATAAGGCAGCTGGGATGGCTTTGCTTGTAATGTCTGCACAACACAGCCATAAACACCCAGGACACAGGACAGGAGAATGCCACCAAAGTGACACCACCAGGGAGCACTTTTCCATGCAATGATGCTTCTGTACAACCCCAGCTCAGCAGAGCTGATCCATCTCACCTGCATCACACTGGCCTGAGGGAGCAGTCAGGTTCTCCTTCCCACAGTAGAGCCCAGGTGGGCAGGGCAGGCAGCTGTCCAAGCTCTGGGCCATGGGGTCTGGGTTGTAGTAGCCCCGGGGACAGGGAAACTCGGTAGCAAAGCGGGTTCCTTTGGGATAGAGACAGCAAGAATCTTTCATGGGCTATAAATATCACCTTGGCTTTTCATCCTGCTCTATCACTTCATGTCATCTTTGCCAGTTGATCTCCACAGTGCACAGCTTGCCCTCCATGGCAAGACAACCTCTGGGAGCTCCTGAGTTTGCCTGGGAGGGGGTTAAGCAGCAGCCTTATGGTTTAAAAGACTGGGGTTTTATTCTCTGAAGAACCAGACTGACACTTCAATATTCCCTTCACAGAGATCATTTCTGGCCTTTAAGAGGAAGGATGTTTCAGCCTGGCCAGTGGATTGCCTCATCCCCTGGGCCCATCTCACCTTTGGGGCAGTAAAAGCCAGCTGGGCAAGGGTTGGTGCTGTAGCTGGTGGTATTTTCTGGGCAGTAGTAGCCTGCAGCACAAGGGGAGCAGGCAGCTTGTCTCGTGAGGTTGTTGTAAGTGCCTGCAAGGCAGGGTAAGGGAAAGCTGGTTCCTTCTGGGCAGAAGTGGCTCACAGGACAAGGGCCTCCTTTCTCCCACACGCCTAGGACACAAAGAGGAGGAGACATGGCAAATAAAGGAGCTGCTGAGGGAGGAACAGTGCCAAGAAACGGAGCTAACAGCCCAGTGAGGAGGATCTGGTCTTCTCTGGATCCCAGGAGACAAACCAAGAGGCTGCACAACACAGTGACTAGAATGGCCACCACACCCCAGCTTTGGAACCATTCAATGCTGTGCCACCACGACTCCTCCCTAGCCACAGTAAACTCTATTTAACAGAGCAGCTTCTTAAACACTCTGCTTTACGTATACCAGGAACTCTGGAGAATATGGAATTGTCCACTGAGGACTTGGAACTCTTCCCTGGAAATTTCTGAGACTTTGTCCATTTGTCCATCACAGGCAGGCACCCATAACTTCCCCAGTGTTCAATGCAAGCATCTCATTTGGTAACAGACTGGTGGATCAACTGCTTCTTCATCCTTGGCATGTATTCATTGGTACAAACACCCCAAAAAAAATTAATACAGAGGCCTGGATGGCTAAGGGAAGGCAGGGTCAGGAACACTGGGGAAAAAGGTGGCATTTTTTGAAGCTACCTGTTGCCAGCCCCCCTAGCAATTGTATGCAGGCAGATGTTCAGCCAGCACAGCTCACCAGGTGGTGCTGGGGAGGAAGCTCCAGCCAGGCAGTAGTAGCCAGCCCAGCAGGGTCCCGAGGGGGCTGTGAGGCCAGCAGAGCTGCAGTAATGGCCAGATGGACACACTGTGCAGCTGGAGTCCTGCCAGTTGTAGAGCCTGGTGAGGGACACAAGCAGGTTTCAGTTGGCAAGTGTGCAAGTTCAGCACATAGACCATTGATGCCTACACCTCTGGCCAAGTGGAAACAACCATGAAGCTTTTATCACCAGTGCAAAGACACGTCTAATGAGCCTTACTGAGCTGTGCTTTGTGTAAAAGGCTAAAGAAACCACAAAGAAAATAAAACTGAGCATCAGCAGAAGCAAGCAGCTCACCTGTCTGAGTAGGTGCCCACGGGGCATTGCTGGGGGACACCTGTGCCAGCTGGGCAGAAGTGTCCAGGTGGGCACGGGCCACCAGTGCTCGTGTTTGTGGCTCCATGAGGGTTTGGGACACTGGCTCCTGCATGAGGAAGACAGAGCAAAGGTATCCTCAATTATATGGGTTGTTACTCACGGGCAAGTCTGTCTGCCATGCCTAAAGAAACATTTCCACAGCTGAAAGAAGAGAGCAGCTGATTGTTGCTCAGGACAATAAAGCAAAATGTCTATAGTGGAATAAAAAAATTAACAGCAAGTACCACAGGGGAAGTGAGCATTTGGATGGTTTGCCTTTTTACTGCATGGCAAAAGGACTGAATGAAGCTGCTGCTCCCTTCCCATCTGTCTGTAGCCCTTTGTCCCTGCAAATACAAACCCTTTGCTGAGCCAGAAAACTCACTCACAAGAGTCAAATTCCTATGGGAACAACTTGCTTGAGTCTACTTCTTGCAGTTTTATCCAAGTTCTTTATTAGCCTCAGAAAGGAGGTATTTGACTAGAGAAACTTTGCCATGAGCGAGTGTAACTTAGCACAAGGCTTATCACAAGATTATCCTGGCACTCTCTGCAACAAAAGCCAGGGAGATTGCACAGAGAATGTACAAAACCCAACTCCTAAAGGGCCACAGCTTCCTACTTTTTCTCTTCTCTTCCTGCCCTCTGAATGCCAACTCCATACCTGCTGCACAGAAGAATCCAGGCCAGCAGGGACCACTGGGAGAGGATAATCCCCATTCTCCACAGAACATTCCTGGAAGAGCACAGAGGGAAAAGAGTATCAGTGAACTGGGAGAAGAACCAGGAGAGCTGCTGTGCTGCAGGCACTGAGTGGAAGGCAAAGGGCAAGACTTTGAGAGAGCCAATCCCCTGGCATCAGCACAACTGGGACAAAACCAACTCAGATCATGCTCCTCTGGGAACCCCTGTGTGTCACCCAAACTGCTCTGCAGAGCAGCTAAGAGAACTGTGGCTCTTTGTGGGGTGCTACCAGTGCAACCTCCTTTGACTGTTTGCATTTCCTAGAGGTGAAATCAGTGATTAGAAAGAGATATGCAGTGAGATCACCCTGTAGACACTCCCCTACATGGCCATCTCCTCACCTGCTGGGCACTGCTGGCACCTCTCAGCCTGGCTCAGTCCATAGGAGGGGTTGTAAGTCCCAGGGGGACAAGGGTAAAAGCTGACCCCAGTCTTCTGAGGGCAATAGAAGCCAGGAGGACAGCGACGTCTTAGTCCTTTTGAGCAGTGGAACCCAGCAGGACAAGGAAAGCATTTGTCTTGACCTGTAAAGGAAACAGAGGAATTAAAAGGAGCCATGTAATGAAATGCACAGCTTCCCTCTGCCTGGGTGTGCAGTTAAAGAAGCAGAAATGGAAATAAAGTCATTCTGTGCAGTAACTGCCCTTCAAACAGGTGCCTTCTCCCAGGATTTGATTCTGCAAGCTCCTCAGCTCCACCTGAGTGCCTGTAAGCTCCACGTTGACCATGAGGTGGCAGGCAGGGCAGGGAGGAGAGCTGGGGAACCACTTACTCACTCTCTGTGCACCGAGTGTCGCTGCTACAATCCTGACACCAGCTGCTGCAGGGGGGGAACTGTATTCCCATGTGACACCAGGAATAAACCAACAAGAAAAAAACCCCAAGCACCTTTCTCTACCCCAACTCTGCTTACAATGACCAGCAGCTCTCCAGACATTCTTGAAAACGGACAAAAAATACAATCTGTGTTTCTATCTCTCCCAAGTCCCACTGAAGCTGCAAAGACCCAGCCCCTGACCTGTTGTGTTGCTGTATTCTCCACTGGGGCAGGGAGAAGGTGCTGCTGAGCCTGCAGGGCAGAAATGTCCTCGAGGGCAGAGATCTCCAGTGACACCATCCTCTGGCTTCGCAGTCTCTGTCCCTCCTGTGCAGTAATGGCCTTCAAGCAGAAAGCATTGGAGGTCTGTCTCCCATTCAGAACCAGCTGAATTCCTAAGTAGCTCAAGAAGTTCTGCTTTGTCTCACCTTGTGCACAGAGTCCTACAGGAGCACCTTGGCCAGACACATTGCAGAAGAACCCGGGGGCACAAGGCAGACACCAGGTGGCATCCTGGGCTCCTCTCTGTCCGTTCCAGGTGCCAGCAGGACATGGCATCTCCTTTGGGTGGGTGGTGCCAGCAGGGCAATAATGTCCTCGTGGGCAAAGATCTCCAAAGGGAAGCCCCATCTGAAGCAAGGAATATGGTTTATGAAGGCTTTTGTAGTGCCAAAAGGTCAGAAGCATTGCAAGACATTCAGTACTCACAGGTGAGGAGGTGCTGGACCCTTGAGTGCAGTAGAACCCTGGCTGGCAATGTCCTTCTGGCTCAGCCAGACCAGCCCTGCTGCAGAACATGCCTGCTGGGCAGGGCTTGCATGAACCTGCCCTGACCACATCTGTGTAAGTGCCCTGCACAGAGAGAGAACCAGTGAATGCCCCTGCCAAGGGACTGGAAGCCTGCTGAAAATTACTACTTGAAAAAGGAGCCCTTATTTGATTCTTACCACTGGACATGGGAGAGGCAAGGAACTCCCAGCTGAGCAAAAATGCCCTTTGGGACAATCCTGGGGTGCAGCCACGCCTGTCTCATTGCAGAATGTACCCTCTGGACAGTCCCTACAAAGGGACTGAGCACGGCCCTAAAGAGGGAACAGAGGAAGAACTTGGCAGCTGAGGGGTGTTACTGATACCACAGGAAAAAATAAACTGTGCACATCCTACCAACTCCCAGAGATTCCCTGCTGCAAAACAAGCACCTGAAAGCACATCTGTGGTATCAAGAGCACCTTGCACCACTAAACACTGGCAGGCACAGCCCTGAGCTAACCCAGCAGTTCAGGCACATGCACGTGTCCATTCACCCCTGCTGGGCTAGAGCCTCCTCAGCCCAGTTCTAAAGTTGCACTATACAATAAACCTTAAAAACCCTTCCAAATAAGCTACAGACAACAGTGCTGGACTGAGGGATCTGATGTCCTGACCCAAACCTTTTCAGTTCTGCACAGAGTTCTGTTGTTTGGTAAGAGCAAAGGAGGTGGTGATTACCCAGCTTAGGAGAAAACACAAGTCCCCCTTTTTTTCAGCTGACCACTTACAAACACCTCAAGAATTTCTACTTACAGACTTTACTGTTTCCAAGGGCTCTGATGACCACACAAGTACCTCACAGAGTGTACATCAATGTACTTACAGGCTGGAAGCTGCCAAGAGGACATGGCTCTGGCTTGAAAGCTCCTGTTAAGGAATAATGTCCCTCCATCACCTCTTGCTGAAGAGCACTTCTGGCACCTCCTGTACAGAAGTAGCCAGGTTCACATGGTCCTGAGGGAGCTTGGCTCTTTGTCCCATCACAGTAGAGGCTACGTGGGGAAAACCAAAAGCCTTGGGTAGCAGTAGTTGCTTTTGTCACTGGATAGCACAGTCCCAATACAAAAAAAATCCCTGCAGTCTACCTGGAAGATGACACTCACCCAGGGGGGCAATCCAAGCACTCCTGGAGGCTTCTCAAGCCACTCAGGTTGCTGTAAGTTCCTGGAGGACAGGGGATAGGGGAGGGAGAGCCAGGGGGGCAGTATGCCCCAGCAGGACACACATCTCCTGTCACACCATCTGTGGGCAGCTGGAATTGGAAGATGTATTGTTCAAAACCAGGAGTAAATGGGGTTAAAATATTTAAGGCATCATACTGATCTGGGTCTGAGGCAGTAAAGACAAGGAAAAGAGACCTGTGCTGTTGTACAGAGAAGAGATGATACCTACCCAAAGGGCAATGTAGCAAACACATAAAGAATAAACACAGATGAGTTTTTTACACTAGCAATGTCACTGTGACCCACACCCACTGAACTGCTCCCCAGCAGCCTTTTCACCTGGCTACATTTTCAGCTAAGGGGGTGTTAGTGTGGAGAGGGAAAAATATGATGCAGTTACACCCCCCTCAAGGGCAGCACAAGTGTCCTCATGCCATGAACACAGCACAAAGTTGTGACTTGAAGTCAGTGCATTAATAAAAAGCAACACAGTGGAAATAAAACCACAATTAGATAAGGAGGAGAAAAACTTGCCCTGTGACTTACTGGAGTGAGGGCCCTGCCCTGGCAGTAGAATCCAGCCTGACAGGGACCACTTGGCCCAGTCTGTCCTGGAGCAGCACAGTAGAACCCAGGACCACACGGGCTGCACCCCGAGGGTCCAGACAGCCCCTTCTGGTTACTGGATGTACCCTCTGGGCAGGGTTCAGGTTCAGAGCTGCCTTCCACACAGTAGAAGCCCTGCAAAACAAAGCCAGCTTAATACAGCACTTAAGGCTCTTCTTTTAAACAGACCCCCACGTAGCAGCTTCTTCCATCAGACAACCAAGGAAGAACAACTCACTGCTGGGCAAGTCCTGGGCTCTGCCATGGCAGGAGAGTCACAGTAGTGCCCAGGGGGACATGGTTTGCAAGGGTTTTCATCCTCTGTGCTGGAATTCTCCCAGAAGAAGCCTGGCATACAGGGGAAGGAGAAAGGGAACCCAGTCCCTGGAGGGCAGGTATAACCAGGTGGGCAATCTCCTGTCTGGAAAGCAAAAACCACAGTCAGGTGTGTCTTTTCTGAGTAGGGAAGAAGAATCTGTTAAGATTCAACACAGAAAGATCCAAGCTTTGTCTACAACTTGAATAAAGAAAACAGGGCAGAAAAGAAGGGCAAGAAGAGAATTCACAGTCACATCAGGAGAATTGTGACCAGGTAGGATGATTATTTAAGAGAAGATTTTTTTTAAGGTAAAATCTTGTCAGTGAGTCAGGCCCTACACGTTGCCTGGACAGTTGTGGGGAAGATGCTCTTCTGCACTGGGCAAAGGGCTGTAACTGAGATAAGAGTTATCACTTCTCTCTTAAATAAAAACATGGATTCATTCATGTCGAAGAGACTCCAACTGCATTTTTTACTCTTAATAGAGGCTTCTTTTTTTAACAGCTACTAATATTTGAAAAGTTCACTCTTTCCAGAGACAAGACAATCACAAGGAAAAATCCCCAAAGTCATTAGAGACAGAGCAGCAACAAATTCTTGACCTTTCAAGTCTGTTCCACAGCCTGCATTGACAGGCAGGAAAGCAAAGACAGAAAACAAGCATTAATCTTGCTCCATTAACAGTTGCAACCTTTGGAAAACAAAGTTGGGAGAACCTGGGCTGTACTTACAGGGTGAGGAATTCCTGGAGGCTCGATCCCACCTCTGTAGCAGTACTTCCCTGCAGGGCATGGCAAGCATCCATCAGGGCTGCTCAGACCACTCTGCTCACCATAGGTCCCGTTGGGGCAAGGTTTAGCATGTGAGCCCTTGGAATAAAAGAGAAAAATGAGTCTTTAAGATGCTAAGATGACTGGTGCATCCCACAAGGCAAACACACAGCAGCCAAAGCTGTGAAAATCTTCCTAGTAACTAGGAACACTGAAAAAACAAACACTGAAAATTCACAGTAGGAATGTGGTGTGAACACTGAAAAGATGTTTAATAGAATGGGGATTCAACCCTCTGTAGTGTGTGCAGCATCTCAAAGTGTTATCCCAATATTATTAACAGCTTTATGTAGGGAAAATGCTGCTAAGATCTGAACACCAGAAGAGTACACAAGTAGGTATCAAACGTGATTAGGAAGGGCTCCCACAGCAAGACTGTAACTGTACAGCTGACCTGATGAGAGCACAGGGAGTCCCAAAGCAGATTCACTCACATTGTCTCCCTGGGGACAGTAGTATCCTCTTGGGCAGGCATTTGTACTGGCATCTGGGACAGCTGCCTGGCCTTCTGGGCACAGGAGACCTGCTGGGCAAGCCATGGCAAGGAGCATCTCCTCCTGGCTGGTGTGCTCACTAGCACAGTAGTGGCCAGAGAGGCATGGCAAGCAGGAGGCTGAGCCTTGGTCCTACAACATGAAAGGCACAGGGTTCCACTGCTAGAGTGCAAAAGAATCCTATTGACACATTTACAAGCTGCACTGAGGCACAAAGCAAAGGAAGAGAATGCAACCAACTCTACAGCAGATCCTGTCAGAAAACAGTCCACAAAAATATTGCCACTAAGCACAGACATTGCTCTTGAGAGCTGGTGATAGGACCCTGCTCCTGTAAAACACTCCCTGGCATTCAGTAATGCTACTGGAAACACAAACACTTCCCTTTAGAAATGCCACCTATGAGCAATGAACAGCACCCAGGTCAGTGCATTCACCCTGCAGGCAGGAAAGCCTGAGCTTCATCACTGAGGAACAGGCTCCAGCCCTGCCTGTGGATGATCCATGGAAAAGGTTCTGATCCCCAGAACAGCCTCTGTCAGCAGGAGCAGAGAAAAACAGACACATTCCCACATCTTTCTTTGTTACACTGAATTTCAGAGTGCAAGCAAGAGATAGTCAGGCTCTGTTTGTCATACAGAAACCTCCAATCATCATATATCTCCTCTCCAATCTTAATAAAGAGTTCCAGTGATAACTACCAAATCTGTGCAGTGACAGACAAGTGGCCTTGACAGAGGTACTGGGGTCACTTGACAGGAGTGATGAGCCCGTTTCCCATCAACAGGGACAAATGGCAATTATCACTTGAATTATTCATTGCAGTTTGGGGGCAGATAAATAAGAAACAGGCTTTAGCATCTGCTTGTGAGAATAGCTGTGCCAGCACTGTTCCCTCCCGTGGCTCCATCTTGCTGTTTTACCTTCCAAAGCCAACTGCAATCAAATACTTCCTCTGGAGCAGGAACTAAATACAGATGTCTGCTTTCTGCCAGGATAAAACAGATCATGAAAACCCAAAGTATCTACCCAAGTACCCCCTGCCAGCCACACTCAGATTGCTCTGCAGTGAGAATAACAGCAAGAGCAGTGGTGTACATGTGATACACACTCCAGCACCATGTCTGGAGCAGCTCCAAACCTGATTGTGTAGGAATATTCCCAGGGCCTTCTCTGGATTAGCACTTTCACACTCCTCACTTGTAGGGTCACCACAGGTGGCCAAAATTGTTTAAAGTACTGTACACAATCACCCCAAATCCTCAGGCTCCTCATGCAAGGAGATGGGCTCATTGCAGTGCATCCTTTGAGGCACTTAAAGCCTCAAGCCCCCCTTGAAACTTCCCTTTCTGCCAAAATCCAGTCCTTATGCTGAGCAGATGCCAGGATAAAATCATTGCTACTTACTGAGAAGTTGCCAGCACCACATGTTTGAGGAGTAACAGTGCCAAGCCCAGGGCAGTAATACCCTCCAGGACAAGGGGTGCAGTCTGCAGCCACTTCTGCACCACGTTCCGTGCGATAGGTTCCTCTGCAGGAGAAAACACAACAGAAGAGTCACAAATGACACTGAAGTGAGCAAGAAAAGGACAGTGCCCCTCTGCTCTGCATTCTTAGTCTCTTGTATAGAAGAAATCTACTGTTTCTGGAGCCAAGAAACTGCCTGATTCAGAAAATACTTGCCTGGACCACCTGGTAACACCCAAGGTGAAAGGAACTCACTAACTTTTCTGGCACAGGAACATAAAAGCAGAAGTAAAGCCATGCAGAAATATTTTCTCCTGTACCAGCACAACTCCTGCAGCATGGGTAGGGTACTTACAGTGGGCACAGGACGGGCTTGGAGGTGCCAGTGGGGCAGAAAGCCCCTGCAGGGCAGGCAATGCAGTCCTCCACTCGCCCATTCCCCAGCCTGGTGCTGTAGGTCCCTGCAGGGCAGGGGTGCTGAGTGCTCCTCCACGTGCCTGCCCAAAGGAGAGGAGAGAACCACCCTTGTTCTTAATGCAGCCTTGAAGACAGAGCAATAAGGCCCCCTGCTCTTCACTGCTGTCAAGTATTTACATGAAACAGGTTGCTCAAGGGGTTGTAGATGCCCCAATACTGGAGGTGTTCAAGACTAGGTTGGATGGGGCTTTGAGCAACCTGCTCTAGTGGGAGGTGACCCTGCCCATGGCAGGGGGGGTGGGACTAGATGATCTTTAAGGTCCCTTCCAACTCAAATCATTCTATGATTCTATATGATTCTATCATTCTACGAGTTACATGGAAATACATGTGTGTGTGTATATATATATGTATATATAAAAATCACTGCTCACAGCTCTGAGAGCAACAACAACAAAATACCACTTAGCAAACGTTGCAGAACCTTTGCAGGAAGCTTCAAATTTAGAATTGTGCTGGTAACAGACACTTCTTTGTGCATTTCAATTCTGTGCAAATTAAGGGAAAGAAAATAACGACACCAGCACGTTCAGTTCAAACAGCACAGATTAAATCATTGGCTCCACAGAATGGACAGTCTGCTATCCAACCCCACACTGAAAAACTTCAGTGCAAAAAATATATTGATAAAGCCAGTGAATGACTTTATCACAGGCGTAAACATTTCCAAGACAGAAATAAACTAAATGCCCCTCGTTTCTGTGATGAGCTGCCTACCTGGAGGGCAGTAGTGCCCTGAGCTGCACATCCCAGTGGGGACACGGGCTCCTCCCAGGCAGAACCAGCCTGCAGGGCAGGGGAAACACTCCTCCTGGGAGGCCAGGCTGGTCCTGTTGCTCCAGGTGCCCGGGGCACACCGGTGCTGCACTGGGTGCTTGGTGCCTGCTGGGCAGTAGTGGCCAACTGGGCAGGGAGTGGGAGGTTTCTGCTTCCCCCCAGTTCCTGTAAACACAAAGACAGACTGAGGAGAAGTGGTGGGGTCTAACTGGCAGCATACTGGCTTCACACAATCCAGTTCTCAGTCTGTTTTCAGCTCTGCTGCATGACCCCAAGTTAAGCTGCCTCATTTTATGCCTTTCCTCTATTTAAAATAATTCCTTCCTCTGCTGATGAGAGGCTCTATCTCAGAATTGGTTCCTAAAGCAATTGTTCAATTCAAGTATCTTACACAGTGCCCCTATCCCAAGCTGGCACAGACATTAAAGTGGTCACCAATAAGCTAAAAACTTTGAAGACTGTAAAAACTGACCCCTTCCACATCATGAAGTTAAAACATGCCATAAAGAGAACATTTCAGAGTAAAATGAAAATCAGCTTGTCCAGCAGGCACAGCAGTCTCTGCAGTAGCACTGAAAGGTGACTTTTCCCCACTTAAATCACTGTGATCCCTCCCTGACCTGCTCCAGTACTAACTGGTGGGCTCTGTGACACTGGGCACTAAGAACACAGCTCACTGTGCTATAGCCACCTACCTCTCCCACAGGCAAATCCAGCAGGGCACGTTTCACACTGGGACTTATCAAAGAGGTTGAAGTCATTGCCAAGTGTTCCTGGGGGACAGGCATTGCTGGGGAAATGAGGGCTGGAGGACCCCGCCGGGCACACGTACCTGAGAGAACACAGCTGGGATAAAGGGCTGCATGCAAGCAGGAGACAACCTGTGTCCCACCACAACGTTAGGATGAATGCTGCAGCACTCCATGCTGTGCCTGACAGCAACGTCACACAATGCACTGTGCCTGCCAACCAGGAATGCAGAGGTACTGAAGAGGAAACACTCTAAATGGACTGGTTGTGTTGCACATTTTGGACCAAAATCTGATTATTCAGGCAGTTTGGGTTGTTCGCAACCATGGGATGTGTGGCCCAGCTTCATTCCTGGCTATTTTTACCACCTATTCCATGGCAATAGCAGGCAGCTGAGCCTTCCACCAGAACAGTCTATGCCACAGTGATTTACCAGGAACTGCAATAAAACCTTTGACGTAGCAGAGGATGCCACCTGCACCTCCCTACGTGCAAAGCAAAACCAAGAGAGGCTGGACAAGATGACCTCTAGAGGTCCCTTCCAGCCTAAACCATTCCATGATTCTATGAAATATATGCCCAGAGCTAAACAGAAGCAGAGCAACCAAGCAAGGCTCACCCTGGCAAGCAGTCTGAGTCAGGCTGGGCTAAGCCAGCCTGGGTACAGGCTCTCCCTGCAGGGCAGGCTCTGCAGTCAGTGGCTTCATCCTGTCCTTGGAGAGGGTTGTAGGTCCCTGGCTGGCATGGGACTGGATAACTTGCTCCAGCAGGACAGAAAAACCCAGCAGGGCACTTCAAACACAATCCAGTTCCTAAAGAGAGACAAGACATTGAAGGTTCCCAGGGGAGCATGACCTGCTGAGAGAAGAGAGGGTCCTACAGAATATGATTCCTTGGCTTTCACCAAAGCATGATGGAGGTTCAATCACACCAACAATAAAGTTACTACCAAGCCAGAAGGTGGTGGTGTTGGATTAGCTGAACGTCACTGCAGTTGAGTGGCTCATGGAAGTGGCAAAGCCATCTGGCCAGTGTTCTGAGATGATAATACAAGAAATGAGGTATATTAAAAAATAAACAAAACCATCAGCCTGAAAACATGCTCTGAGGCAGGTATATTTAATAATAGATCTTCAGGCTGGGTTGTCAGAGAGCCTGGGATTTCCAGGAAAGCTGAGCTGCTTCCACATTTGCATTCTGAATGGAGAGAGATGAATGGGTTTTGCAGACTGGAGATATACTCAGTACAAACACACAGATAGCTGCTGGAGTGACAACCAATTTGAGCTGTGATCATCTCTAAAATCCCGGGTGTTAAACAAAAGGTGCTTGCATTGTAACTCAGAGAAACACCAGCACGATCAATACATAATAAAACAACAATCCCCCACTGCTGTTACCACGTTCAGAGAGTGCATTTCATTACAAACTGTCCCCAAATGTTTAACTTGGCAAAAAGGGAACACAAATTTAGCACAGGAGTAGTTGCTATCCTCCTGAGTCAGGTCTTTCAACAGTACAAAGCAAATAGAGCAATTCAGGAGGAAGGGAAAACACTGGCTGATGATGATGGCTCCCTGGAGTACTTCCAGGTTGAACCCCTGGCTGCCTTCCAAAGGCTTGTCAAGGCAAGGCTCAAGCATGCAGCAGTGTGTATGTGCCTCTGCAGGCTGCAATAGAACCTCACAGCATCCCCAAATGATCAGAATTTATTGAAATCCACACTTCTCCCTCCACAGATTGAAGGGATGGGTCCAGGTTAGAATTCTTTGGGTGCAAAGCAAGTTTAAGGGCCATCCCTCCCTCTGCCTCCCACCCGCTTGTTCATTCTCACCCCTCAGAAAAATCTCACTATTTCCCCCTCACATTTACTCCACGTGCCACAGATGAACACAAGGTTCAAAAACCTCAGTGAGACAAGATTTGAATTTCTCAACTCTGAAATTCCACAGCTCTGAGCACAGCAACTGAACCAACACACCCGAGGGGGGCTGCAACCTCAGGGAGCTGTGGGACCCTTTAAAAGCTGCCTTAAGCTGGCAAAAGCTTCAAGATGTGGATCTGCACCCCCAGCAAATCCAGTGGGACTCTCATCTTATATAACCAGAATCCAAACCACTTGGCTGTAAGAACATTAAATTTCCATTTCTTGCCTGACTTTCTGGAGATATGCTTCCCTTTGGAGTTCAGAAGAGACTTAAGGAGGGGCTGCCTGGACACTTTATCCAAGATCAGGGCATGGATTTACAGTGTATGATCTATCTGCAGGATCAGGCTGCTCCACGTACTTGCTGTGCAATAAATATGATGCAGAAAAATTTGATTTCACTGTGGGTAAGTGTGTCACAGGTAACAAGCAGCATACAAGTCACCCCCTGCCCCATGGTGTACCTGAAATATTCTATGGCCTGTCACAGGTTATTCCTGTGTCCCCTGCCTGTTTTGCAGCAGGCATTGTCCTGCCTCTGCCAAGTGTTTCTTAGGAGAGTTGACAACTTCATTACATAAAGTAGTACAGGCAGAGCACAACAGCTTACATTATTAAACCAAAAGAGATTTTAAACCCTAATTTACTTTGCAGCTTCTACAGTGTTTGTTCAGGTGCCACTGGCCCTGTCTCTTAAATTTCTCAGTCTTGATGAGATGTGAGGTTTGTTCCTTGCTGCACCATGTAAATGCACTTCTGGTTTTAATTTCAGAAGTGGGTGGAAAGCAGCAATTTCCTAGACCTAGCTGGTGAGTGAAAAAAACATTCAACAGTCAAGACACTTTAACAGCTGAGTCATTCCCTAGGAAATAAATGATCAGATAGAAAAATGTATGGCTTGATTTGAAGGAGAAAATTATTTTCTAGCACATGTACCTCTCTGAGGGGAAGAGCCCAGCAGATGTAAATGGAGAGACAGCAACTGAGCTCTGTGTTTCTGCTCCTGGTGATTTCTGACCCTGGACAACACATTCTGCACTTGGGTCTAAGTTTACTTTAGTGAACTGAGCACATTCCCTGACTCTCTCTGCCCATTTGTACAGCACTCTTAAGGGGGAGAGGCATTTTTTTATATCACTGTGAGAGACAGTGAGGTCCTCTGAATGTTCAAAGACACACAGAGAACATTACATGCTGCTTCATCTGCTGGGTACTTTAAAAACTCCTCAGGACAGGGCTTCTACAGCTTCTGAAGGCATAAACTCCAGTCCTTTTCTACTGGTATAATCAAAAAGGTTTTGCCTAATCTGTAACCTAATTTCCCTTTTCCCTACCCAGCTCTAGCACTGCCTGAGCCACAGACCAGTAAATAAGTACTGCAACTGCCAGGACTTCATAAGAAGGTGCTTAACAGTGGGAATTATTACCCCTGCCATCCAAAATGAAGATCTTTCATGGCACAGACCTGGCAAGCAGGAGGAGCTGCTGCTGGGTGGGTGAAGTTCTTCTTTGGGCTTCAAAGTCCCAGCTGGGCAGGGAGGGACCGTGGAGCCATCGGAGCAGGAGTGACCTGGGAAGAAGATGAAACCACACGTGGGTCAGGAATGACATCCTGGAAAATTCAGGGGTTCATAGCTATGGCAATGAGGTGCCAGATCCACTTAAAGGGCTGGAGAGGAGGCCACTCCAGCAGGCTGTGTTTCAGTGTCTTTCACAGCAGCAAAACCAAGTAATAGGAGACTTCAGAGATGGAAAAGCCTCACTCCTTGTGTCTGTCTGTCCCTCCAACTCCAACCCTTCTGCTCCCTAAGCCAACACATGTCAGCAGTTCAATTGTCCTGCACTGGAAGCAAGGGCTATCTGCAGGAATCAAGGGAACCTGCTCCAGAAAGGACATTTTAAGATGTTTAAAGCACTTTTAAGGGGTCACTGCATTTGACAGATGAAGGATTTCCCTGTGTTCACACTGAGAGAAGACAAAGCTCAAGAAGCAGAGGCAGAGCTGGGGAGCATCACCTCCTACTAGAGCTAACCAGCAACAAACTCTGAAACTCAGTAACACTTCCAAACTTCAAATATTCAAGTTTACAAATCATTTATGACACGTTGCAAAAATAAAAAGGAGAGTTATGGAATTTTACTTTTTTTTCTGAGTTTGCTTAATTTTGAATGAACATGTTGCTTGAGATCTAGAATTTCAATAGCATTTCAGGCAGCTCTTGTTTGTTGAAAGCTGCCATTTAAATGATTGACTGGTTTTTATCCAAGAACATGTTCATTTCAGGAATACAAAGCAAGCTGCCTACAGACTAGAAATTGTTTAGTTCTGCAATATAAGGGGACATAACCAATGGCAGAAAACAGCAGGTCACTTACTCTATTTAAAAGCAGCACATCAGAGAGCCCAAATCTTTTCTCTTTTGGAAATTTTGATTCTCATTAATTTCCTGTCTAAAAATGTTTCTTTCTTTTGTAAAACTGAGCTGGCAAAGAAAAATCAAACCTTTAATACCTCATGACATTTTTTATTTCAAAATACACCCTGAAATCTCCAGCTAAACATCCAAGTTTTATTAGTTGGCATCATTAGTGTTAATTGTTCTCTCTTTCTACTCCACTTCTTTCATTCTCTCCAAGATCTTGGGGATTAAAGATCAGCTGAAGTGTTCCTGCTACTGCTCTGGGGACCACATTCCTCTCTCCAGTTCAATTCACCATCTTTCCCTTAAAATCCTTCTCCAGTTGTACATTTAGTGATGAAATGCTCATATCCAGCTAGAATTAATTACTTTTTCCAAGTAAGACTTTGTAGAACTTGACCATCAAATGCTTTACTAACCTCCAGATGGATATTTGAAGAGTGGAAAAAAAAAAGAAGAAAAAAAATAGGCAAAAAGTATTTAACTGTGGCATGAAAGTGCCACTGCTGTGTTGAAATATATTGCTACATACCAGCACAGCAATGACACTTTATTCATACACATGCAATACTAAGTACACAGATTATATATAATTAAAATCAGTCAAACTGGAAAAGAATACTGGGAACCCTCAGGCCTCTCCTGCTTGTGATGGAGCTCAACCTCCTTACCATCTAAGGGCTTTCAGATTTGAGAGCACAAGGGGAGGGTAATTTTAACACTCTAACACTGAATTCCAGCATGGAATACTCTGAGTGTAGATAACCTGTTGATCAGCTACTCAAGAGATTTTTCACTGGCTCTCTCCAGGTTTTGTGGTTGGTATATTGGAGGTGAAACCTCACTGCAGGTGGAACCTCACTGCAGCCTTTGGCTCATCTTGTGCTATAGACAATAATGCAGGAGCAAACCTATTACTCTAAAATCCAGGCTCTTCCATGCCAGTGTTTATTCATTTCTTCAAACATTTGCCAAGTCCAAAGCAGCCCATGTTTCCTGATTTTTTTTTTTTATGGAGCCACAATTAGCTCCCTGGCCCTCTACAGAGCACAATAAATAGTAATTTGATACACATCCAAAACCCACCATCACTTCCCATGTATGACTGACCCTGCAAGAGGGGAGTTATTTGCTATTCATACCTGACCCCAGGCACTGGAAGGAAGAGAAATCCTTTGTTCTGTTCTCTCACCCATGTATTATACCTGGATCTAAACTGCTGAGATCTTGGTCTAGCACAATCTCTTCAGCTTCTCCATCTCTCCATCTATGGACAATGCACAAGGTACCCAGAGCACAGGAACTCTTCATTATTTAATAAGCTGGATTCTAATTACGGGTGTAAGAATCAAGTTACTGAGCTGAGTGACTCTGCAGGAGGTACCTGGAGCTGTTCATTACATAGTTCATCTTCACAGGCAGTAGAGGGCTTGCAGAGGAGAGAGGAGCTTGGTAGGACTGCAGATCACAAGCTACATCCCTGTGGTGACATTACACATCCTTTTACAAACTCACTACGCTGTGCTCTCCCTCTGTGGCCTTTTTGTTAAGGTTCAGGTGGGCTAGGAAATGTGAATTCAAGTCTGAGGGTACGTGGAGGGAATTACCAGCAATGCTACCACTACCTGCAGCACCAAACTGTTCCTACTACCAAGCACTGAAGAATGGAACAGAACTGCTGGAGGACCTCAGGGGGCTCCCAAGTCACCCCACTCCATCCCAGGAAACAAGCACAACAGAAGCTGCCCTTGGGCTACCAAATCCCCCCTAATTCTCTGGGATGCATAAGGGACATGCCAGGATTCTAATGCTGCAGAAAACTCTCTCCCTGTGTTTATGGGGAAGCTTTGCCAAGTGGCACTAGAACGGCTTCACCTGCACTCTCACTGCCAGGACACCAGCCTGGGCAAACAGGTACAAAGCTTCAGGTTACTGTATTAGAATTACTACCAAATAGCAAACAGAATGTAGCTTAAGGTGGTTTATATTGAGTTACTCCATCATGCCCTTTGATGGATGTTTATGGCTAATTAATCAGGTGAAATGACCTTCTAGGCTTGTCGTGATTTCAGAAAATAATCATTTTGCAACAAAAAACTAATCCCTCCTGGTCTGTTCTGCTGCCCTGGCTCCACACAGCATCTCTGGGAGGAACCTGTGACAGCCCCAGTAACCACACACTGTGACCTCCTAAACATGGGCTTATTTGGATTTACTTGAGAGCATCAAGAAGGAGAAATTAGGTAAGAAACCCACGATACACCTTTATTTGATTCCCAATGCCCACAGCACCCACTATAAATGGGTATTTCTGATGGCCAGTGAATCAAGGTCCTGACGTGGAGAAAGTTCTAACAGTGTGAATCAATTTTACAGAAGACCAGTTAAAAACCAGAGAGTGAGAGCTGCTATGTGCAAAGAGAAAGCCAAAGCTTCCCTTGTTGCTCAGCAACACTTGCACATTCAGATGTGTTGATGTCCCAAGGCTCCATCAGCTGGACCTCTCCCATAAGCCCAGCAAGTGTGCTGACTATCAAACCCAGTTGTGATTCTCAGTGGTCTCTCATTTTCATTCTCTGCTTTCCATGAACTCTTCTGAAGAGCATCTGCTTTATCTTGGGAATTATTTTTCAACTCCATTTTTCCTGTACCACAAGGAGCCTATCTCTGTTCCACTACTGCCAGCTAAGATCTACCAGAGCAAAGTGTCATCTCAGTCTGCTGAAGTTCTAGGTTTTAATGGGTGCAGAAGAAGGTCATAGTTACCTGCAGGGCAGGGCTGGCACAGCAGAGTGTCCTCAGCTGAGGTGGAACCAGGAGTGTAGGTGACACAGTGAGTGCGGCTCGGGTTTGGCTGCTCACCAGCCAGACAGTGCTAAGGGGAAGAAAGAAAACTTCACATCACTGGAAGGTCTCATGGCCACTGCTGCCCAAAGCTGTGTCCCAGGGAGATGTGAGTCAGGAAAAGCCTAGTACTGCATTTATCTTCTCATGCTTCCTCCTCTGCTGCCCTCTCCCCCCTTCCCAGCAACACTTCAGCTCTGTTCTCCAGGGACAATTTCTAGAAGCCAAGAATCATCCAGGCTGGATCATCAAGTCCAACCTTTGTCCAACATCTCCCTGACCCCCAGACCATGTCCCAAAGCACCACATCTACTCGTCTGTTGAACCCCTCCAGGGATGGTGCCGCCAGCACCTCCCTGGGCAGCCTGGTCCAGTCCCTGACCACTCTGTCAGCAAAGAACTTCTTCCTAAACTGGTACTTCAAACTCTACACTCTTTGAGTCCTCAGCTGAGGGTTTTAGTGGTGGCAGATAATCTGAGCACTAACATTCTCAGAATTTAGATGAGAAATATTTATTTACTATAGGTCACTTGTGGAAGGTCTTAATGAAGAAACATCTGCATCTTGCAATTAAACCAGGGAAGTGGGTCTTCACTTGACAGCACATTCATGCTCAGGCTCTACCCGCCCAGAAGAAGGAAAATTTGCCCTTGGGGACCAAAATACTCATTCTGTACCTGTCTGCTCTGTCCATCTGGGCAGATGTATCTCTCTGGACACTCCTGACACTCCAGCTCTCCCTCTGGTGAGAACTGGCCAGGCCCACAGCTCCTCTGCACCCCACTCCGTGGATCACAGGAGTAGCCATCGGGGCACGCACGGCACCCAGCCCCACTCTCCAGGCTGAGGGAGCCACTGGGACAGACCTGCAGTGAGATCACAGAGAGCAGCAGGAACACAGAAACATATTCTTTACACTAATAATGTGAAATAGCAGCTTCAGACACCCTCAGCTCAACTGCCAAAAGAAAGGAATCTTTCTGGCCAATGTGCCCTTGAGAGCTCCCAGCATGTGCTTTTTACTGTCAGTGGTGTCAACACTGCAGGGAGGGACAAGCTGCTCTCTCTGAGCCACATTACAGCTAAACACAGTGCAGGAGTTTCCTGAGAACTTTCAAAGCAGGCTGAAAAATCTGGGAAGAAACCTGTCTCTTCCCTGTCCTTCAGCTTACCTGGCAGGCAGTGATCTCTGCTTGACCAGTAAGTCCATTGGCTGTTCCCAGTGGGCACTTCCTTGGAGCTGCTTGACCCCCAGGGCAACTAGATCAAAAACAATGAAGCTATAAAATTAAATTCTTCAACTTCTTTGGAATTCCATCCCCTACCAGCCAGTATGAGTGTTGTGTAGATACAGGAACATCCCCCTCACTAAGTGCTCAAACAAATGTTCTTTCGGACACAAAAACATGGAATTAAACTGGATCCCCCCAAATGTCCCAAAATGTTTAATTTCCTTATTGCAGGAGTAAAGTGCTGAGCAGGAGGGGAGGAAAGAGACTCACTAGAACCCTGTTGGACATTCCAAGCAGTTGCCAGCTGTGTAGTAGTGTCCCTGCCTGCAGTCTATGAGACAGTGGGTCTGGCAGTCCAGGCTGCAGTCTGGAGAGAGGGAAGAGGTCCCTGAAAGAAATCAAGTCAAGGTACAATGAACAGATATTCAAGACTCCAAGATAAGTGACCAGTTATTATTACACCACAGTGTAATACCTACACAACTCTGCCACTGCTGTTAATAGCACTGCTGTCACTAACTCAATAATTTTTACTATTAAGCACAATGATTTGTCTTTAAAGAGAAGTGTTTATGAATGGGACCCATCATCCCACCAGCACAGTGACTAAAAAAGAAACAGGGAATATTCTATCTTGTTAAGAAGGAAGCTGAAACAGAAAATCTCGTGTTCCAGAGTCAAACGAGCTCCTTGTTATCATTATTACTGTTACAATTATATGAATTAGCTGATATCTCAAAGCCACAGAGTGTACCAGAGCTGGAAGTAAACTTAACTTCCTGGGTTTCCATTCATCAACACTATTTCCCTGTCCATTATCACATTCATGATAAGTTTGGTAACTGAAATTAAGGACAGGTTTCTCTTCCAGAGTTAAAATATGCTCTCTTAAGATTTCTAAGAAAATATTTTGAGCAGAAAACTCTAGAGGAAATCCCAGTTTCAGACACTTTATAGAACCAAACCAACTGCAGGTAGCAGAGAGTATTTTCTATGTCTTTATCATCTTTGGAAAAGGTCATATTTTGTTAAGCAGAAAGTAGAAAACCTAAGTTTTCAAGAGAGTGCAAAGAGCCCAGGCTGATGGAAAGAGCCAAGGGATGGAGGAGATGCTGCACTGCCAGGTAACCTCAACCAGGACCCTTCTTTCTCTCCTTCACTTATCCAGTCTACACAGGAAAGGCAATTTCACCCATCCCTCTTTAGGAAGTCTCTTGACATCACACCCTATAAAGAAAAGGCCATAAATACTTCACACAGAGGAAGGTATCTGGAACCTGAACTTAAAGAAAGGAACAAACACCGAGTTACTATTTCCCTTTTTGCATTTACTTCCATTTGGCAAACCCATCAGGTTTAGACTCTAGTGCACCACTGCCCTAATGAATTCCTTTTCTTTGAACATCCAGCTTCACTATGGTAACCACAAGGATTTCACACGAAGTTCCTCACAAAGAGCTTCTCTCTCTGTCTGTGCCTGAGCAACAAAAAATTGAGTGTGCTTGGTGGGGAGGAGAGTTCCAGGCTCTTTTATTTTTTTTTAAAATGTTCCATATTCAAATAAGCACCTTGGGATTATTATTGCTGTTACTAGAAAACACTGACATGTTCTCTTTTTTTTTTCCTGTCTTTAGAAAATTAAAAACTCTTGGTAATTTAATTCCCCCACATTCTCTACTCATCTTCTTCCCAAAAGAATTCCTGAAAAAGATAGTGCTTTTGAAAGAGCAGCAGCCACACTCAGTTTATGACCAGAACGAGCTAAACAACTGCCATCTCTAATTCCTTATAGCTCTCAGAAGGTAACAGTATCAGCACTAATGAAAAAAAACCCAAAAGAAAAGTCTGTCTGACTGAGAAAGTTACCCACTCACCTCTCAGGAAGATCCTAAGGCTACAGATCAAAATCAGCCAATTCAAAGCATTAGCCATAGGGGCTAGTAAACACTTCTTACAAAAAAGCTCAGAGCTTATGTTTGAAATGTTTCTCCAGCCTCTGATACTGCCTTTGTTGAAGCCCAGTGTAACCAAATCCCTTCCAGGTAATCACTCTCCAACACAGCCTGAAGTGAAATGAACACCAGGCTGCAGAAAGGAAAGACAGCCAAAGAGTTATTCCCATGCCAGCTTCCCCACAGCATCACTAATGACAGAACTCCTTTAAACAGGAGAGAACATTTACCTTTCAAGCATCCAGATTCCCTATTTGCTGGATATTTGTTCTGTAATTTTAGGTTCTTCCTGGAATTTGAAAGCTCAAACTCTTCCTAAAACAGGACTCTCCCTTGGAATGTCCACTACCCACTACCTCATTTTTCCTTCTCCAAGAGAACTCGTTCATGATGCACAACACTGAATTTCCTCAAAGCTACAGCAGTGCTGGGGAACAAACAGAAACCATAATTCTACTGCAATAGCAAAATAAAGCTCTTCTGCCTTCCAAGTTCCACACTGACATAATTCCAGTTCAGGGGCCAGGCCAAGGTTGGTTGTTGGCTCACTGAAAATTACTGGGGAGCTGTCTGAACACCAAACAGCTCCTCCTTGCTTCATGCCTCTGGAGTGTCTCTAAAGAAGCCTGCACAGCTACTGATGTGTCACCTCACTTCTGCAGGCCCTTCAGCAGGGAGCTGAGGACAGCTGCACCAGGTCAGTGAAAGCAAAGCTCCTGGTGGCAAGGGAACTTCACTCTCTGGCTGCCTAACTTCACCTTCTGAAAACCAATCTTCACAGTTTGTAGAACACACAATGCACGTTGTCCTTGAATTGCTCAAGTCCCTTGATAGAAGGTTATGTCAGCACCTCCAGCCAGCAGAAGCTCCAACCACCATGGCTGAACATCTACAAGGAGGCCTCATGCCCGTCTTCCTAACTAGCAAAGCACCATCTGTTGCACTTTATAAAGTCTTTAATTAAAAACTCCTCCAGCAGAACTCAGATGTGTCTGTTTCTTCCTATTCTACAAACAATTCCTGGAAATCTCTGCAATTATCTTATATTACAGACAAGAAGTGCCAATTAAAACCTAATCAACACAGTGTAAAGGCAGGCACCAGGCCAAGTGCTTCTCATTTTCTTCCCTTTTGCGACCTGCTTGTCCCTTGTACTTCACAAAGTTCAGAAAAGATGGAAGATGCAATAGAAAGAAGAAAAGATAAGAAAAATGCTTAGATTCACTTTGCCTCATTTCCAGTTCCCTAATTAACTATGGAATTATAAGATTTATGGAGAAACAACTCACAGGTCAAATCCAGCCCAGTGGCAATGGCTAGAGCAAGACAAAGAAGGATTTGATGTTTAACTGCAACCTCGTTTGAGGGATGAAATTAAAAATTAGAAGGAAATTCTTTACTCGGAGGGTGGTGAGACACTGGCACAGGCTGCCCAGGGAGGTTGTGGATGCTCCATCCCTGGAGGTGTCCAAGGCCAGGTTGGATGAGGTATTGGGCAGCCTGGTCTAGTGGGAGATGTCCCTGCTGTGGTGGAAGTGTTGGGAGTAGATGATCTTGAAAGGTCCCTTCCAACCTAAACCATTCTATGATTCTGTAAACCCTGACCTTGTGCTAAAGATGGCCCTTCCTCTGCTCAGCCAAACTGGAGCTCTGAGTGGGTCATGGCTTGCTTTATGTCCCACATCCCACTAGTAGAACACAAAGCCACCGAGGCCTCCCAATTCTGACCCTCTCAAAACAGGCTCTGACCTCCCCTGGATCTGCCCCAGTTTTGCACAAGCCCTCTCCCCTGTCTCTGGCATTGGCAAACACAAGAACCTGGCCTGATGCACTTCTCAGGGCACTGCTGCAGCAGGAGCTGCTGCAAGGAGCAGAACCACCAGGACCACTGCAGGACACTGGGATTCACCTGCATGCAGCACAGCACAGCTCATCTGAGCCCTGCACAGCTCCCACTGATGGGCAGCCATAGCCAGCTATCCCTGGCTATAAAGCAAACAGAGCCTTGCTGTTATTTCACAGACACAGATTGAATTCTAAATGGAGGCTGCTGGATGCAATGCACAGAAACATGAAGATGATTCCAGCAAGGGAAATAAATAGGTATGTCCTTTCCTGGGTAGCAGGCCTTCCAAATATCAGCATATTCATTCCTCTGGGATACAGAATAGCTCAGCTTCCCAAGCTGACACCCTCATCTTCTCCCCAGCAATGACTTGACTATTGCTTCAGCAGACCTGACTGCATCGGAGAGAGCTCCAATTTTTCTTGAGCTGTCTGGTCAGTCCTAAAGAAAGCAGTCAGCCCTGTAACATCAGTAGTCCTTCACAAAGCAGCAAGGCACCATTTTTCTTGATTTGAACACCAAGGAAGGGTTCTGCTCAGCTCCCTGCCAAGGGTGTGTAAGCAGCAGCACTGCCTACCCCAGGGCAGACTGCCCTCTTGTGAATGCACCAGGAGGGACAAGAACCACCTGGAACCTTGCAGAAAGCTACAGCCACCCTGAAGCCAGTTACCCCTTCCATGTAGGCAACTCTCCTCAGCCATCAAAACCTGCTAAAATGTCCATTTTCTAAATGAAAAATACGCAAATACCCCAAATGTCACATCTCACCTACAGCAAGTGTTTCAGGGGAAGGGGGGGGAGGAGGCACAGAAAGGTTTAATGTAAGACAACCAAGTTCAGTGATATGTTAAATATCTGCAAGCCAGAGCCAACATACACACAACACTGAGCCACCCTCCCAGTAAGGGAAAGCTTTTCCCTTCTGTGAGGAACAGCAGCAGTAAAAATGCAGTGTAAAATCACACCAGAGCTTTATTTGCATGCTTAACTTTATCCCTACTAAGCTTATGAAGTTAAACACTGAATTTACAAAGGCAATAAACTACAGAGAGACAGAAATTAAATGGTATGAGACAGAAAACCTGAAAGATCTTGAGATGAACTTGGATTAAGATGCAGTACAGTTCTCCCAGTCATCCCACAGCATGGATGGCCAATGGGTTAGGGGAGGGTAAAGTAGGGACAGGTGGGGAGGCAGAAAACAAGGAGGGAATTCTAGGTCCTGAGAAATCAACAGCATCAAACCCACTTAAATTCAACTCAACTTTGGAAGAGACTGGTGAGACTAATAACAAATAATATGAAGTCACCATATGAACAAAACTTTAGAGCATTCAAGTCCAAACACAGAGACAGCAAAGAGAGACCATCCCAAGAGGCTCGGCCAGGGAAAGCTGTGTCTCAACCACAGCTTTTCAGAGCTGAGGAGAAAAGTGTTGATAAAAACAGTCACTCATTCCTTTCAGGCAGGTCAAGATGTGCTGGGTCTGCTCCACATCTATATCCCCCGAGCAGATAATTGTGCCTCCTGCTCCTCCCAAATCAAACCTGAAACTCTTTGCTAACTGGTGCACACCAGGTCAGAGCATTTCCCCCCCACCCTGTCTTTGATAAAGGTTCCAGATAATGCTCATATTATGGGATGAGCCAAAGCAACCGGGCAGGAACAGAGTGACCCATGTACTCTCCTACAGCTTTTGATTTTCTCTAGCACACACATACTGATGAAATACAGCCCAGGGCTGTCTCTGGATGTTGTCACAGTGCAGGCAATGCTTCCAAAATCTGATAAAGGCTGTTCCAGCACAGCATCTATTTCTGTTGGTGCCTTCTTCGATAGCTGCACCCTGAGAGGAATCAGGCAGCATTTGTTAAAGTGATTACATAATTATACTGCAATTAATGAAAATTATACTCTGGTGAGACACTGCTGAAAACCTCTTATTTCTTTGTATTGTCCTCAGTGAGAAGGGGAGAGGAAAGGCCAAGTCCCCTTTGATCTCTGTTGCCCATAACCTGTGCCCAGCAGCCATGATAACTCTTGGTGTCTTCCAGGTCCTGATTAACATCATTTTTTTGTCAAAAAGGACATCTGAAATCACACTCTACAGCTACTGCTGCTTCCACTGCTGCAGAATTGCTGGAAGGCAGAGGGGGATGTGGCTTAACAAGCGTTTTGTGCATTACTGAAAAGTAAATAAACAGACAAAAATGTAATCACTGCTGTTGACTGAGCTGGATTGACAGCTCTTCAGCAAATGAAAAGGGGCCAGTGCTCTGCTACCAAACCAAGCTAATGCTTAAATGAGCCAGAGGAAGCAGGACAAATGTGCAGAGGCTTTGCCAGAGACCAAGGGAAGCATTTTTGAGCACAGAGAATAATACAGAGGGTTGGCTGCAGCTCCCCTGTATGCCAGGGCAATCCCAGGCTGGAACAAGACCAGCAATGTGGAAAAGCAACACAGAGAGTCTATAGCTTCACTGTAAAGCAGCTGAAGGGCTGTTCAAGACTCTGGGGACAAGTTGAATTGTTTGACTTCTCCCTGAGCAAAGTGGAAGGGCCCCCCCAGTCCTCTGCTGGGAAGGCAGCCTGGGCATCCCCTGTTCTGACAGATGGGCAATGGTGCCCAGAGATGGACAGAGGGAAGCAAAAGGAACAGAGCTGATGAACATGTTGAGCTTAGGAAAGGGCTGAACTACAAGAGTATGGGGTGTGGATTCCAGGCAGGATGAATTCCACCTTCACTGTTAGCACTTGATGCTAGTGAAGTGGTGCCTGCTTGTTTATCCCAGGAGACTTTCCTCAGTTTGTGTTTGGAGTACAACAATGGGTCTTCATTTATTGCTGGGAGTAATAAACCAAAGGAGAATCCCCAACAGCTCTAGCCTTTCCCAGGAAAGGCTCACTAATTTTGAATAAAACAGCATTTCCCAACCCTGTGAACAACAAAAGCCCTTTGAAGTGTGCTACACAACTGCAGCATGAAATGAGGGAAAGATTTTTGGCTTGGCTTTTATTTTTAAACAATGGTAGCTGAAAAATCTCTGTGGAGAATCCATAAAGAAAATTGTAGCAAAAGAATAAATGAAGCATCTTCAAAACTGGGCCTTGAGAAGTTCCTGAGACTGAATGACAACAGAACCAATAAATTGAGACCCACAAACTGCTTCATTTTACTTCCCTCACAGGAGATAGTTAAATACTGCAGTCCACATGTGGATTCAATACATAAGGGGGGGTAACAAGGGGCAAAATATCAGCTAGGGTGTAAGCAAACAGGTCTCTTGTCTTAAAGTATATCAGGTGGCTGTACCTGGTGAAAAAATGGTTGGGAAGAAGTGTTACCTCAACATAAGCTCATGTGATAGTACAGAATATAAGGACAATGTGGTCACTTTATATGAGCAGCCAAGACAGCAGTGGAGCAGAGATAGAACAGAAACATACCCTGAGAGCTGGGGGCTTATTTCTCCTCCCTACTCTTTATATGTCTGAGTAGCAGAAGGTTCATCATAGGAGAGGTTCAAGAGCTGTAAACACTGCTAGGAAAATGCAGCTTTGATGTCATAGCACATACATCAAGTGGCATACAGTCCAGACAGCAGCACAAGCTCAAAGGCTCCTAATGGCACCAATCTTCTGAGACCCTATCATGCATTTTATTGGAAAACAAGATTGCTCCTACAGCACAGCACAAGCTGACTCAAATGTGCAGTTTTATTTGAAAGTGCCCCCCACTATTCCCTGTTTTGCCTGTATTAATACTTCATCCAGCAGTAGGTACCAAAATAAAAGAAACAGCTTAATCATCATGGATTTAAATATGAAGTGTGGCACCTGTCCCTCTGAAGAAGCAAGCTCTCTTCTTCCAGAGGCCAGAAAAGTTCAAAGCCCAGGATATTCTCTTGAAATCAGGATCCATTCTGTCACCCAGAAGCAGAAGAAACTTTTTAAACCCTGCCAAGACCCTGCAAAAGGTCTTGGGGAAACTGGACCAGGTCAGAAGTCTCCAAGGCCAAACTAGCAGCAAAAGTGCCAAAGCCTAAAAAGAAAAAAAATATTGAAGTGAGTGCCAGCAACAGAATGTGTAAAAGAATAAAGCCTTTCAAAACATCAGGCTGGTAATTTATCAGAAGTTGCAAGTGTTATATTAAAGGACCTCAAATAACCCATCAGAGGCACTCAATGATTTCTCAGTCTCTTCATCCTAAACCACCAAAAAATTAGATGCTTCTAATGGAATCATCAGATTCAGATTAAAGCCACAAATGGCTTTGACAGGATAGATGAAACCAACATGTCCCATCCAGAGGGCAAATCTTCAGGCCAGTCATATCCCACCAGGGATTTAATTCCAAGCCATAAATATTAACTATGCAGTGTCTAACTGGCTGGATGCAGAGATCCAGAACCTGCTACAACTCTTCAGGCAGAATGTCAGAATGGTCACAATACTCCCCCCATTCACCTCCCACATGTGCCTGAGGAGTTTCTTACCAACCATTCCCAGTGCTGTGTAACTTAAACACCCTCCCAGGGCCAAGGCAGAGTCTGCCCTCCCAGGACAGCTCAACACAGCTCTGAGCAACTTGGCTGTTCCCCAGCAGCTCTTCAGCTGCCTCCCAACAGGTTCTTAGAGCAGAGCACTGTGAAAGCACAAACCAAGGAAAGGGGGTGACCTTGGGCAACCAATGCCACTCCTTTAGTTTTTCTGCATTCATGGCCCATTGTACCATGTCCCTGAGAGAGGGACAAATGGACATTTATTAAAATTACCCCCCTGCCAGGAAATACTGCCTTCAGCTAATGGGCACCACCAGGGGATCCTGATTTCAGGGTCTGCCTAGTCTGTGGCTTGGACTTATTTTGCAGGTCTGGACAAAGACACCTGAATGCTTATTTATCCCTGGAAGTTTTGTACAGCTTGCAAGGCACAAGTACAGTTTGAGCTAAAGAGATGCCTTGCATCAACTGGAGCTGTTCTTTAAGAGCACAAAAAGAACAGTGTTAGGTATATTCTACTGATTCATCCTCCAGTGTGCCCCAAAATCATTATTTCTCATTTCCAGGCTTAAACAAGTGGAGAGCTACTTCACTTTATCTTACTTTTACTTTCTGTAAGAGTGTCAGAGCTTTAGCAATTATGAAAAAGTACTTGAGGACCTTAAGGTTGGTCCAGTTGTGCAGACTCCATTCTTCCAAGTGTTTGAATTCATACCTTTCCCACTGCAATAGCTTCTGTTAGCTTTTGCCACTGACTTTCTGAATCCCAATCCTATTTCCAGGGGGAATATAACAGTCTTCAGAGCTACATCCAGCCTGGTTCTAAGGAACTGAAGAGAGGAAGTTTCTTCACTTGCCTTAGAGACAGCTCTAAAGTTACTGTTAAAATAGCCTGTTCCCTTGAACAAAGGCTGTGCTGCATATAATAGTGTTCCTTCTGTGCTGTTGAGTCACTGTCATTCAGGAAGCAGCATTAAAAAACCTATTTAAGTTTCTCCTGAAAAAGAATCTATTTTGCAGGCTTAAAAAGGAAGAAACTTAAACAAGGAACATCTCTAACTGGTGGCACTTTTAATGGAGAAACTGGGTCTGCAAAATGAGACATAAAAAGTTTCTAAACTCTAGTACTTCTTACTGTAGAATTCTTACTTTTTATTGAACAGAAGCAAGAATGAAGCTCTTATGGTAGGGATCAGTGTTTCCAGTCCATTCTCAGAGCTGTTAACATTTGTTTACAAACTCATTTTACCCAGTTACCCTCCAAAGATCTGCAAATCTTCCTTTCAGTGCCTTGCCTAAGAACATACAGCACAGCAGAACAACTCAGAGTCCCAGAACTTCCCCATTCCAGGATCTCCTCCTGCACAACAGGAACAAAACACATCTGCACATAAGCAGTTCAATTCTCTATTTCACTATGGTACCTGATTAAATGCATGAGATTCAAACACATTACCCAGTTGAATCCTTTAAAAAAAAAGGTATTTCCATCCAGCAAGCATCAGAAAAGCCCCAAAGTGGATACTGGCAGTAAACATTTGATCTAAGTAGTGCTGCATTTTAAAGAGTCTTTCCTCCACGTGTTCCTTTACAACATGCACTGACATTGTAAAGAAGAATCCGTCAGTCACTGACTAAAACACCTGCACAGCCCTTCAGAGAACAACTACTGGGTTAACTTTGTTCTGTTTGTGGACATTGGGAGCCTGTGTTACAGCCTCATCTGCAAGGTACTGATATATCCTCCCATTCACTCCCTCTATCATCCCTCCTTTCCCACCTCAACTTGCAGATGTCTCAGGAAACTACTGTAGGGAGCCAAGTACTTAAATTTATCATCAGTAGCCAATAATCCCACAGATCTTCACTTAGTTCAGGCCACCCCAAACTGTGTCTTTACAGGACAGATTTGTAGCCACATCTTGATGGAGCTGTCTTATTTCTCCTCCCCACCACCACTTTCCTGTCTAAAGCCAAGGCTTGGGTTGTGAACCAGACAACGGAATTTTTTTTTAATCCTTGTTTAGCCTAGCATGAAATTGTTTTCCAGGTAGCAATTAATTCTGCTGCAAGTTTCCCCCCTTGCTGAGTAATTTGCTGTTTGAGAGGGCTATACTGAAGCAGCTTCCCTAGGAGGAGCAAGGTTGGAACAAGTGTGTCAAGCCCTTCAGCATCTCCCATCACAGCTCCTGGGTATTAGCAGTACCAGGGTTTGCTTCTCCGAAGCAAATAACATGAAAGAAAATATTAGGAAATCTTTTGTTGCAAAGGCTTTTTGATTTAGTTCTTTATAGTGACATGTTTACTGTAAAATTCAAACCAAGCACCTGCTTCACCCTGGTCTGCATTCTTTCACTTCTGAGCTGCATTTTCCTCAGAAACCCCAAACCAGGACACCTCTTCAGAACAATTCATCTTCCTTATTCAAAGAAACATATTTAGTTCTCTTCGTAGAGTGGAGGAGTTGTTTACCTTTGTGCTGTGATAGTGTTTAACCCCCAGGTTAGATTTATTGCCTTATTATGGTCTGATTCAACTTCCTAAGTTTCCTTCACACTCTTGTTCTTTTGTCTCAACTCCACATTTACTCTCATTTACACTCTTCCTAGGGCAGCATTGCCAATCCTGCCACTTTCCCCATGAGAGTCTTTGCTGTGATGCTTTCTCCTCCAGCCACCAGTTTATTCTCATTATACTAAGCTGGCACAACTGGAAATATCCAAGGAAACTGTCTGAGTAGGGGAGGGGATTCCCTACCTGAGCATGGACTCTAGAAGAATCACATCTCCCTTCTAGGGGGATCATGCAGCTGACTTTGATCATGACATGAGCAAGAAAGGCAGAATTTGGGCCCTTGTTTATTAAAAAGCCCTCTTCTTAATGATACTTTGTCAAAATAACACTAAAACTTAGATGTGATTTCTCCCTCCCCACATATCCCTTGATCCTAACCTATTCAGAGATCTTAGCCCTTAAAGACTTGCATGTTACAGTTGTACAGACATCCCTCCATGAAGAGATGTCAGTCTCTCCAGTAGCTGGACTCACAGCAGGTCATCCAGCTTCCCTGGAAAGACTGGTACAGCAATTTCCAAGAATACCCATCATGTGCTTTTACTGGAAATTCAAGTAAAGGATTAGTGAAATATCACTGAGTGGAAAACATTTGGTATGGACAAAACTGAAACAGACATCCTTGTTTTCTCTAGATATTTACCCATTTTGTTTACACTGAAAAATGAGTGTCAATTCCACTTAAAAATCAAAGCATTTTGTATTTTGTTCTTAGTGTTTTGTTTTTTCTTTTAAAAGCCACAAAGTTATTCATACAGCATTTTCAGTGAAAAGATGGGTTTCATTTTCATTGTTCTCCTTCTCCCATCCCCCTTTCAGCAGAAAATCATTTCAAAGCCAGCTCTAAACAGAATTTGTATTCAGAACATTTATTGCTCTAATTATTGTTTGCATATGAAATTTCCAAGAGCATCCCTCTTAGGGGGCATCTGCAGCTTGCCAGCTGAGCAGTTGGCTGAGAGATAAGCTCAGAGGTTCTTTACTCAGCTTACTCCAGGAGTTCCCACCTCATGCTCAAGCAAGTTAATCTGAAATCCAGGTCTGGGACTGATCTTGCTGCCACCCACCTAAGACAGAGCCAACATGTGTCCTGCATAATGGAGAGTCCAGATACTCCCTGGAAACTCAGTTAACAGGGAAGCACAGCATTGTACGTACAAGGCAAGCCTGGAGAGCAGACCAGTGATGTTCCTCCAGCACTGCAGCCTCTGATCTAGCAAGGCCAGTGAAGATCTGCCAGCAGCTCCCAGCTCCAGGCTCCATCCCTGTGGAAGAGGCCAGCAGTGCATGCACACAGTGCAGTACATCAGGTAATACTGGAGTTAAGTATGGATCATTCCTAAAGCCTTTTAATTAAATCTTCACAAATAATTTAGCACAGGTTTTGAAAAACTGATGCCAGCCCACAGCCAAAATGCTTGTACCACCAACTGCTTGGCTTCTGTTGTGAAAACCAGCTTGGCTTTGAACCCACTTTCTCCTCTGATCCATTCAGCTGCAGAGCAGACTGGAGCTGGCATTCCACAGCCCTCTCCAAATTGTCCCAGCCAGGGAGAGCACAGGATGCCTGCCCCTTCTCCTCTCCAGCCTCCACACCTGAGGAGTCACCCTTGGCCATCTAACCAGCACTGACATTAGTGACTATGCAGGAAAAAAGTGACACGTGTGTTTTCTTTAGGGCAGAGCTTCACAAGGGGAGCAGCTCTGGGACATGTTGTACACATGGTCACCAGTATGATTGGCCTCCAGCAGCAGTGAGCAAGAGCTTTGCCATCTGATGGCTGTGCAGTGGGTGAAGGCAGGTACAGCTTTATAGCCTCTGCTGCCTGCTCCACAAAGGGAAGCAATCCAGTTTTATTCTGCAAACAGATGCCAAAGGCTAAATCAGTGACATTTAATGCTCATCACAGGTCAAAGTTGAGTACTTCAAGCATAACTTGTCTCATATGTGCAATGAACACAGTGAAAGGCCAGTTAGATCTATCATCCCAGCATCTTCCATACAGGACTTGGTCAACTTTTACTATCTAGAAACACTTAAAACAATTTAGTATACTTTTAAAGCCAAGTTGTTGACCCCTGGGCTTTTTCCCAGTTTATCTGTGCTAGTAAAAGTAGCCAGCTAATAATTAATCCATCTGCTTAGAGCTAAACTAAACTGTTCACTGACTAAACTACTCTAAAGGACTTGGAGATTTATCTAGACTATAAATAGCATGGAAGCAGTATGAAAGCAGGACAGCTTTGTCTCACAAACATGCCAAGCCACAAAAACTTTTCAGTATGAAAAAAGGCTCTCATTTCACTTAATTATAGCTAGGCAGCATTTCACAGTTGATACCTTTTATCAGGTGCTCAGAATGCCTTAAGAAACAGCCTTGTTAGAGCAATTCATTCACATGGAAAGGGAATTGCCAGTGACCAGACATGTCCCATACCTATGGCAGGGTCTCCTGTCATCTGGCAACACTAAATTGATGAGACCAGAAGGCAGTTCATGGGCTGCATCTAGAGTGGACTCCCTCAATAAATATCCTGTCAGAAGCACCAGGTCACTGGATCAGATTTTCTGCCAGTCATCCCAGTGCAAATAACTCAAATCCCATCTTCCTGCCTTGCAGGTTATAGCAACAGGCAAGAGGATTCACTGCCCTTGTGTGCACACCTACAGGTCACTGCACCCAGAACTGCAAGGAAGGCACCACTGAGGGCTCCAGCTGAACCAGCTGCTGTCTGGAGTCTGTGCTCCTCAAGGAATGTCTTCTACAGGGAAAACTTGCTCAAACCTTCATGCCTGTCAGCTGGAAGAAAACAGAGCAAGGGCTCTATTCCCAAGTGGCTGCTGACAATCTAGTAAGAGGCAGAATTTTTCTTTGGGAGCAATAAATCACTGCTTATTTTAAGAAAATCAAGACTGCATGCTTTGTGAAATCCTCTCTCTGAAGGGATGCTTTCAGGTCTTAAGTATTTCATAGCTTGCATGATAAAAAGGTTTTATATACCTTGTACTTTGTTACATAGCATCAGAGTAACTCTGATACCAATTTATCATATCCCAGGTTATGAAGCCTCTATTATCCTCCTATTCCATGCTGGGATTGACAGAAGTAAATGTGTTTGTCCAAAGATCATACAGACTGTCCACAATTTTTTGTACTTCCAGGCTATGGCCACACAGAAATCACTCCCTTCCATTAAAGGCAGTAACTTGGAAAAGTTGTCAGGCTGGCTGAGGAAAAAGATGCCAAAAGAGTCAAGGCAGCATAATATACTAAATAACAAAAGCTGATTTTTGCAGCTACTGTACAGGTCCTGGTTATATTCTCAAAAGTTGTATTATCTCTGTTATGAGCTATGCCAGAAATACCTGGAAAAATCTGAATTAGATGGTGTGTTAGAGAATTGAAGCTTGAACAAATGGGAAGTGTTTCTTGTAGTGACAGTTCATATGAAAGCCTTAATGCTGGCTGGCTAGGCTGCCATGGGCATTCATGTTTTCCATCACTTGTTTTCTTACTCAGATTCCCTCTTGACATGGCAATCATCAGAAGGTCAAGAATCAAGACCCCTCATGGAATTGAACAACAGCCTAATTGACAGCTCAGAAAGTTCCACAGAGACAAAAACAGAAAAACAGGTTTGAGAGCTGGGTCCATGAAATCTTAGCAAGGAAAGAACCCCAAGTAAATGGCCTGTACTCAATGAATACAAGAGACTCATTTCCAAGGCAGGGGGGGTTATTTTCTTCACTTGCTCATGAGCTTAAACTGATTTGCAGAACAGGAGAAGGGCACAACATCAGGCTAACCTAGCTGAGAAGGTGGAAGAATACAATCCCAATTTCACTCCCAGTCTTTAAGCTTCTCCCCATTGCAACCAGGCAGCCCAAACCCTCCCAAAGAGCTTCAGCATGCCTCTATCTCCAGAGTCCCTGGAGATGGGATAAATCCTGGCTCAGAAGGGGTATTTAAGCAAGTCTAGGTGATCTAGGAAAGGCTGCAGCCATGAGCTTCCACACAGCTCACAAGTCAAGGGAAACTGCAATAAAGCAGGAGGTCCTTGCTTCTTACCACTGCCAGAAAACAGCAAAGGCATTTGCTGATGAATGCAGACTTGTGTAACAATACAGCACCTGATAAATGAGAGAATACAAGCATTCAAAGCAAAATTTAAACCAAAGGAACTGCCAAAATCAACCATAAATGAACTGGTAACCAGTGAGGATAGACTAAAGGAAGCACCAAGTGATCCTATTTCCTTGCTGCAGTCAGATACTCTGCTGTGTTTGGAGCAGCATTAGCAAATTACTGAACAATCCTGAGAACAAAACATCACAATAATCAATTCCTTTAGTACCAAAGGCCTGAGCTAAGCATTCTGCTTTGGTAGCATTCACTTGGCCCATTATTTCAGAGAGTGTCAGCAAAGGAAAGGAAACCTCAGTTCTATTTATCTACTATTACTTCCTCTGTGCAGATGCATATTTCTAAGTCATGGGTTTTTTTCCAAATAAACACTGGGACAAAGGCAGCTACAGAAAAAAGGAATAACAGATAATCCATCTCACATGAGCAGTGTATTGGCAGGTCAAGTTGAAAGGGGCACACGGCAGCCTGTTTAATGCCATTACATCTCCTGCCCTGCTGAGCCTTCCCAAGCAAGGACATTCACAAATGAGGAGTTTGAGACTAAGACTTCCTGCTCAATTACCACCCATTAGAACAACTCCACACTCACTACTGAATTTGGTTTCACTACAAACATGTTCTATAGCATTTTGTGACAGTGTATATTGTCTGTGTGGTATCCCAGAAAATTCCCTGCTCTTTGTACTGCTTCAGATAGGAACAGGGTAGTATTTGGGGGAGCCATGTATTCATTCATACTCATGCAGAACCACAATAAGAAACCACCCATACCATGCACCAGTATTTATGCACAGTGCCTAGGAGGATATTATTAACATGAGCATATTTTACACAGCACAAAATTCTGAGTCCAATTAAACTAAGAAAAAATGAAGCAGCTTCTCTTCCTCATTATCAATCCCACTGAAAATAAAGAATCAAAGCAGCCCAGGATCTAAACCAAGTGGCATCAGAGGAACATCTGTGTTTTATTAGCACACCCACTGCATTTACTAGCCTGCTGCAAGGGGAGCAATGACTGACAGAGCCTTGCAGAATAGCAGCTCCCATGAAGAGGTCACAGTAGCTGAGGATGAAGGACAAGTAGCTGTTGTTCTTCCTTCTGTGGCTCCTTGCTCCAGAGGAGCACAGCACAATGGCAGCTACCCATGATCAACAGGACAGCAAAGACAAACGGAGTTTTCATCACTGCAGAGTCCTCACCAATCCTTGCCTGCTGAGTTGATTTCAACATCAATGGGCAGCATTTCTGTCATCATCCCAGGTATGTCTAACTCTAAATACCTGCTTTCAATTCAGGCTTTTCATGAGGCACCCAAACACCAATACATTTTTGTAATCACTTGAAAGCAAGCTCAGTCACAGGTTTTTGAGTTAGGTGTGGAAAATACACTTAAAAGTAAAAAAGTCCAGTCAACATTAAGCCTTGCAATGAAACATGCAATCATGTCATTTCTACATGGTTCTACAAGCCACTATTTCCTCCCCTCATCCATTTCAGCTAATGCAAACCAAGAGCAAGGCCACTGTGCTACAAATGGACCCTGCTGATGGCTCTTCTAGGGCAGTGTGTAATTTAATAACCACCAACAAAATATGTCTGACTGGTTCAGGAGCAGAGCTTGTTTAATGCTTTAATTGGTACTTATTTTTAACAGTTCATTAAAAAGGCAGCACTTTCTGCCTGCTTTTACAGCCTACCTGACCTGACAAGCAGAAGGCCAGCTGCTGAGATCAAGCAGGGACACTAATTAACAAGCCCCAGGTCTACTCTCTTTACTAACATTAGGTGCTGCAGTAGGGGCACAGGGGAAGAGGCAGCATGCTCAACAGTTAAAAAGCTTTTTCCTTGTTCCACCCCTAGTAAGAGAGTCCTCACATGGAGTACACAGCATTTCAGAGGGGTGTGGAGAACCACACCACTGGTTAAGAGGCTCTGAAACTGCAGGACTGTTACTGGTCGCTCACTTTCCACAGACTGCACAGCATCAGGAAGGAACCACACCAACATCCCCTTTATATTGCACTTCTCCACTGCAGACCTCTGGCATACTCAGAGCAGATTTACACCAGTGAGGTCTACAGTGTTTTGCTAAGGAAATAAACTGGGATCAAGTGGAGTCTAGAGTCAAGCATACTAGCAACCCTCAATGTATAGCAAATGAGTGCATTGAAATTCTTGATTACCCAGTTCTTAGAACTGTACAGCAGCATCACACTCTTGAAAAGCCACTCAACTACTCTTCCTGTCACTGCTCAAAAATAAGGGCACATCCAGAGAGCACCTGAGCTTCCAACACTTAATTCACAAATCCATAGTGCAAGCTGTTACATAATGTTTTACCTCTTAAATTTCAATTCTTCCAAAAGGTTTCACTCTGCAGCAGTTTTCCTTCATTCACCCAGGAGTCTGTGTCCAGTAAGGTTCCAGGTCTGTGGCCTTTAAAGGATGAGTAAGAGGTGTCATCTCAAAGCTGTGTTGCCACCACGATAGCTCAACTTCTGCCAGGACACTTCCACATTATTTTTAATGCCTGGAATTCAGAGAGCAGAATGAATCACTGAGGATGACAGGCAGTCATCTCTGCAGGTGGGTTTTATAGATCATTCTGAACTTATGGGGTAAAGTTTTTCATTATTTGTCTTGGTTACACACCACCAGTTGCTGGGTGCCACTAGTGATGTACAGCACCTAGATCCCCTGATATGCAGCCAACTTGACAACACTGCCAGCAGGTTCCAGGTCCCCCCCATTCTAATACTCCTTTTAGACACTCACAGTCCTCTCTCCTTACACCAGGATATGCCTGTTCATTTGCACATGTTTTTTACATCTGAAGCATTCACACCTCAGTGGAAAAAGGTGTTAACACACCTCATGCCATTTGGAGCTACATGTAAAGACAAAGTAGGGCTGGGGCTAATAGGGTTGGTGAAAGCTTGACTCAAATCTCAGGTAGATCTCCTAAGCTTGCAGCACCATGACTTACCTCTGCTGGTGCTTCCATTCCTAGGGGATGTACATCAAGTTTTTCTAAGAAACATTCTATTGCTAGCAGAGATGCTCTATCTCAAATGGGATTTCTTGGAAAGGTTTTGTAACTTCTTCCCATTATTAGTCCCTAGCAATTTAAGAGGAGTCATTGTCCAACAGGGTGTCCAACTAGAAACTTCTCCCCACATAAATAATCATCCCTTTTTACCCTGCACTTTAAATGCCACTGCTTTTAAGACCAGAGGAGCAGCAGGCAGGTAGAGTATCCATACTGAGCTAGTCATACCCAAGCAGCAATAAAACTGGTGATGTAACACCCAATTTGCAAATGCAGAAGTGTTGAAGTCCAGCCAATGAACTCCTGACTTATTTGCTTATTGTTCATTGCAACTGGAGGAAGTGAAGGTCTGTGTCAAAGGAAAGCAGTCTAAGTCATGTCACTAAATATGGATAGAAACAGCCAGACAGTGCTGGAAGAGAAAGCACAACTGAATGATGCTAATAAGGGTCCCTTTTGGCTTCTTCCATCACTATTCCCAACCCTGCCTGAAGCCTCTTCATGAATCCTAATGTCACTTTCCTTAATATCCCAACACTGTCATATTTCAAGCTCATAATGAAATGTGAGACAGCAGAAATTTAATCTCTTCACATTTACTATAACATATCCACACATTAATTTCCTGTTAAATCAATTATGATACTTCTCACAAAAGCAATTTTTCCAGGGAAATGCATAAAGCCAAAAAGATTTCCCTAAACAGCTCAAGTCATATTTGGCAAGTTTAGTTTTCAGATACATGCTTGAGAAAAATGAAAGTGATCCTTCAAACTTAATTGAAAAAACCCACATGCGGAGCCTGAACACCAGTTAAAGACCACAAAAGCCAAGCAGTTGTTGCATACTGTGATATTTCCCTAAACAGCTTTTACTTGTACTGCATTCATTGACAATTAGTCTGGCTGTGCAGCACTAGCACATTGAAGGAGGTGATGCCATTAAATAGTGATGTGGTCAGCAGCAGCTCTAGGGTATTCCTCTGTTAGAGGTCACTCAAAGCTCTGAAATAATGTGGTTTAGGCTCTTAGTGTAGTTAGAACTTCCTTTTTCCAATCACAGCTTTTGTAAGACTTGGAGAGTGAGAATTTTATACAAACAGGAAAACTGGATAACAAAGGGAAGCAGCACATGTAAGGTCACAAGATTAATGAAGATCAGAGATCTCAATTTTACTGTAGTAACTGACAGCATCATTTCACAGCTTATTTAGGAGCCATTATTTAAGATTCAAGCTGAACCAACTAGCAAACAACCATGTCCAAGCATTCCCAGGATACCCAATGACATCATGTAAGGTAACATTTCCATTTATGAAGGCCATGAAATGTAGCCTGTACTTCAGGTATCCTACATCTGACAATTCTAAAGCTCCAGGATGAAGCTGTGAGTATTAGAGAACCAGGCCTAATAACAGGAACCAAAATTACTTATACTTTAGTCTTTTGGTCATCACATTCTAAGAATATTCTCTGCAAAATGTACCATCCATGATCTCAAATAGGTAGATTTTTGGTAAATTTTTCTTATTCAGGTTTTCTTCACTGAACCCTTAGGAGTGCTTTAAGCACCTGAAAAACACTCCCAAATTTCATCAGGAACAACATTTAGAGTATTCCCTGAAGCTGTTTTCAGCATGTACAGAAGCCAGAAGGTGAATTACTTGTTTGCTTCTGAGCTAATGTTCAAAAATTTTCAGTTGTAGAAAAAAATCCAATAGTTGTATGATTATAGGGGCTTCTTATAAGTTAATTCCTATGGCTATTCCAGGCTTTAAGCATTTGTTTTTGCATATACAGAAAAATATGCATTTAAAGCATTACACATGTAATGTATGTTCTCAATCACCATGAAAAGCTGCAATAGCTCTTCCCATACACTGTACCATTCCCTCCACACAGCACCTCTTCATTTCATGTTTATTATACTTAATATTCAGCCCATAATTTCAGGAACTCTCCCCCAATTAATAACATGCAGATTTATGCAGTTCTCTAGTTTGCATACCTAATTTCCCCCCCACAGCTTCTCTGCTTTACTCTAATTCCTCTGATGTTTACTTTGTCTTAATAGTCTTGCAAAGTTAAAAAGGAACTATCACTTGAACATTCATTATTAATTTCTCCTAAGTAGCTCCAATTAATTCTCTGAATAGATTGGTACTTTATGACATTTGTTATTGATTGTTTGGAAGCAAACTTCCAATTATCAAAGGAGAACAGTTTTCCTAGCTCAGAACTTGAGTTTGAATATTCTTCTAGGCAAAGCAGTCTTAAAGAGGCAGCACTCCTCTTAATAGAGCACAATTATAGCTCAATTCCAAGCTTTCAACCACAGCAGCATCACCACCCCCTTCATCCTCTGCTTGCAAACATTGAGCTGGGGGGTGAAGTTTAAGCTCTCTCCCAACAAACTCAGGAAGAAGCTTTTGTGGAGCCTTCTTAAACTACCTTTATTCTTTTGCTCAATTTTTCATTTCTGAGGCAAGTGATCAGCCTAGAAAGCTCTTTATGATCTTAGGTCCATACAATGCTGGGGTAGAAATGCATTGCTGAGTAACTCAAGTTGTGCTTCAGCTGAAGATATTGCGGCCGAGGACACAAAAGAGGGTTCACCAGCATTACAACTCTCAAAGGAACACCTCAGCCACCACCAGACAACACCATCCCCAAGGGTCACAGGTCAGTTCTCACCTCAGCCAGCTTCCATCTGAAGGCACAGGGATGCTACCTGCATCCTGGAGTGGCCCAGCCTTATCTCAAGATGTTTGACCCCACAATGACTGTTTCAAAAGGCAGCAGAAAGTCAAGACCAAGGAGGGATAGGACTCAAGGAAATCCATGCAGGAGGTTAGTGTAAAGAGCAAGACAGTAAAGCCTTCAACAGCAACTACCACATGCCTCTTCCTTCCCCTCAGCTAAGAGACTCCCTTCCAGGTTAATAAGTATTTTTCACTTAGCATTTGGAAATAATTGGTATGTGAACAGCAGCAATTTAATAGCCAAGCCTCACATGCAGCACCAGCAACTCAAGTTTATTTCATTTCATCTGTTTAACAAATATGACTTAATAGGTGTATGTTTCTGTCTGAGCCAAGCAACAAATTTACTGAAACAACAATCAAGGAATTCAGCTCCTGGAGTGCAAAGGAAACTATCTTACAACAACATAAAGGTCAGCACAAGATTAAGGCCTCACTGCACACAGGAGAAATAATTGTAATGCAATGCAACAGCTCTTCCTTTCATAAAAATATCTACTGATAAACCAAGCTCTAGGGCAGCCCATCTCTTCAGGTCCTTCCCTGCAACACTCATGCCCAGTACAGAGCCCAGCTCCCCAGGACACTGCTGGAGCAGAGGCTGCACACCCAGCAGCTGCCCTTACCCACCATGAAATGCAGGGACACTGGAGCAGCTCCAGCAAGAACTCTTTCCCTTACTTCAGTTTGCATCTAAGGCAAGAGGAGCTCAGACAAAGCAGGATTTAAGACCCAGAGGAAACAAGAGAATCCTTAAAGCACTCATCTCTCCTCAAGCCCTGCAGAACCACATCCCACTCCAGAATACACAAGGAGGCAGAAGCTCCAAGGTAAGACACCATCAGCCCCTCAAGGTCTAAGCACCTCTGTTGACTCCATTTTTTTTCATGGACACTTGATATATAGTAAGGATTTCAGATATTGGAGCTTTTAATGATGGCAACAGAGCTTCCTTCTAGAAATACCATTATTTGGGCCCATGGCAATCTCCTCCACTTCATTAACACACTCAGAGAAGAGAAGGGAAGATGAAATCCAGTTCTCCTCATTCGGCTGTGTCACTCAAGAGCTAGATCTCAGCCACCATCAGTTTTCTGCCCCTTCTATCACACTGTGTCAAGAAACATTGACTTCTAAAAGCATCCTTTGCTTTGGGAGCTGCATGATTGACATCGACAGAAAGAAAATGCAAATGGAAAAGAAGATGCAAGTGTGGGAACCTACTCAATCTAACTGAAAAATAACTCATTTAGCAGAAATCGTTCAGAGAAATAAATGCTGTCAGAGCCAGAAGTCAAACAGTAAATAAGCTTTACCCAATTTAAACATGTAGCTGCTTAAAAACATTCTTCACAGTAATGTGTAGTTTAAGCACTTAGGAAAATTGCCAGGAGGTGTCAAAACAGTAAAAAGAAGTCTGAAAATAAAATTGCTTGTAAATAAATTCCCCTCAGCTCTGCCAAACCTCTCAGGCTAACTAAGCTAGACTATATGCAAGAGAAAGCCACTTTCTAACTATGAGTGTCCAGAGTATGATTGTTTTCTTGGCCATGCTGAAACAAGCCACCAGCACAGACCATCTTCTGTGCCCCAGTCCCAAAAGTCCATTCTTAATTTTGTGATATTTGCTATCTTGGTACCTTTGCACTCCATCATACTTCAAATACTCAGAAAGGATAAAACCAGATGTGTAGCGGTGATCTGCTTTTTTATTGTTGTTTACATTTAACTAATATTCTTAACCATATATCCCCTCAAATACTCTGTCAGGTCACTTCATTTATTCTGCTAGTCTTCCTTATCCACAAGCACTCACTGTACACATTCCACAGGTACCTCTCCCTACCAAGAGCCAAGTTTCAGTAATTGACATTTTCCTGAAGCACATGTGTAAAAAAAATAAGCACATCTAGTAAGTCTCATTAAAAAGTTGTACAGGAGAGATAGCAACAGTGTCAGAGGCACTCATTGCACTCCCTGCAGCTGTATGCAGTGCTGTTTGCTGACAGGTAATGGACATGATCTAAATCACTCTCCCCCTCACCTCTTCAGATACAATCAGTTATCATTTCTGAAAGTAATGAATCTGCCAGACTGGAAAATCCCAGATGATCTTGATAGAATCAACTTCTTGACTTTCATTTAACCTCCTCTCATCCTTCACAAATTAGAACTTCTGCAATACTCCACCACAGACATCTTCAAATAAATGCATGCAAATGTAAGGACAAATATTCCTGTCACAGCAGAGGGTGCCTGCTGCTGTACAGTGACATGCTGTGCCCTGGGCAGTTAAAAGCCAATGTCTTAACAGCAGGGACTTCTCCTCACTTACAAGGGATGCTCCTTCTTGCATCTCAGAGCCTTTCACCTTCTCTCCTTTGCCATTCACTCTGTTCACAAGCAAGTTTTTGAAATATCCCTCCACAGGTACTCTCCCAAACCCTGGCCTCACTCAGGTTTTAGCAGCACTGATGTATATCCAGATTGTTCCAACCAATCCTTCCACAAAGCAACACCCTATAGCAACAGAGGCAACCCAGAGGAACATCCCCATCCACTGGCACCAGCACTAGTCAAACACAGCAGAGCTGGGCTAAGCCTAGGCAGCAGAAGCCATCTAAAGCTGTTGTAGAACCCTGCAGTAGTACCAATGCACGCATGAAAAACCCCACAGAAGAGCCAGGGCATCTTACAGAGTCAACTAGACACCATAACCTGCAGCACTTCTGACCAACTCTGCTTCTGAAATAGCCCAGTAGCTTGTCAGACATGCAAGATTAATATCTACAAAGACGCCAAGCAATGCCAATGAATCAATAGGAGTTCTGACAGACCTTCATGCTGAATTAAGCAGAGCCACCAAGTGGTGTAAGGACACCATGTTTAACAACCAGGTGAGATTCAATTCTAACAAGATCACTCCTCCTTTAGCAGGAGTCTGTGCTGCAGGAGGGATCCCTGCACAACCAACCACACACATGTCAAGAAGCAACTGCTCATTAATGGAAATTCTACAGATACAGTCAATCAGCTCAAGTAAATGTGCTTGACCTCCCAAGTTCAATCAACAGATTACGTTTAGTCATCAAACTTAGGTTTGGAATCAACACACTTGATAATGCACCTCAAATACATCCCACAATACTGGTGACAACAGCACATGATCCACTGAAATATGTCCAAAGAGGGCACTTGGCTTAACAGATTCCAATACTCTCAAGCACACAGGTTCTGACCTGACAAAGGAAGACCATATCCACTAAACTATTTCTCCAAGAACACAACTGACTTGCCCTCTAAGCACTATTTAAGTTAATGCTCATCTCAGTTCCAGCATTTTTCACTAACAGGCACAATCTTAGAAAGCAATAAAGCTGCTCAATTCCAACAGTACCCCAACAAAATAGATTAACAGATTAGAGTTGGCCCAGGAAAAAATAAGCAGTAGGACAGTTGGAACGTTTTCTCATTTTCTCTCATGTTCTTTCTGCTGCTGACTAAACCCTCATTTGGTGTCACTATGGCTTTCTCACTCAACTTATCCCTTCCTCTAAGTGTTTAATCTGCTGTAAAATTGTTTTCATGGCAGCAGTGAATGTTATTGTAACTGTTTTACAATGTGTATTATCTGCACTGTGTAGAGGTTTTTGCCTTCTGTATGCAAATCACTCTCCTGCTGGCATTCAAGGTGTGTGCCCTCAGCTACATCTCCCAGCAGTGAAGGGCACAAATGCCAGCTCCTACAGGAGTTAATAAATCACTCTAGATCCACTCCTACACAACTGGAGCCTGATCTCAATTCAACCAGAGCTTGGCCAGAGCACAGGAGCTGATCCAGAACTACTGCTCTAACTGTTCAGCCATGGAAACAAAGGCTTGACCAGAGATGGTCATCAATCACTGGTGTGACAGGGCAAAGAAACTACAGAAAATATCCATGTTCTGTGAAGAGAAAACCTATTTTTAATCCTCCCTAGCTTGTAACATTAGAAAGACAAGTGATTCCAGGTCAGTATTTTTAATACTGAATAAACAAACCAAGACAGGAAGGTGGGACAAATTTCCTAAGATGCCTGAACAAGTCAATATCAATAAATTAGGTTGGCTGCCACTCCTGAACCTCCTGCATCAAGGCCTCGCCTCTAGGCTGTTTCTGCTTGTCTCAAATTCTACCAAATTGTTCATATATTCAAGTTAACTTGCCAGATGATACATGTACAGCCTTTCCATAGTTGCATGTAGACAGCCAAGCTGTGAAAACAAGATAAGAACTCTAGACTTGCCTTTTAGCCCAGTATTTTTCAATTACCAAGCTGAAGCAGGACTCAACTTTAAATACTGGCCGGGAGCCAAAGGGCCAAGCAGCCAAATTCTCCAAAAATGAAGCACACAGTCCATAGGGAGTCTCCTAGCTGGAGAAACAAGCAGCTCATCCTCAAGATGACTTCTGAGGTGCCAATTGGGCCTCCTGCCACCAGCTGGCTGATTAGGACATCAGTTGTCTGATTACATCAGCTCCCCAGCTCCCCTCTCCTGGCAGGAGGCTCAGCTCTAACTCCTCATTTGCCTACATCTAAAACTTTGTGGCCAGTAGCAATTACTCAAGGAGCAAGATACAGGAATTCAGACTGAAACACAAACCAATAGTGGCACCTGCACAGAGGTGATATGACAGTTCAAAAAGCAAGCTTTAGGAAAGCCCAAGTTGTTCATTCCCTGCACTGCAGCCTACAGAAGAGGGTTGTTGCTCCAGATATTTACACACAGCTATCTCACCCAGCACAGCAACTCATTTACCAATGTGTCTTTAGGACCTACTACAATTTCAACTTGCCAATTTACCCCAGCAAGTAATCACAGCATTGGAGACTGCTCCCAGGAGCCTATTGCTCAACCTGCCAATGCAAGGTCACATGATTCACCACCAAAATCTATAGAAAAAGGAGGAGAAAAACCTACACAGCCAATCCTCAGCCACTTCATCACAGCCACTCCTGCTATCAGCATCTGGAGCAATATTGCCATGGCAACCACAAATCCTTTAGCTCAGGGGAGGGGATGGCACAAAAGGAGACACTTGTCTCCACATTGTTAGCTGGGTAATTGGTCCTGCTGTGCAGGGTCAGTTTTAAGAAAGATGACAGCAGGTAGAGTCTGTCTGGTTAGATACCAGGGCCACCTTATCCTTGGGACAGATCTCTTGGATTTATTAAACACTTAAGAGGTTAGTGAGCTGTGAAAACCCGATTCACCACCACTGCAGTCTGCTGACTAGAAACTTCCTCCTGTGCTTCATCAACTTTTCATTATCTTTCTGTGGTTTTTGAAGGAGGGAAGCTTCAAGGATTTAAGATGCTGCAATTTTCAGGCTGCAGGAGCCTTCCAGATCAGTCACCCTCTCTGGCAGCAACCTTCTCAAGAACAGAAGCAAATTAGCTGGGGCTGCTTCTATGCAAAGCTCTTCAGGTGGTGCACAGGACAGACCCATTCTTGCCACAGGTTATGTTACTTACTCCATTGGCCTACAAACATGTAAGCCAGTTCTAAAGCACTGTTCCCAATGCTCCTTATTTCAACTTTCAGCTATTTTCTCATGTTGAGCCAGAGAAAACAAACCCCATCCTTGTCGTTGAACTGATAAACAGATCTTCAGATGAAGAGAAAGGATGAGCTGAGTACAGTTCAATATAAGCTCTGCAAGCTGACAAACATTCTGCCCCAGAGGCTGAAGTCCTGAAAAATGTCACTAGCTCTGAATTCCAAGCTGAGTAACACAGCTGAACTGCAGAGAGCAAGCAGCATTCAGAAGTAGTCAAAAAGTAAATACCTCAGTATCAAAGCTACTTCAGCAACAGCTATTTAGAGCCCAGCTGCATTTGAAGCACTACCAGCCACCCTCTCAAGCAGAGGGCATCAAGGACCTAAACCACATCAAACAAGGATGGTAAATACTAAAGCTTCTTTACACCACAGCTTCCTTCCAACCATCTCACAAATCTTTTCAAGAAGCTTCTGCAATTCAGTCTGTACTGGATAAAAGCTGGGGGGGTGAAGGACACCACCTTTTAGCTTTTTCTGCTTGTATTGCACAAACCCAGAATAACTTCATGTGTTAGCAGCATTGCTAACCAAAGAGGTTTTTTCCAGTAGGTTCTTTATTTTAAGAGCTGGACCTCCTACCTCTGATCAAGTACATGGAATTCCATGGCAGTGATACTCAAAGACACCATTCCTCTCACTAATATATTAAGCCATAGCAATCACGTCATATAAGAAACTGTTTTAAACAAAACCAGCCACAGAAATTAAGCATGTCATATTTCATGTTAATATTAAAGTCTGGGTATTTCTGGCTTCTGTTGTATCTTACTTTTCAGTTGACCTGGAAGGATGACATAACAAGTATCAGCTGTACTATAAATACCCACTCATTTCTACTTCAGCATGCATACTATGTATAATGACTGTGCCTTTTTAAAACTTCAAAATTCTGTTTTACAGGCCTTCATTTCAGCATAATGTCCTCATAAACCACAATAGCAGTGCAGCATAGAGAGGACTAAATTAAAAATTAATGGGCCCTGCCAGTGCTAAGCTTTTCAAGTCAGTAAAAGGCAGAAGGACAGTCCTTCCTCCATGTGAGAGCCCTGCTCATACAAAGCCAAACACACCCTTCCCCAGCCCAGGTTCACCAGCCAGCTCCCTGCTGCAGCACACCCACATTCATTCCACCCATCTACTGCACAATGAAGTCAAGGGATGCAAGGGACAAGCCTGCATGGGTTAATTCAAGTCTTGGGGAACTCCACAGGAATAAACTCCTGTCTGATTTTTCCCATGTCTCAGGTAGGCATGCAGTTAATGATGGCCAGGTGAGAAGGGTCTAGTTAAAGAACCATTTTACAAGCACCTTTATGAAGGCTGAGGTGAGACAACAGCAGGTTAGACACCTTGTCTAACCCTGCTGACAAAATCCTTCACTGCAGCATGGGACCCTTTGCCATCTCCTAGGACTCCTAATGAGCTTCAGGCAGCCAGCTGTCTTAAAATCACTTTTCAGAGGTAGCTTCCAATGAGGTTTTGAAGCAAGGCCCACACCAAACAGCACCCTCAAAAAACATTCCTCAGACTATTTTCTTAACCAATAATTGCTAAGGGTGGAACAGCATAAGCAGAAGGCCATTCAACAACAATATTAACACTTAAAAACCAATCACTTACAGCTAGGTTTCTTCCCCTGCAGAAAGACACCATGATCAAAAGACTCCTCTTAGATTTGGAAACTTGTTATTCTCAGCCACTCTCCAAGATATCCCAGTGCCTGGCCTTCAGCAGGGGATAACAGTAGGGAGACTTCACCAGAAGGATAAACACAATGAAGCAATCCCTACAGGCTGCCACATAAGGTGCAGAAGCTGCCTCTCAGCTCCCACAGATAACTGATTGTTTCTTCCTATAGAGTAGAAAAAAGGCTGTTTGGCACTGAGGTAATCTCTGAAAGTTCAGACATAACAAACCTATTCTCCAGTTCAATCCAAGCAGCTGTAAAACTACCTTCCAGTACCTGAAAGGGGCCTATAAGAAGGAATATCAAGTATGTGACTCACACAAATGTATTTCTAGCTAGGAAGGGACTGGGCCAAACACTCAGCATTTTCCACTAGCTGCTGAATAACCTCAGCTCCCAGCACTTGGCTAAAGACTCTCTTCACTGCAATCCCATACAGAAGCTACAAGGAACATTTAAACTTTGTCATCTTAAGCCTTTTATAGAAAGCTCCCTGCAGATCCCTGGAAAAGCCAAGATGGAATTCAGTAAGACTGCATAGATCTCAATAAAGCAATATCTTTAATTCAAACTCTAATCTAGTTTAAAGCTCATACACTGAATTGTGGAAACTTGCATTTCTAACCAAGTAATTTTCACCCATTTTTAGTAACTGAACTCTGTATAAATATATACAGCTTTTCCATAACTACCTTTTTAAAAGCATTCCAACCTCTTAGGGCTCCCACTCCAAAACTCTTACCACCTCAGTGTAACTCAGAACCACTCCAAAAGCATTCAGTCCAGTTTATTCAATTTTAAAAAGAAATACTTGAGGAGCTGGTACCCCACTTCCCTTAGAACAGCATGTTTTCCACCTTTTACACTAGCCTGACTGGGAAAAGTGTTCCAGCATACCATGTTTACACTGACTGCTTACAGACATTGCCAGCCTGCAACATATGCTATAGCCATTTCTTATCTGCTGTCAGGTTGCTCACCCCAGGAAGCTGTCCCTGCTCAGCACCACACCATGCACCCACAGTGTGTGTGCCCCTGCAGACAGGACTGACAGACTGGAACCCTCTGATGCTCTTCAGAGAAGGAAATATTATCCTGATCAAACTGCCCTCAGGCACTTCCACCAGATAAAAGGCAGAGGCTTGCATGAATTACTGCAGACCTCTAGGGGCTGCCTGGGCAAGACCCAGTCTTTCATGACACATTGCCTCCATCCTCTCTCATTGTAGCTTCTGTTCAGCTCCTTCATTTCTCAAACAGCTCACTCACCTCTCAGGTAATTGTCATGTGGGGCAATCTACAAATAGAACATTCAACTGCATCCATGTTGGGCAAACCTCCAAGGACAACTTGGGTTTTCTGACTCAGTAGCTGACATGCTTTGCACCCTCCCATCCGCTTTTCCTTTCCCAGCCAGTATCCAAACACTTACACAGCAATTAAACCAGTGGATGCTCTAGGAAGTCGTGTCACTTTCAAACACTGAGAAAAGCTTATTAAAAGGCAAGACCACCCACAGCCATTAAGATGGTGTCAGCTCAAGCCCTTTCAACAATTCACTGCCTCCCTGAATTGTGGCTGCACTTAGTAGAAAGCTGTCTTCACTTTCTTCCCTTCCACATCAGTTAATACCCATCACAAGCATCCATTTCTATCCTACTGGATGCTACATCAATATACAAACCTACCCATACAGAAGAGATTACAGACAGCCTCCAAAAAGCAAAAAATCTTGGTTATGATTTTTGTTTGTTAAGCACAATCCGAAGTCACCCCTGGAAATGTCCACAGAACTCTTTGGAGGTTTAGGAAGTTGAAAGTTTTTTATAAATGAGTTATAGAATCATTTAGGTTGGAAAGGACCTCTAAGATCATCAAGTCCAATCTTTGTTGGACTTGACGTCCTGAAAAATAAGAGACACTTCATAGGAAATCAATTGGATGTTGATCAACAGTTTTCCATTAGGAAGAAAATACCCCAGGCATGGACTTATGGCCCCCAAAATTTCAGCAGATACTCTATGAACAGCAACAAGAGGTGCAGAAACACTGCTTAGCATCTCTAACATGCCTGTTACTGTCTACAGCATGGAAAACTCAATCACCTAGGAAACCATTTCAGAGATCTGCTGGTGTCCAGGGATAAGATTCAGAAGCATGTGAACATAATTACTCAGAGGTACCCACAGCTTGTGCCCTTTGGAGAACCTGATGGATAGCTGACAGTTTCCATAGAAACCCTGTGGAGAAGCTCAGAGTGAGCTTCCTCCCAGCTCTTTCACTTCCCAGTGCAAAGCAAAAGGCCCAGCAATAAAATGAGTTGTCTTTCATTTGTTAAGTGCAACAGCTGGAGAGCTAGCCCAGAAGAGTCAAAAACATTCTCACACCACCAGAGGCTCTTCCTAGGGGTGAGCAACAGAGTCCCTCTCCTATAGTGACTTAGTTCACCACTATCTGCTTGCTTGTTGACAGCTACTCCCTTTAAAGACATTATTACTTTACCAGCTCCAGAAATGCAGTTTTATAGAGAGCTCCAGGTCCTTACAGCAGCTGCATTGTACATTTTCTACCCAAGCCTATACAAACCACTGAACTCCTCAGCCTGTCTGGGAACTTCAGCCTGGCAGAGAAAATCCTTTCCTGCCTAAAACCTGCAAGCTTTGAGTCACTTTAACTCAGGAAGGCAACTTAAGGAGAAGGTTCATGAGCAGAACAGTCACATCATCTCCACTACCCAGCTATACAGTGAAGTGCCCTGGGCACATGGAATGAAGCTCAACACAGAGTTACCCCTGCAGTAGGTTCATTCATGCTTCCATACAGTACACAGACAAACACTGACCCAACTCTCAAAACAATTACACAGCAACATCTCTTTCCATAAGCACAGGCCTTCCCCCAGGGTAAACATGTTAGTGAAACTCAAGTTTATACATTTCAAGGGAAATTAACCTGTTTCAAAAGAAAAACTGAAAACTTGGCAGTTTCTTTACCCCCAGAAGTGGTCTCCTTTGTCTCCATCTCCAGAAATACATTTTTCTTTTTCAGGGACAGGGAAGGAAAGAATATTGTCATTGATGTTTCCACAGCTGTTTTACTTGAGTAACAAAACTACTTCTTGATATTCTTGCCAATCTTCCCTCTTGAAAAGGGCAACAAGAAACATCAAGCCAGTGCTAAAAATATTCCCCACCTTGTTCTGATTCTAAGCTCTCCCCCACTGGTGCCACTGTCAGTCCTGCCCATAGTGATGGGCTCATAGTTTTGCAGGTTCCACCACCACAAAATAGTTTTTCAAATAAGTCTGACCTGGTAAAATCTGCCTGACCAAAAGCCCAAACCCTCTGTCAAGTACAGCTACCTCCTCAGTCCCATACAGTTCTTAGAACAAGTCTTAGCTCCACCAAAAATTAAAATTTACAACTGACAGCTAATATTTGCAAGGAACAGATGCACTTAATGAAGACAAATTTAATTTGTTGCAAAGCACTTATTTCTGACTGAATAATGTATTATAATGATCATTTGGATCCTTCAAAACAATTTTGATAACACATGAAGCACTCCATCATCCACCACTCCTTGGTTTGAGCCATTCTCAAGGGCTAGACAGGTGCTTTTAGCCCATATTTATGCTGGCAACATAGGCCATGATTAAATAAACACATCTTAAGCAAAAGGAGAAAAGTGTTTCAAGAACCAGTAGAAGTGGAGAGGTCCTTCTCAGCATGATGCACTATGCTGATGATCTGAGCTATTTTTATACTCAATTTTTTACTGTGTTAGAAATTGATAGTTTCCAACTAGATCTTAAATTTGTGAAAGTATGCTTCTTTTTTGCCAGTAGATAGATTTCAACTGGCTCTACCTTCCCAAAAGCTATTACAAGGCATACAAGGCAGTGGAAAAATAGACCAGCTATTTTGTCTGCTCATCCCACAATTGCACAATTCCCATGACAAAAACCTTCCCCAGGGAAGCAGGATTCTTAAAGAAGAGCTTTCATCTGTGGCTTATCACAACAGTTTCAAGGAGGCTAACCTGTAGAATCAAGTATTATGCAAAGTCTGGACGGATCTGTATTACATACCCCCAGACACACTCCACCTCCATTTGGCAGCTATGGACCAGAAACAGATTCTTCCAGGTAACAGCAGAACTAAAAAGCCTGTCCATATAACAACTGACTGGACTGCCTGAGAAATGTTTCTCTAAGTCTATACAAAAGCTAAGTCTGTAGCACTTTATCTCAGCCACCCACCTATTTTAACCATTCCCTGCAAACAAATGCATGAACTGGTACATAGATCAGTGTGGGAAGAGTATGTGTGCATCATTTAAGTACTGAAAACAAGGGATCTGACCTTGCATCTGACTGGTAGTTCCTAGAAAAACCTTAAAAATAGAGAATTACTCCAACCTGCATTCTAAGCCTTGATTATTATTTTTTAAGTACTTAAGTGCTTTGATCAATAGCAAACATAGAAAGTACTACATGAGACCAACTTATTTTTATATCAGGCTAGTCCTTATACCCACTACAGAACCAGCACTATTATCAGTCCTTTTCCCCACAGACCCAGGAGTGGGTCATATTTGGTTCCTCAGCTGGCTATAAACACACATATTAGTAATTCACCTTTGGATAAAGTTTTATGATCCTTGGATGAAGATCAGCACAGTAAAGTGCTCAGGTTAATTCCTTTCCATGCTTCTGCACTGCTGCCAATATTGAACAATCCTTCCCCCTCCACAGGAGAATGTCAGGAACTGCTGCAGATCTTGATTAGTCAATTGTTTGACCTCCACAACAGTGCTTTGCCATTTCAGTTGTTCTCATCTCAGAGGTCCCTCCACCCCCTCTAAAACTGAACAACTGAAGCAGGAATCATCCATTCTGCCTGAAAACACTGCTAGCTGCTCCAGCCTAGCAGAACCACCCTGAGAAGGACTATCCATCCTGCATGCAAGGCAGGGACACCAACAGATCTTGAGCTGCTTTCCACCATCATCCCTGGGAGATTTCTTCAAGGCATATCTTGTGTTTATACCCACATCTTGCATCTGACATGGAACAAATCCTTCAAGGTCTGATGACCACATCAGGCAGCTCTGTTGAAAACTAAAAACATGCTAATGAGAGCACAGGAGACTGGGACAGGAGCCTTTGTCCTGTCTATTAATAGAAACTTCAACAGAGCATAAAGAATGAAGGGCTGGGATGGCTCTGCCTTCTTTCTAGGATGCTACTGCCCTGCCTACTGGGCCATGAAATGTTGAGCAGAAGGCAAGGCAGGTTTGTGTGAATAATGATGAAGGTGTAGCATCTGCAATTTTCATTTATGTCTAGAAACTCCTTGTGAACACTTGACCTAGCTAACAAGGAGAATGGCATTTTTTTGTTCTTGGAACATGTTGAGGGAACATGTTTCAGCACATTGCAGACAATGCTGGCTGTGTTCTGCAAGGCTGCTCCCTACCCCCAGTAGATAGTTCAAAACTACTCATTTTGCCCAACTCTCAAACACATTCACCATTTTCAACTGGCAAATTTTATACACCTGCAAGCACCAGTCCATTTGAGTTACACACCAGCCACATCCAAAGCATCTGTCACCACTTCTGACCCTAGTCATACTTTACACCTCTATATTCTATACTCTTCCTGGAGTCCAAGGACCCAATTTACTACTGTTCACATTGGTGGTGAGCAAGTGCACCTGTAATTTCCATTATTAACACCATTTCATGCAAGAAACTGAAAAAACATTTCCAAAAGGACTGCAGAACTTTACTTCCCAATTCCATGTTAGGTGTTCAAAGCCCTTCTATGACAGCTGCTGCAGGGTATGTCCATACAAAGCTGTCTACACCTTACTATTACCTCAGAAAATTGTTATTCTCTTGTAGCCTTAACTATGAATTAAACCTTGCAAATCAAGGAATGTTTGTACAATCCAATTAATGAAGTACAGTAGGAAGGCAATGTTGATGGCTGTGCTGTTCACTTGAAGTGACTGGCTTATTTGGGCACTTGGGCAGCTAGGAGATATTTCATTTCAGCCCCTCCATCTACCATAAGCACTGTGCCAGCCTGACATCAGAAACCCATTTCAGGGATGGGGTGCCAGAGCAGCACTAGGTATCCTGGCCAATTTAACAGGCCATAAATCCTGAGAAGAAAGGCACAGGAGGCTGGTAACCTCTGGAGCAGGGGTACTCAGGTGCAATAGTTGAGCTTCCTCATCTGAAAGGCCTCTAGCACCACCATTTCTGCCCTGTCTTAAAATCCTCCTCCACATTTGCAGCAGTACCAAGCTGATGTGGAAGCAGCACCATTTTAACCTACCCAGTCCCTCTACACACACAGCAACCCAAGTTAAACCAAGACAAGTGATTTCTGCATTACCTGCACTGTTCATCTCGGCAGCCAATTCCGAGTTGCCAGCAGTGCATTCTTGCTGGCAGACCTCCCACATCCCCATCTCCTTTTCCCAAGGAGGCTGATGTTCACTGTCCTTTGTAGACACCACTACCAGCATTAGAATGTGTCATAGCATGTACCAGGAGCAGTAATGCAAGTTGTCTGGCAGGGTGTCCCAGCTGGCAAGCAGCCATTCATGCTGCTCTTGCAGAGTGTAAGCTGCAGCACTACACTGTGCAATCCTGTTAGCTTCTGACCTGTGGTGACTCCAGCACTGTTACAGCTCTAGCTAGGACAACTCCCTTCTGCTTTAAAGCCTCAAGTACCTAATTGAACCCATAAACCTTCCTCCTTTGAGTGGCACAGTGCTCTGGTACACATCATAATAAGATGAACTGCCCAAGACTCAGCTACACAGCTCCATGTCATTTGGGCTGTATTAAAGCATATGAGAACATGAACCTTCCAAACCAACTTTGGGTTGCTACAAGGCATCTTGTTTCTTCTTCCAGCACCAGCTCAGGTAGGGCCCCATCAGCATTCAGCTACTAGGGATGAGGGGAAGGTTTGATTATGGCCTGCTCAATTCCAGCAGCCACCAGGAGCAGAACTCTTATCTGGGGTGCTAGCTTACACCAGGCAGCAGAGAGCCAGGGTGACAAAGATGCCTTTTCCCTCCCACCACCTCAACTGCTTTCTGAAAAGATGACAAAGTTGCTCTCACCTACCTTCAGCTATTTGCTTTCCCATTACTAAAAAGCTCAACAATATTCTGTGAAGACTTCAAATATCTTTCTGCTGTTTCTCCATTACTGCTTTGCCTCACAACTTGTCAACTCAAGTCTCCTTTTCCTCATGGTCTTTCAATTTGCAGGATATTTCAGGTAACAGCTCTTTCCAAAAACTGCCACTCTTCAGCAGCAAATGCATACCAAGAATAAAAAATCTGGGGGTTCTTCCAGGTAAACCATGCTCAGCACACATGAAAGTTTAAGTGTACATAGGCAAGCAGCCCTGAATAAAGCCCATGGTATTATCATGGCACATCCACATAGACCTTGGAAAGAGCCACATGCCAGGCCAGATGGCAACTCCTACCCCTGCCTGCACTCACACTCATTTACAGGCTTGCTATTTCTAGTTGCTAGCTAATGAGACAAGTCATATCTCAAGATTATGATGTTGTTGGATCAATATGTTTTATAAACAAGGATAGTGCAGCTGTAAAAGCTGCAATCTCAAAGGTGGGAAAACCACCCAGGCACTTTGTGCTCACAGCACATTCCCCTAGGACACACAGATGCATAACATCAACTTTATGACAACAGTAATACTTAGCTTTCCAGCAGCATCTTTTGCTCAGAACTTCAGTATGCTTTATGAATATGATGGACCAGAGGCTCAGAGCTGCTCAGGGCCCCTCTGGGACTGAAGCTGAATGAACAGGCTCATCCCATGCATACCCCACTGCTCTATTCAGCCAGCTACAAGGGAGCACCACCCCAGCAAGAGCCAGTGAGCCTCTGAAGACTAAGTCCTTGAGCACCAAATCCAAAGTAGGGGATCTTCAAGATGATCCAAGCAATGAAAAAGACAGACATCCAACTGATGAACAAGTACAGACCAAAACTGTGCCTGGACAATGCAAAGTCCCAACAATATTCCTCCTTCCCCGTCTTTGCAACAGTCTGCATCTCCCCCTGGAGCTGTGCAGCAGTGTTTCCCTCCAGTAAAAGGTCAGGATCTTCAGGACCAGATCCAGCACCCAGTTCTCTAAATGCTAACTTAACATCTCTTCTAAGTATCTAGAGGAAGATAATCTCATCATGCCAAATCAGTCAAAGAAGAAATAAAAACCACCCCATCTTTCTAGCCATCATTTAAAATGCTTTTTTAGACACTTCTTCTATAACTTCAGTTCACCTGAAAACCATTTTGTAATTCACAGAAAACCAGCCTCTTAATTCTCATTCCTTGCAAGACCATTTCCCTCACTATCATGTAAATGAGCCTCCCTGGAGCTCTTAAGCATTATTATACATCATGGCAGTTGTATTACTCAGCACTATAAATGCAGTCCAGGACTCAATTACTATTCACAGATGAACAAAGTATACAGTGCATTTATTGAAAATATGGCTGCTTAAGGTATAGAGCCTCCCCAGTTATGGGGATTTACTTATGGAGTGCCTTGAAGGAGAAAATGTACATCTACACCCCCAGTAATGTCCTTCAAAAGCCAATTAAAATTTGTCAATAAATGCCACACTCACATGCAACATTCATCTCAATGAAGTAGTTTCATTCACAGCTGCTACTCTGCAATATGAACACACTGTTCTTTACTGCTGCTTAAAGAACTCAAATCAAGATTTGTTTCTAAAATCAAGCACCTCAATCCTGACTCTTATGAGGTCAAGAAAAAAAATTAAAGGTTGCCTTGAAGTCTCATTGGGAGCCTTCTGAAGGTATCCTCTGCTGGCTTTCCTTCTCAGCAAGAGCTTCCATAGTAGTATGTGCACCAAGTGGTAAATGTGTGACAGTTCTGGGTCCCAGCTGTATCCCTATGATCCAACATTTGTATCCTACTCTTCAGGACCTTCCTTGCAGCCTGCACCTTATTGTATTAACTAGCAACACCCTGAAAAACCAAGAACCAACTCCAATCTAAAACAGTAAAAAGGGAGAAGAGGCAAGTCAAAGGTTTCCCAATTCCTTTGAGTCTGCAATTAGACAAGAAAAAAATTCACCAGCTTGGTCCTTTACAATCACAGCCAGTATTTCTCATGTTTTACTTCACTCCTACAACTAGCTGAGTCTCTTCCTAGGGACTGCTGCCTATACTCCATCATAGTGCAATATTCATAACTAAAGCTGCTAGCATGGAGAAAAACATTGTCATGAGCTACAGTGAGTTCAGTATTGCCAGCACTTAGGCTTGCAGCACAGTACAAGCTCTCAGCACACAGGTTCTAGTTTCTGCAAGCATAAAGAACAAGTATGTATCAAGACAAGGCTTCTACATTAGCTGCAACTGCTCTCCAGTGTATGCTTTGCCCAGTAATTGCCTATTAAATGATCATGTGTAGCAAGATAAATATCAAATCATTGTACAATACCTCACCAGGTCTCCACATATTTTGTACTAGAGATGCATGATTATTAGGTGACTGACCACAAAATTGCATTTAAAACCCCTAAACCAGCAGCAAGTTGTAGCATTCAGTCGTTGTTCCACAGCCCAAGGCACAACAGTTGCATCCCAGGAAAAGCTGCAACTCTCCAGCAAGAGCCATAAATCCAGGAAGCGCTCCAACTGCTTATTTGTGGCAAAACCTAGAATTCCCTCACTGCAGGAAGGCACTCCAAAGGCAAAGGCCTTTCTCTGAGCCATTGCAGGCTGTTCTGAGGCTCTGTAAAGACCTCTACAGATTAGTTGCAGTTTCAGTCACAAAGGGAGCAGAAAATGACATGCAGCATGCCTCTCAATTTCTCTAAAGCACCAGGACTTCATTAAATCTCTGCAAAACTGACTAATCTGTATTCCAGCTGTAAGCAAAGGAAGGGCATAAGCTTATCACACACAGTAACACATTGTTAAGCCAAGCATTTTGCAGTTTCCCAATTTATAACTTCTAAAAACAATGCAGATAGTCTGAAGAGTTAGGAAGAACAACAGCTTCACTATTGGAGTAGATGTACAAGGAACACTCAGCTCAGTACTTACAACAAGGAGGCAAGAATTAAGAGGGAAGAGCAAGTCCAAACTCAGAGTCCCAAGTTGGAGGAGCTGTGTCCCACTGCCTGCCCAGGAGCAGGCTGAAAGCAGAGCAGGCAAGGTGCTTTTAAGCAAGCAAAAAAGGCTAAAGAATCAAACCAAGAAATCTGCCATGTGCAAAACCTTCCATCTGTGGATTGTCAGAAGTCCTGTTACACTCTTAGTCACCACTACAACTCAATCCATTTCTCACCTCAAGCCAGGCGATTCCATTTTACCTGTGGGGATCAGGATGGGCAGTACACACATCTACAGCTGGTTTCACTTAATAGCACAGCCCCTAAACCACAGCTACCCCAACTGTGACCCCTAGTGCAACTCAGGGGGTTTCTCCACTGAAGATACACTTAATACTAACATCAACAGTAACTAACTCTTCCACTACCCCCTTCCTGACACTAACACTCTTATGGTTTTTCTGGGCAAAGAGTAATTAAGTACTTGTTAAGTACACCTGTCACTGAGCTCCAGTTGCCACTGCTGTTAGGACCTAAATAATTCCAGGTGATGGATTCCATCAGCAACAGGTGTGAACTTCCTTCAACTCCAACATGTGAACAACAAGATAAAACTTCTGAGGAGATTGGAACATTTCTTGCCTATATTTACATACATGATAGCACACCCTTTGCATGAATATGAATTCACCACCTCATGAAAACAAAGCAGCCAGCAAAAAAGCACCTCATGCCCCATGTCTGACCCTTGCAGACACCCATCCCAACCTTCCTCAGCATTTAGCATACCTCATTCAATAGCCAGAGCCATCTCTTTCACAGTCACTGCTCTCACAGCTCTACAAGCAGCATCTCAGGATAGATGAAAAGCTGATTGAAAAGCTGTAAAAACATCACTTTCAACAAACAGCCAAGGAAACCTCACACCCTGCAGTGAAAGCTGCAAAAAAAGGAAGGACAAATCAGCAGAGAACTCATTTATTTGGCAGAAAATGTTCTCTCAGTTACCCAAGAGCTTCACCTATTCAAGCCTGTTATTTTAGTGCACTACTTAATTCCTACAGCTGAAAGTGCACCTTCCAATTAAAGCAGTTTCTGCCTGATAAAAGTAGGCACTATTTTGCAGATTTATACACATTAGCCTAATTACAAGCAATAAGCAACTCTTCTTCAAGATGAAACTTGATTTTCCTTGCTGGCTATAACTGCATGATAGCACCAGCTTTTTGTCCTACAGCCTGTATCGATTTCACAGCTTGATGTATGGCTTGACCAGCATACATTAATTAAATGCAAAGTCCATTTCTGAGATGTCAGTTGCCTCTTCTCTAACAAAACAATTGCTTACACTGCATATTGCTCACACAGGCTAGGTGCTTAGCACAAATACCTGAGGCTTATGGGAGTATTATGCTTCTGAAGGGTACATAGTGTTTGTTTTAATGCATGTTTTGAAATCAGAGCAAAAGAGACTTTTCACTTACACCAAATAAGCCTCAATTATGGCCTACATAGAAAACAAGGAGAGTTACTGTCATGGCAGAACCTTTGATCTCATTTCCAGGCCTATCTAATTATGTCTTAAGAACACACACAAAATTCACAAAAGGACTCTGTGACCCCAGAACTCAAAGAACCAAAATAAATGAAGTCATCTTGGAAACTTTACTCTTCAACCTCAACACAAGTGGAAGCTAAACAACTGCTATGTTAAGTTCACAGAATTGCAAGAAAACTTCTGAATAGCTGCTGTCTCTAATAATAGTCAGAAGATGCTTTTTTCCACCACCCATATCCTGCCATTCACCAATTTTGTTATCCTATCTCATCTCTCAGATCAGGTTAGTCACACTCCAGTTTCCCATCTTTGAGTAGTGCTCTCACACCAGCACTAGAACTGATTATCTTCTAAACAAGATAAGAAGTCACTGAGGTTCCTTAGTCTGAAAAGATTCCATCTTGCTGATTTTTTCACTTCCTGCAACCTCCTTGCCTGGGTTTTGATCTCAAACTCTTACCTCCACCAACTCCAGAAGCTGGAATTTTTCTCTTCAAGTTTATATTCTTTCCATCTATACCAAGTTAAGATTTTTATTTCAGTTGAAATGGAAAATCACTTACAAGATGACCTACCTGCTATCACACACACCTGAAACAACACTAGAGTACTTGTTTTCTTTCCTGGACAAGAAGAGCCTCATAGCTTTCACCCTTCCACCTCACTTTGCATTATTAATGCTTAACATCATCACACAGCCTCAATATTTAACTTTTATTAGCACTAACATGTATTTTTCCTCTTATAATAGGTTCAGCTCACCTTGAGACATGCTCTTTTCCCACCATCAGAATTTACAAAGCCTACTGCCACATACAAGAACTATCCACACACTAAACAAGAGCCCTTCCATCACACTTGCACAGCACCAGAGCAAGCACATGGTGCCAGTTTTATAAACCCATTTATGAGCCATTTGCTTCCCCACCTGCTCACTCAGCTGATTGAACACATGACCCTGACCAAGCTCCAAACAAAGAGAAGCCCCCACCTTGAATCTAAATGGAAAATATACCAAAGACATTAGAAAAATTAAGAAAGCAGAATAAAAATACAAGCACCCCTACTGTGCACATAACTATTAATTAAAGAAGTATTTCCATACCTTGGCCACCTTTATTAGGAAGCAGTCCCTCTGTTCTCCACAGCAGGGCAGCCCAGGAAGGATGAATTTAACTGCAGCCCAAGCACCCCGAGCTCCATCAGCTGAACCTTTGTTCTTCTGCTTGCACCACCCAGAGCCCCTCGAACAAAGGGCAAAACGCTGAAATTTGAAAATAAAACTCTTGAAAAGCAAAGAATGAAAAAAAAAAACAAGTCGAAAACAGAAAAGGGAGACTTAACAGCAGACACAAAGACCGCTTGCTCCACAAACCCCCTTTTGGAGCCGCCCTCCAACCACGACTTCTCCGACCACACTGCGAGGGGCGGCCCCACGCGCGCCCCTTTTAAAGCACTCGCCGCGCGCGTGCGCAGTGCGCGAGCCCGCCCCCCTTCTGGAAGGTTCCGGCCCCTCCCACCGCCGGGTACAAATACCACAGGGAGCAGCGCCGTTGTTAGTCTCCTGGCGGAGGTGAGGCGATAGGGTGGAGGTCAAAGGGGTTTGGGGAAGGAGCTGTGGGAGGGACGGGGCTCCTCCTTGTGCTCTGTAAAAGTGTTTTCAGCCCGCGGTGTCGGTGCTGGAAGGTGCGTCCCCTCAGTGAGGGGGCAGCCCTGCTCTGGGGTGGGTTTAGTGCTGTTGTGGCCAAGCCTGTGATGTCTGCTAGTAGCACCCTCTAATTCCTTATCTTTATAGGTTTTTTAGAGGCTGTGTAAAAGTCTTTAGTGGATTTTTCCTTAGTAGCTTCAAGTATATGCTGTATTTATGAATCAATGCTAAATACTTTATAGGCCTGAAACTGTATTGTCTTAGTGTCTTCAGTTAAATGCAGCCTCCACTTGGGGGTGCCAGTTTGTAGAATTATAGAATGGTTTGGGTTAGAAGGGACCTCCAAAGGCATCTAGTCCAACCCCCTTGCAATAAGCAGGGACATCTCTACCTAGGACAGGTTGCTCAGAGCCCTATCAAGCCTGACCTTGAATGTCTCCAGGGATGGGGCCTCCACCACCTCTCTAGACAACCTGTTCCAGTGGTCAGCCACCCTCATATTAAAGAACTTTTTCCTAATATGCAATAGATAAAAGGCAAACCAAAGGATACATGTGTGTGGTATAAAGAGTAGTTGCAGGTGAGCAGTAATTATATTAGAACCTAAGCACATGCCTCATGCTCTAACTGGAGTTTGAATCTCTGCTTTTCATTATAAAATTGGGGATGCTCTTAGTTAAATATGCTAAAAAACACAGAGAAGAACTACTCAATAACTTCAAAGATGTGTTTGGCTGTTTCCTCTTTAAACAGCTACTCCAGCTGCCCCTGTGACCTGTAGTAGAGGTTTGAGTCATTCATGTAGGGATGCCTCAGTCACCTCACTGGTGTCTGAGCAGTGCTGTGGAGTAAAGCAGATACTTTGTGCTGTGTACAAGCAGTTGTAAGCCCCATGGAGAGTGACTTTGTCTTTTTAGGTGAACCCTCCCTTTGTCTTTTCAGGTGAACCAGGCCTGGAGCTTGTAATGATCTAATAGATGGAATGTTAAAGGCTGAAAGACTCAACTAAGTGGAAGGAAGCTCTTTCTTGAAAGCAGTTTGAAATTGAAAGGTAAGTTTGAAGTGTAAGGCAGAGTCCTTGATTAGTTAAGTTTATAAGTTGTGTGACTCATAATTTCCTTACTTCCATACAGTTCTAGATGCTCAAATTGACCTAAAAGTCATTATTTTCTCTGCTGTGGTGGTGGTGAGATCCCTTTTCAATTTTATTTTACCTTTTGAATTTCTATTGGTTTCTACCAGCCCTTTTTTCTGAAGTTCTCTGACAGTTTTGTCACTATTTCTTTTAAGCCAGCTTTCATTTGACTTGCTGGCAAAGGGAAAGGGCATGATCCAGGCTCCTTTGTGGCTTTGTTCTTGCAATTACCCTGGTGCTCAGTTAATTGGAAGGCTTTGTGTTTCTGGATTCTTCCTGTCTGGTGGTTTCTGCAGAAAGTCCCTGTTAGCCCCAGGAAATGTCATCAGTTCACTCTCCACTAAGGTTTTAATCTCTGTTCAGATTCATTTTTAATGACCTGGGTGGTTCCAGATGAGGTGGGTGAAGCCTCAAAGCTATGAAAGTGGAAGTAGAAGATAACTGTGCTGCCCTCAGGAGGCTCTTCCCTGGGCAGGTGCCACCTCTCCAGTATCTGCTTGCTGGCTGTGCCTGCTTCTCTTTGTACTTCCTCTACCTTTAATATTACCCAGAAGAAAGCAAGGTGGTTGCTTCTCCTCATCCTCCAACATGAGTGTTGTGCCTCTCCAATCCCTTGGCTGCTGCTGGTTGTTACTCTTTCTGCTTATCAGTGAGACCTCCTTGGTGGCTCCTTTTTGCCCTCCTCACCCCTGCCACCCTCTATCTGTAACATTCCTTTTATCAGCAAAAATTCTGTGGGCTTCCATTTAAAAATGCAGTTGAACTGTTGGTTTTCCCTCTGTTTTTAAAAGCATGGCTGATGGTTTTGTTGTACTAAAATAAAATTCTACTGGTGAATTTCTGGCCTGGTTTTAGTAGATAGAAAACTTACTCGACTTAAAACTGTCAGCTTGTGTTTTGTTGAAGTTTTTTGATTCTGTGGATTCACTGCCCAACCTTTCTTATGATAAATGTGTTTTCTACTTCATAGCAAAAACTTTACCACACATTTTCACCTATATCACAGTGCTTTTTTTTCTGTACAGTGAATGAAAAGGCTTTAAAAAGGCAGAACGAACTTCCTCTGTCATCCTGTGACAGCTCTGACAAGAGCTGCTGCTTTGTCAGCCTCCTTCCCTGGAGCTGTCATTTCAGGGAAGTGGGATTCAAAACTGTGTGTACATGATGGTGCTTTTTGATGGGGCTGTTTAATTGCTTAATACTTGTGTATTTCCTGCTGCTCTTTGCACTGAGAAACTGTTCCTGCAGCATCCATTTAATTACCTGTGCTGCTGATGAACAAGAACATCTCAAGGCATGAGGCAGAAGCAGTCTTGCAGTGCAGAGTCAGTTACAGATCTGTGTGTTTAACAATTCCTGGGTTTCATTAATGTCTGGGACTCTTCGGGCTGAGTGAAACATCCCCAAGAAGTGATTTTTGGTGTTGAAATGATTCAGAGGATCACAGCACTTGGAGGAATTTGCTTTGTTCTTTTAAAATCACCAGCATAATTCAGTTTGCTGTTTTGCTCTATGAAGCTTACTATAGCCATCAATCATTTATGAATTGCTGTGCATTTTGGGAAGTAACTCAGTGGTAATAAATGCAGTCAGGGGAAGCCAAACCAAGGCAACCACCAGCAGCTGAGCTCATGGACCCCCCCTATCAGATTAGGGGCTACCTGAGAAGGTTTATATTGCTGCAAGTGTTATTTGCCCATATAAAGGTAATGTTGGATGTGCACTTGTTCTCTGGAGAACTTATTGCTGCTTTTATAAGGCAAATGCTGCCCTCATTGCTGTGTAAATTTTCTGTGTAATCTCCTGTTTTGCAAGTTCTGATGTGGGTAAAAGTGAGGAAGTGCTGGTAGGCTCTGACCTGATACACATGGAAGGCCTCAAACTTAATATTGTGGATTGAAGCAAGACAGCCCTAAATTCAGTTACATTTTAAAATCTAATTGTAGGATGTTGTGGGTTTTATGTAGATGCTACTGGTGTTTTGTTGGTGAATTAGGCCTTATGATAACATTTTCTATTAAGTTTAACTGAGTTAATTTAAGTGACAGCTGTTTAGAGATTTTTAAACAGATTGTAATCAAGGTACATCAGTTGGAAATTGAGCAATGTAAATGCATTTGCAGGGGAGTTACTTCAAGTTATTCTATGATAGTCTCAGATGGACACTTAACAGTCCTTGGAGAGGCAGGAGTCTTGTCCAGATAAGTGGGATGTGTTGGGAATTGTAATTCATGCATCTGTCCTGGTCTTAAGTGGTGTGCTGAGTCTCTCTCCAGCCCAGAAATGGGAGTTGTAACAAGAGGAGGGATTCCAGCCTCAGCACAAGAGCTCATGTATTGTCTTGTCTCTGGAAGTTAGGGAATCACCTACATTTCTTGTTAGCCCAGAAGAAGAAAATGCAGCTTTTCACCACAAATCCAGAAATGTACACATTTACTACTTCCAAATGCCACTTCATCAGCATCCTGTTCCCAGTTTGAGGCTTGTCATCCTAAACTGACCTATCTACAAACTACTTAAGCTGCCATCTAATTGATGGAGAAAACTCCTTTGTGGCCCTTCTGGCTGTGACACTTGACAGCTGCTAAGAGATGAGTCTAAAATTTAGGGTAGGGCCATTATCTGACATTTACTGTTGCCAACTTGTGACTCCCTGCCCTTGGAACAGTGCATTGCCTCAGAAGCCTCTTTGTCCCTCTTAATTAAACTTGGGTCACAGCAGAGTGGCCACACTGGCAGTGGAGCTGTATCTATGCAGGCAGTTTAACCTCTGCTCAGCCCCCAAAGTGGCTTTAATGAGTTTTTAATCCAACTGTGAGATCAGGCCTTGCAGAAAGCTTGAGTTTTGCCCCCTCAGCAGTGTTGGGGCCAGAGTTCAGACTGGAGTGCTGGTGTCCATGAGCATGTGTATGTAAAGGAGCTAAACAAAGTTTTGGTCAGGATATATCTCTTCCCATCCACATGGAAATTGTATAAACAGATGATGTTTAAAGGCATAGCCTGCTGCAATCTACAGCATGACTACAGGTGCTGTTTGAGTGGGTTGGGAAACTAAGAGCAAGCTGGAAAGTGGACTAAGGATTTCCTTACAGGCTGTGAAACTGCTGAAAGAGTTAGAACCTGTCCAAAAAGTCTTACCAGTATTTGTATCTCATATTTACTTCCCATTGGAAAAGATCATTTACCTCTCATGTCCTTCTCCTATTAATCAAGATTGAGGGTGAACCATAAATAAGAAGCCACATTTTATGTCTCTTATTTTAGCAACTATTTAGTGTTAATGTCCCAACACACCCACTTCACCTGCACCAGCACTGTGTGCATCACCTGCCTGGACAATGCCTCCTCCTTCAGAAACATCTGTGTCATGCTGGGGAGGTAGAAAAAAGTACATTAGGTCAGGAGATAAAATTCCTTCCCAGCTGGAAGAAATCCTTGATGGTTTAAGAGCCACAGTCAGGCAAATCTGTGAAAGGGAGAGGCTGCCCTGAGACACGGGGGAGAAGAAAAGATCAGCCCAGCACTTTGCAGAGCCAGGTCAGGTTCACTCTGGGGGTGTTTGTGTTCTTCACTAAGCAAAAGAACTAAGAAAATGCATAAAAGCAAGTGAGGAGGAGTTCTATAAAAGCCTTGAGGGTGCCCTCTCCTCACTTAGTAAGGACACAATTCAGGTGAGCTCTCCCAGGACATGACCTACACTTGAAGACATGGGTTTGGTCTGTTTTTCTTGGCAGGCAATAGATGTTACAGACAACAAAGGAAAACTTCCACATGGCCTGAAAATGTGGCCCCCACTTCAAACTTCCTGAGCGCTGAGGTGAAGAGAAGCCCTCGAACAATTCACATTTGTCTGCAGTCACAACTAGAGAGATCACAAAACACAGGGACCTGTTCAGGAAATACCGACATCCAGAAGGAAAACTTCATTCTTGAGTATATTCTAAGGGTTGTCACTGCTCCAGCTCCTCAGGAGTGGGCCCTTGGGCCCCTCCATCCCCCATCAGCCTTGGCCTGGCACTCCAGAGCCTGCCAGTGCTGTGAGGTGGGTGCCACAGGCAGCAGCAGACCAGCTCAGAGCCTGCTCCTCAAGAACCATTCTCAGATGCATCTGCCTGGCTTTACCACAGTGTGTCCCAGGGTATTGCTACTGATGGCTCGTTTGCAATAAACAGAATCTGTGTTTTATTTTCACTTTACCCCCTGATAAAAAGCAACACAAAATGGCCAATAAACCCCCTTCAGCTGTAAAATCAAGGGTGTAACTGTAACAGCTGCTCCCAGAAGGGAATGAGAATAGAGGGAACTGAAGGTTCAGGGAATTGATGTTCAAGGAGGTGGAAGGGGTTTTGTGTGACCCCTCAGTCCTATTTAAGTTGAGCTTGAGGTCCAAGAAGTAGTTGGGAGGTTTTCTTGTGTAGGTTGGTAAGTAGCTATTTTAATCTAAGATCTTTAAGCCACTTGTTTAGTTTTCAGTAAGCTAATTATTGTGTCTGCTGGTAGAAAAAATGTTTTGGGGAAATGTGTAAATTTGAAGACCATCCTGTGGGGTTTTTTCAAATGTTGGCTGTGTTATCCAAAAGTGAGGTTCCTCCTAACTAAAGTACATTTGTTAGTTTAACTTTCAATTAAGTATTTAGTGTACTTAAGCACTGAGAGGGCTCCATGTTCTGTTTTTTCTTGTCTTTTATGTTTGCACTTCTTTCACAAAAAGGAAAAATATAAACTTGGAAGGAACCATGTGAGTTTTGGAAATGCTGGTTCTTGAAGTGCTCTGTTGTGACTCAGTGTGAAGGCAGAAAATAAACCTGAACTACAGAAATATTTTGGTGTTTAAGGGCACTTTGCTTAACTTAATACCTTGAGCTTTGTATGTTTCTAACAAATCTCAATATGATGCAGTGCTTTTGGCTGAGGCTGGGTGTCTGCTTTTAAGCTGGAAACTGTGGTGTCCCAAAGCACTTGGGCCTTGGTGCATGACATAATTAATGGATTATAGTGTGGCTGTATTGTCTTGATTAGCCCATAGTCTGACTTTTTCTGTACTACCCCTAGAAAGAAAATCAGCCCATGTGGTTTTGACAAGAAGAAAGTATTTTTCTCTGTGAACTGTGGGTACTTGAAGCCTTTCATCCCAAATAACAAAGACTGCTTGGTTGGTTTTGTTGTTATTTTATAGGGAGTAAAAGTGTAAACTCAGTTTCCCCTTCAAGTTGAAGGAGTTGCCCTTGGAAACACGCTGCACCTGAACCATGCTCCCTGACAGAATTAGGACCAGTTGCTCCCTGGTGTCCATTGCCCCCTTGCCAATTAATAAACATGCCAGAGGGACTGCTGAGAATCCTTGATGAAGTGTGAGTTCAGAGCTCTGAACTGCCCCAGTGCTGCAAATCTTACTGTGAATTGGTGATGTTGTACAGTGGGGCTGTGGTCACTTCTGCCTTGCTGGTGCTCACCCAAGGAGTGGTAGAAGGATGTTCTCTGCTGTATGAAACTCAGTTCAGCTTCTGATGTAAAGGGTGGCCTGTCCCTTTGTGCAGGACCCTGTGTCTGCCTGCAAGGAGCCAAGTCAACTGCTTCACAACATCTCCTTACCCATCAAAGGCTTGTTATGATCTACAGATGTTCTTTCTTGCAGGTTCTGTTGGGTGGCGACATGGGGAGCAACTTGAGCAAGCACATCTGCTGTGTGACTTGTGAGGAATGTAAGAAGCAGGAGGTGGAGGAAGCAAATGCAGAGACCAGTGAGACCAAGCCAATCCTGCAGCCCTCAGGGGAAACATGGATCCGTGGTGACAGGCAGCCTTCCACACCAGCCCTGGAGGTCTCCAAACAAGCCTCTGAAGAGGTGCAGTCACTGAGCCAGGATCAATGGCCATCAGCTGATCTTGCTGGAGAGGAGAACACAGAGACCCCCTCTGCTGCAGATCCCATGGGAATGGCTGAGGAATGGGAGGCAGTCTGGGACTCCGTGGACTTACTGGTGGTCCCTGCAGATGGAGATACCAAAGGAGAAGTTAAAGTCTTAACTCAAGCAGATAACCAGCAAGAAAGAGAGAAAGTAGGTGACACGGAAGAGAAAATAAAACCTGTTCCTCATGCTTCTGAGCCCCAGCCTGTTACACACACAACTCAGGATGTGAAGCTTGAGACAATCAAAGAGCAGTGTGAAGAAGAGGCAGAGGAAGAAGAGGCAGAGGCTGGCAGTGAGGGCACCCCAGGTGCTGGAATAACTCTCCAAAAAAATATTCTCAACTTCATGGAATTCCCAAGTGAAACTGCAGCTGGCCAAGACTGACTGTCCTGTGCAGCTGGCAGAGGAGCCTGAGACCTACCTTTCACCTGAGCATGTGCAGGAGGCAGACAGAAAGGTGATGAAATACTAGTTCTGGCTTGTTCTTTTTATCTGTTGGAGTAGTGGAAGCATTCATGTAATTTGTACTGCTTATGTTAAAAAAAGCAGTCTTGATCAGAATGCTTCTGTCTGTGTAGTGCAACTTTAATCTGACTTTTAATGTTCCTAACTTTATACTGGCAATAAAATATTTTCATATTGTGGCAAAACTCCACAGTGAATGTGTTTTAATTGTTGAGCATTAATGAGAGGGGAGAATATGACTGAAATTACTCTGTGCAATTCTCTACACACTTCAAAGGAGGGATGGTGGCCAACCCCTTTTGAAAAGCCCTTCTAACAAACTCAGAGTATAGAGTGAAGCGCCCAGATGTGGATGTGGGAGGGTGGCATGCTGGAATTTTTTAGGCATTAAAGTGTGCCTGAGGAATATAACTTAAAAGGGTGCTGGGGAAAAATCTACCAGACCAAGTATTGTGCTGGTGCCTTCATTTGTTTTGCTTGCACAGAGCTGAAAGCTGAGGAGGTGGGAGTTGTGTCAAGTGATGCTGGAGATGAAACTTAATGCTTTGAAGAAACTGCTTTGGTAAAGGGATAGGCTTTGGGCTTGTTCATTTAACACTTTGACTTCTGTCATTCTGCCTGCACTTGAGCTGACAAAGCACTGTCTGTGTAAGGCTTGCCAGACACATTCTTTCCTCACTCAGGAGGCTGTAAGCTTCAAGGAAACTACTTTCTGTTCCTCAAAAGGCTTCTCTAGGTCAGTGAAGCACACTTGTTGCTCAGGTGGGCTGTCTCTGCAGGGATATTAAACAATGGGCTGCTTGGGCCTGAAAAAGGGAAGCTATTAAATAAAGATACTTATCCATCTTTTTGAACTTGCTTGTCTTAATGGATTTGTTCTGCCAAAAGTCACAGTCCTCACTAAATGTGTGTGAGTCTGAGGGCTGCTGAGCAGGGAACTGGGCAAGTTAATTGCTCTTCTTCCTCCCAACCTCCCCCAGAAACAAAACCTCACTTCAGGCAGGTGAGAGGCTTGAGTGAGAGACCTTAAGAGAATCATGTTTATGCCTGTCCATAGGCTGGTAAGTTAATTCTGTTAAGCATGGCTGTAAGAAGTAGCTGTGCTACAGCAAATGTTCCTTAACCATCTGAAGTCTCAGGCATGCGGTTACTTAGCCTGGAAACAAGGGGAGGAAGGCAGAAAGTCTGCACTGAAGTTCACATTTCACCATCTGGAAAAGCAAAGCACTGGCCTCCCAACCCTGCTGTAGGGCTTGGTGCTGGAGAGCCCCTCTTCCTGCTCTCTGAAGAGGGAATTTTTCAAGCATAGCCTGTCGTTCTCTTGTCGTGTCAGGGGTGTGATGAATGAGAGAAGCCCCTGGGCAGATCATCCCCTGCATCTAGATGCCACATTGAATGTACTGAGAGGCCCTGCCATGTGCATTGGGAGGAAGAGACAGTTCTAGTAAGAGGGAGCAGCTTGAACTCTGTGCAATAAAAAACCCCAACCCACCAAGACTGCTGTCCTGAGCTGGCTGGGTGTGCTCCTTCCAAGCAGTGATGCTGTCTGAAAGGCTTTGTAATGGTTCTGTTGCACAGCATTCAATCACCCAGCACAGTTCTGAGCTGACATCTGAGCCAAGCTCTCTGTAAGGTCTGTGATTTATTTTTTTTATATTGGTCAAAAAATGAAGCGTGTGATTTTTTGGAACAGCCCTTTTAAATATATCAAAGTAGCAGAGATCAGAAAAGGCCTGTGGAACAAATAGCACAGCTGGTCAAGGGAGATGTCATTGCTCTGACAGGTTTTCCTTCCTCCACTTGTGTTGCATCCCCATCTTCTCTAGTGTCACATGCAAGACATTTTATGGATTGTTTCAAATGGGTTTAAGCTGGACCTTGACTAGAATGTCTCCATTTTTCACAATGATATGAGAGTAACAAATGTTATGCTTTGAATCTCAGAGCTTTTCCAACCACTGAGCTGCTGAGCAAACATCTTCCCATTGCACAGAATTCTCAAATAAGTATCTGTGGCATCACCACTAGTCATTTTTTTCTCATTTATCATCAACACATTAACTCAAAAGTTCCTGTAGCCTTTTCAAAACAAAGGTGTACATTTCTAACATAACGAGGGGCTCAAAAATCTCTCCTCAATTTTTAATTGATTTTCTTTCATTCTTTTTACAACTTAGCTGTGTCTCTTCACCAAGGGCAGACCAGGTTCTGCCCACTTGGAAAGACACTTGCAAGGCTTCCCTAACACTGGCCCACCAGAGGCAAGTGCTGAGCTGTTGGAGGCACCAGTTCCTTCCAATTACTGTTTCCCAAAGCACCAATATCCCTAAAGGCACCAGAGATCTTCAGCCCTGGGTCTGTGACAGTCTCTGGGTATTGTCACACGTGTCAAAATCATGGATTAACTTCAGAGAACTTTCCCATAAAGAAATCATGCCCTGCCTACATATACTCTGCCCTGGGGAGACTGGATATTAGAAAAAAGTTCTTTAACATGAGGGTGGTTGATCACTGGAACAGGTTGCCCAGAGAGGTGGTGGAGGCCCCATCCCTGGAGTCCTTCAAGGTCAGGCTTGATGGGGCTCTGAGCAGCCTGCCCTAGGTAGAGATGTCCCTACTTGTGTAGGGAGGTTGGACCAGATGACCTCTGGAGGTCCCTTCCAGCTTAAAACATTCTATGATTCTATTTCAGCCCCACTGAAGCCCAATAGGAAGTCTACAAAAAAGGCTTTTGAAAAGGGGTCATAAACCCCAGACATGAAGTGCAGCCCCTCCAGCCAGTGTCACACACCACCAGGCAGCGGCTGAGATCCTCATCATCCTGCAGAACAGGTGCTGGAGAGCACTAAAAGGCAAGATGTGAAAGCTGTCGTGTTATGGGCCCCAGAGTGGCTGCACACATGGAATCACCTCCTCAAAAACCTCCTGTGTTCTCTGCATTCAGGCAATCACAGCAGCTAGGCAAAGCACAGGGTGCTGAACTAGACTGGGCACCCAAAAATGTAAATTCGAGGGGGTTTATGTGAAAAAAGACCCCTGAATGCAGCTCTTTTGGTTTGGGGGGTTTTGTTCAGATCCGCTGCTGCTGGCAGTGGGTATTTAGGACCTGTCTTTATGCTCATGTCTCTGGGCTTAGTTTGTTTTTAATGGATATTTGCTGTTGTGTTTTGCCCGTGTGACCTATTTGACATTACAACTCATTCCATTCAGTAACCACCACCAGGGCATGCCAGGAGAGGGTGATCAGCTGGAGCTGGGAACATTAAAATAACCCCCAACCCCTGTAAAACAGCTCATTGCACCCCTCAACCAGTTGAAGACAGCTAAGAAGTGGAAAGGGGGATAATTTTTCACCCCTAACTGCTCAATATAGAACAATACAGGACACTGTGATTCCTGTAACCTCATTTGTAAATTAAAGGACTGTTCATACCCAGCCTGCAGTTCAGCCCTTATTCTGCTGCTTATAAATAGTGCTCAGTTCTCCCTGTCCACGACTGCTCTCTGTTACACCTTCAGCTCTATTTTAAGCACTGGTAATTTTCAAATCATCATTTTGATTTTGAAGCCCCTAATTTGAGAATTTTCAAATCCTCATCATTTGATAATGCCAATTATCAAATGATCACAACAAAGCTAATCATGGATCAACTGCACTTAGCAGCTCCAGCCACAGGCTGCTTCCAGTGGCCATGAAATGGCTGGGGAAATAGAAAACATCCTGTAAGGGAACTTCACAACCTGTGGGAACTAATGTTGGGAGTTGATGGGGGAAGAGATTGCAGGTGACCACCTCCTCCTATTTAAGAGCAGCCCAGGAGCTCTGCCTTCCATGTGCTGGGTGTTCAGTGGGGAGTGTGGAGCTGTGCTGGTAAGAAGGGGCTGTGGTTCTGGGTGCTCTGTGAGGGGTCTCAGCTGGCTTGAGGTTTGATTTTTATGGTGTGTTCTTTATTGAAATTCATGTGCACTTTTAGAGTCTAGGTCTCTTTAAGTACAAGTAATTTTATTGTTGTTAAGTTGTGTAAATGTTCAAGGAGACCCTGCCCCTCAGTTCTCAAGGGTTAGTTTGGTGCTGGGAGAGGTTCTTTTACTTCTTGGTTTGTGTTGTGTCTCTTGCAGTTTTCTCTTAGTGGTCTTACTAAGGAATAAACCAGACTGTATCTTGTCTGATTTTCTTCTGCCTGCCTCCCTTCTCTTCCCTTCTGCCCCAGTCTACTACCAGTAGTCTAAACTCTTCCTTTACTGGAGTACTGGAGTCTAACAGACCTGGCAGCTTTGCTACACAAGTCTGTAGTAAAATAGGATCCTATTGTCACTGCAGCCACCCTGCTGAAAGAAGAGCAGTGTCTGCTGAGCTCCTCAAAGCTGTCATTGTTTTCCAGTGTGGGCTGGTTTGATTGACAGGTAGTCTCTTTTTAATTCTTCCTCCTTTTGATTTCTTTAAAGGTCCCTGTGCCCCCCTGCCCTGTGCAATTCTACCTGTTTAGCTCCTTTCTGTGACCTCTGACCATGCTCTACAGCTACTACTAAGTGAGAACTGCCCAGTGAGCTCCCCCAAAGAGGTATGTGCTAATAAATATCCATGTCTTGCAGGGGTGAGGCCACGTCTTTGAGAGCCAGAGCTCCCTACTCATCCTCAGTGTGCAACTCACAGCTGGGTGGCAGCCACTCCAGGGGAAGGTGGTTGGTTGAGCTGCTCTTTTCCTCGCTGGCAATGGGAGGTATCTTTGGCAAGAACAAGAGTCTCTGTGGGTTTCCCAAGAGAGTTGTTTTTTATAAGGCCAAAGGCAAAAAGCCATCAGGGGCCACACGTATGTTCCACGACGCATCAACATGGACTGGGGAGAACCATTTTCATTCAGCTCGTATAGGAAGGACTCCAAAAGGCCCTGAACTTTCTGTTGCAAAACTGGAGTTGGACACTTCTGAAAGTGACTCTGCTGCCCAGGCTCAAGGGGAGACAGGAGAGGAGGCTGCACCTCTGCCTGCCCAACACACTGAGACCCCGCTCTCTGTGACTGCTGCAGACACACGAGATGTTGAGGTGCCACAGGACCCTGAAGCCAAACCTAGCACAGGGGTGGTGCAGTGCCAGGAACTCCCAGAGCAGACAAGAGCAGCAGCCCATCCTGCCAGGAGAAGCACCCAGGGGAGTAGCAAGAGTGAAGCTGTTCTGCATCCTCCTGGCAGCTGTGTACCCCATAAGCAGCTCAGGTGTGAGGATCTTACACACACTACAGTAGAGGCTGAAGTCCATGTGTCTGCAGATGTCCCTGGTGGACCTGGCCAGGCTCTGTCTGCTGCGGTGGAGCCCGAGCTGCTGAGTGGTGCAGAGCAAGAGGCTGGAGTGGGGTGTGTTTCAGAGGAAACTTGTGCTGGAAAGACCCATCAGGAAGTGCTTGTGCAGAAGGCAGCTGAGCCCCCGGCTGCTCTGTGTACCACGGAGGAGTCTGAGCTGCCTTTGGAGACTACAGAGACAAGAGAAGGCACCACAGATGTGCAGAGACCTGCAGAAGAGGAAGTTTGCTGTGCTGCTGGAGCCCCACCTCATCTCCAGCTGGAACAAGACACAGAGGTTGCTGTTACTGAAGATGTGGAAGAAAGTGCTTTTGAAGCAGAGGAAGGTGAAGGAATGGCTGAGGTCTGTGGTGATGGGCAGGCATCAGAAGAGATCCCACACTGCCTGCCAGAAACCCAGGCTGCTCTGCAGGATGAGGAGATGATCAAAGGTAGCAATGGGGAAAAGACAGAGGAGCACTAAAGAGCACATGAAAGCTGGTGCAGCAGCCACTGAGCACACTGAGGGTTTGTCTGCAGCCAAGGGATGAATCCAGGGATCCTGTGAAGGACTAGGATGCCAAGGGGTGCCTGGGCTCTAAGGGACAGGGTGTTGGTAAAGGCTGCTTGGCAAAAGGACACTAAATGCAAAGCTGGTGGATTGTTTTCTGCAAGCAGCACTAACCTCCTGCTCTCCTGGGGATGGGGTGTGGACATGAGCTCAGTGTATTTCGGTGCAAAAAGTGGATTTCTGTAGATGACTCTTCATTCTTTTCTCCACATGCACATATACCCTGGCTAGGGCCATGCACTTTAATTATCTCCCTTCATGTGACTGCACAGGGTTAACTCTTCTCTCACAAGCCAGATCTGTAATTGCACCCCATTCTGTCAATACTGTTTGAAACTCTGTTGAAATAATACTATTGGAAACTGTCTGTGCTGGAATGCTCTGTGGCCTGGGGAGTCTGCTGCAATTGGAATCAATAAATGGGTGCATTTTAACACTTGTTACTATGAAATGTTGTTTTATTAATGGTCACCTGCTTAATGGGTTTGTGCTGGTTGAATGGAGGTGAACTAGCTGGGGCAGGAGGCCTGGGGGAGTGGCTGTGTCCAGAGTGTCCCCAAGAGAAACTTCTGGTGATTGTTTTGCTGTGAGTAATAAATAAATTTCAGGCCACTGCATGTACAATGCTAGTCTCTAATTCTATAGCTCCTACAGAGAGAGGAGTCTTCCTCTCAAACCTGACTAGCAGAGGAACTGTCATTGAATTATAAATGATGTAGGGTTGAAGGGAACTAGAAAAATAATATAGCCTCATTCCTTTCCCTCTGTTTTAGCAGAAGAAGGATTTTACATCAAATTATTCTGTTAGGGCTCAGAGGGATTTAGAAGTGAAATGACTTGTACTAGACAGCTGGAAAACTCCAATCAAAGGAGAGCAAGGTCCTCCCTCAGGAAGCCATTCCCAGCTCTTCTGTTCTTGCATGTGTCCTCTGCTAATGGTGTTCATGGGAGGAAAAAAATAACAGTCAAAGGCAGGATATGAGGATTTTGATAGCTCTGCATCTACTTAAGGATGATTGGTTTTACTGTCTTTATGTGCTTAATCACATGAGGAAGATAGTGTACCCTTAAAGATTTCCTTTGAACCAAAGGCCCTGCTGCCAGCCTCTCCACTTAAGCCAGGCTTCCTTCATCCATCTTCTGTTATGGCCAGATCTGAAAGGAGACCCTGCTCCTAGAAGTGTTTCTTCCCCATCACTTAAATAGCACAGAGCATGTCCCTTCCCTTGGCTGTTACTCCAAGTCCTGAAGGCACCTACATCAGTTGATTATGTTGACAAGCTGCCCAGGGTTTGGTTGCCTCTAACAAGCTGCTGTTAGTCTGGAAGGATATCCGTGTCTACTTACATGGAATTCAGATTTAAACAGTTAGTGGGTGGGCAGCTCCTCCTCCCCAATGCCAGGAGAGGCCTGAGGAAATCACAGACAAAGAAATAATGCTAGCAAAGAGCAACAGGAGCTGCTGTGCATCATTCTGCCTCTTACAAATTCAGATCAGCAGCTATAATTAATGGCCAAGAAGTTGGTATTATCATCTGCTCCCTGGTTTGCAGCTGCTGGGAAAACCAATGGATGTTTTACAATGTAGAAAGTGGAGAAAGCAGAGAAATATTCAAGGAATCACAGCTTAAGCATCCCTGGCCTCAGAATGAAAGCTGCCTGTCTCCTGGTGGTTTCTTTGCAAATCTTTTGATACTACCTGGGCTCCCTCTATTCAAATGCTGCTGAAAATAAAGATATGTTTCAGGCTAATAAAGGCTAAACTTTCAAATGTAACTCCTGTATGTCTAGGTCTTAAGTAATGAAAGCACTTCAGTGCTTTTAAGCTCCTCCTCCTGCCCTTAAACAGGGCAAGCCCATCCTGTAACAGCAGAAAAATGGCACCATCTACCACCACACATCTACAGCCCTCGGTGACTCCATGAGCACTAAACTCTCTTTGTGGCTGGTGAGTGAATGAAGTTACTCCTTTTACTGCTGTTTGTCTCTTCTTTTTAGGCAAGTTCCAAATGGGGAAGGTGTTGATGCAGCAGTGTGACTAGAACTCTGTTCCCAGGCTCTAGGCTGCCCTCTTAAGATGAGAAGCAGCAAATTCTTTGACAAGTAAATTCTCGGACTCGCTGCAAATAGACGTAGAGTTACCAATTCATGAGCTGTCACTTTTGGTTTGCTGAAACTCTAGCTCCCCATGCTAAGAATCTGTGCTTTTACCTTTTATAAATAAGGCTTTCAGCAGGAAACCTTGAAAATACAACCTGGCTGCACTTGAGAAAGGAAAACCCCAGGAATTCTGAGGAGCCTAACATCAGCTTTCTGCTTGTGCTGTAAGGAACTCCAGTCTGTTTCTCTTCCTTTTGGAGCACCTCTGTAAAAAGTCATCCCTGTCTCAATCACAGTAAGTTTGTTTCTCCTCGACTGTTTAAACCACTTAGCAAAACACTCTGAGAGCAGGTGGTCAAAAACTAAACACTTCCTTGATCCAAGGCTGCAACTGTTGATCAATATTTTTGGTAAATACAAAATATGTCTGTATTACTTGAAACATTGTGCCCCTTCCTGGCTTTCAGAAACAAAATATTTTCATTGCTTCTTTACACACTTCCCCTCCATAAAGTGCAAGAAGCCCAGATTTAAATTAAAGCCACAAAATCTGAACAAGCAAAACCAACCATGACATGGAAGTGAGAAAAGTCCTGAAATAAAAGCCAGTCAGAACACCCTTCCTGACAGAAAGCACTTTCAGCCAGAGAAAATATGATCCCAAGGTCTCCCCAGCTCTGCCTCCTTTGCTGCAGGATGCCTGCAGCCAGCACCACCTCCCAGCAGCTGAGAAGCACCTGAAGGGTGAGGAACACGTGCTGATCTCAAGTGGAACACACAAGTTAGAAGCTATTTTCCTGCAGCTGTGGCTCAGCCAGTGATAGGGGTTGTACTGTCCATCTGCAGACACCCCCCAGCACACTCCAGCTCTGTATAAACATTTTGGGGACAAAGAATAAGGTAATATCTGAGTGCACCTATGATGTGAATCACAAAATAACATTCTATGATGTTTATAAGCAGGGAGCATGGGCAGTTCCGTGCTTAGGCAGCAGAGGGGGTGGAAGGGAACAAGAGCTCAGCCCCTGGGTTTCGGTGGGAAGCAATTGAGGGTTACTGCCCTGCCCTATTTAAGGGCCAGCTGCTCTCACAAGCTGTTTGCTGGGAGCTCTTGGGGACTTCTCCTCTGGAAGTGAGTGGGGACAGTGCATGGCACAAGTCTTGGATGTTTGGTGGGTTTCTCTTGGGAAGGAGGGACATTTCCCTACATTTTGGGGGCTCTTTGGCTTCTCTGAGATCAAGCTCTATCTGAGCAGAACTGTAGCTGTGCTTTCTTCTGCCTGAGATGGCTTTGAACAAAACTCTGCTGGTGGCAAGAGTGTGAGGCTACCAGCAATCAAAGAAACATGCACAGCGGGAAATGACCAAGTGATTATGAGAACAGGGAAACAACTTTATTACATATAAAAAAAATCTGGTGTATTTTTACTCTGGGTAATAAATATCCACATCTTTATGCCCATCTCTATAAATAAAACCTCTACTGAGGCAACAAATCTGTCAATTGTCATATTTTGAACCACTTCTGTAGTGATGACAAGATGTAACAAATATAAACATAGCAGCTATTATTTTCCTCTCCTCTCCCAGCATTATAGTGCCCTCCCAAAAGCACATGGAACATTTCCCTGCTATACTCATTACACAAAATCATTGCTGTTGATGCAGCAATTGCTTACTCTGAAAGTCAACCTGACAAAATGTTAATTTGTTTGTAAGCTCTCCTCTTTCTAGCCTGGGTATCAAAGAGCATTTCTCTGTCTTTGGGGGTTTCTCCCACAGCAGAGGTGCCTGGGGTAGCTTTTCCTACTCTTCTCTTCTTACAACTACATAGTTTTAAGTGATTAAGTTCATGCAGCCTTGTGAGTGAGTGCCTAACTGCCATGGAATCACACATTTTTACAGATTCTGCCCATAAAAGCAGCTCAAACAGTGCAGCAAAACTGCTCTGGATCCATTAGCTTCACTTTAAAACCTGTAATCCCTGAATTATAGATCTGGTTTTCTGTACTTCCTCTTATTCTACGCTGCCTTCTGCAGAACCATCTGTAATCATCTCATGTTGTGTGGCAGCTCTATTTTACTTTAAATATTTAGCTCTAAGAAATGGCACAGGATCTGTAGTAGAGCAGCACTTTAAGGGAACTAATGATCTGGCACTTGGGAATGGTTTGGTGTCACTGGCTGCCCTCCTTAAGAGCTCTACCTTATTATCCTGAGGAAGAAGTAAAGGTTGAGAGGTTGTGATGCTGGGAATGGTTTAACTAACGTTTACTTTGTAATTTCTCTGCCAGGGACAGAGCATTCCTACTGCTCTTTAATTATGAGTTTAAATTGTGCTTGCCTCTTTCTAGCAATGACAGTTAATCTGCATGACACAGATTTCAGAATGAATTAACAGCCAGGTCTGTGTGGGTCCCTCTTTCCCTTTTTGACACAGTTTTCTCCTGCTCTTTCTCTCCAAAGTACTTAATCTGTTTTCTAAGGATGCTGCAGTTTTAAAATGAAAACATAGAAAACATTAGAAACAGAACTTGAGGTAAATTTTTATCTGCATTCAAAACATGCTGCCCCTTATTGTTATTTGGGTTTGAAGTGATGGCATTGCTGTGGCTTCTAAAAACTGAGTAAAGACTGATAAAATAACGACTTAAGGGCCTGAAATCCACATCTCTCAACGAGGAGACATTTTGCCTTTCCTTTCTTCTCCCTTCCTTATCCTGCCAGGCCTCTGAATGGCTACCCTGGCTAAATGTGAACTTCTTCCTACAATTAATAAATGGCCTAGGAAATAAGAGGAGACCTAAACAGTATTTACTTTGGTAATGTAAACTAATAACTGCAAAGTGCAGTATTGGCTGAGAGTCACAGTGAGTAACTGACTTCCTAAATGCTCTTAGGGATATCAAAGCACTGAAAAGGACTGTCCCTTGAACTGATACTGACTGAAAACCAATAAATCCTGCAACTTATGTCTAACCCACTCTGAAATGAAATATTATTCTGATTTTCCATTTTAGGGGGGCATTTTCCTGGTAAATGGGATGGTAACAGTGCTTAGCCACAGAAGGACCCAAAGTCACATTCCTGGGTTTGCCCCAGATGTAGATAACAATGAACCCACATTCTGAAGCTTCCTACAGGCTGGGGAAAGGGAAAGAAATTCTCACATCAAGTTTTAAACCTCTTTCTTATCTATATGCTCCTCAGAAAATTGCAAATGTGCTTTAAACAGGGCTGGGGTGTGGGCCCTAATGCATTTCTTACTCTCTTGCAGGTGTGCTGATTGGCTCAGGAGTGGTTTATTAGCTCAGAAACAAGGATGAAACTTGGCTCTGTGCCTGCTTCTGAGTAAAGGCTCTGCTGGTGTTGAAGTCACTGAGTATCCAACAGGCTCAAGGTTCCCTGGAGAAGGCTGCTAGCTGCACATCTTGATCATGGGGAACGAAATGAGTCACCAGAGGTATTTCTGCAGAAAGTTCAAGAAGTTTGAAAGGCTGGCAACTGTGCAAGAAACTACAGCAGCTGATCTCCCTATTGCCCAGCCAGCCCTGGGGGCTGTGCTGTGGAGCAGTGTGAACCATCCTCCAGAGGAGAAATCCCAGGATCTTGCTACAGGGATGCAGAAAAAAGACGTAGGAAGAGAAAGTGAAATAGCCCCAGCTGCCCTGCCTGTGGTGAGAACCATAGAGCTGCAGGACCTTGGTGAGGCCCAGCCCTCTGCACAACAGTCAGAGACTGGAAACGAGCCACCTTCAGACAGGCAAACTTGTGCTCCAACTCAGGACAGACCTGCAGCAGCTCTGCAAGCCAGTGGAGAACCAGGAGAGACACCTGAGCTGCCTCTGCAGACTGCCACGGAGATGGGAGATAGAGAGGCAGAAGATGTGGTGACTGAGCAGCCACCAGTGGAAAGCCACTCAGTGGTACACAAGAGACCCAGAGACAAGCTGTGCAGGCCAAGCCCTCTCTGCAGGTGGCTGAAGAAACTCAGGTCCCCAACAAAAAAAGCTAAAGTCAAGCCCAATGCAATTACTGGCCAGGACTGAGGCTCCCCATGGACTGCAAAAGGACTCTCAAGTGCCCAGGATGGTGCCCTCAAATAAAGACTGCTAAGGAAAGGGGGACTTGTATAGAATAAAAGGCTAATATTGTTTTTGTCCTCTTTAAACTGTATGTACTGTATAGTTCTGGCTGTTAGAGCCCTGGGTGGAGTGTGGAGGGCATTCCTCAAGGCAGAAAGGGGAAGTTCAATGTCTCTGTTCCCTTAGGAAGCCTACTTGGAGATTTCTCTTGCTTGTCTTTGCTGCTCACTGGGGGTTTGTCTGTAATAGTTTCTTTTTTGAAACTCTGCTAAGGTGCAATGTACAAACTCGTATCTTCCCAGTGCTTCCTACCATGACTTGCCTTCCTTTCCCCTGCCTTTAATAACTTGCTCTGCCTGTCAGACCAAGATAAGTGCATTAGTATTATCAAACTAAATAAATCCATTGTAAATCACCAGATGTTTGTAAATGCATAATGGCAATGGTGGGTGTTGTGTGGGAGGCTGGGAAAACAAGGGGGTCCTGCTTTGCTATGTGAAGCTGTATATTTTTGTATTTGTAAGTCAATAAAAGCTGGTTTCATTGCCTGCAATAAAGAGCTGACTACAGCTGGAAGGGGGATAAGGGAGCCAAAATTATGGGCTTGTGAAGCTGGCTACCAGCCTCCTCCAAACAGCCTGAGGTGGCTGTGCTGCTCCACACTGGAACCCAGCCCTTGCTCTAATAAAATAGCCCTGCTTTTAGCAGTGATGAGAAGGTCCACCCTACTCCAGCTGCACCCACAGGTCCAGGAAATTCCCATCTTGTCTTTTTCCTTCAAGAAGCCACCATTCAATGTTCCTCACTCAGCTGAACTGGGCCAGCAATACACTTCAGTGTGGTCAAACACCGTGTCCAAGTTCTTGCTAACACTGTTTAACAAGCCTGGGGTGCCCTTAGTGCTTCTCTGCAGCAGAATTCAAACTGCAAAGGCAGCTTCAGCCCCTCTCCCCTGCCCTGTTTGCTGTGCAGGCAGCCGGGTTCCACCACTGCTGGGGAGCTCCATCTGCTGCCCTGCTCTGCTCACACAGAAATCCTGCCTTGGCTGCGAGCCCCTGGAGGGTCCTCTAAAGGAGTTATAGAAGTTTTTAAAGCAAAGATTCCCCCCCAAAAAAAAGTCTATGACATTTATTATCTAGGTAGCAGTGTCCATGTGCTGCTGGGAGGCTCTGCCCTGAAGGGGGATGTCCATGGTGACCCCAAAAGTGTCTCTCATCAGCAGGGGAACCACAGAACTGCACCCACCACACACACTTTATCAGTTATACATCTATATAAAAAACTACATAGTTATATATGCATATAAAAGGATATCAGTAAGTATTAGTCTAGATTTATTTTTTTTTTTAAGGCAAGTTCCATATAGTGGTTGGGCTTTTTATTTTGATTTATTTTTTTTAGGGCAGGTTCCACATCTTTATTGGATGTCTTTTTTTTTTTTTAAAGGCAGGTGCAACACATAGTTCATTAAGTGGGTTTTGGTTTGGAATGGGGTTTTTTTTTAGGGTTGTTTTTTAAAGGCAGGTGCCACACATTGTCCATTAAGTGGACATTAAGTCCATTAAGTGTCCATTAAGTGATTTGGGTTGGGTTTCTTTAGGTGATTTTTCTTTTGAAAGGCAGGTGCAACACATAGTTCATTAAGTGAGGTTTCATTTGGGTTGGGGTTTTTTTTAGGGGTCTTTTTTTTTTTTTAAGGCAGGAGTTGACCTTCTCTGCCCCCCTTTTTTTTTTAACCCAGGGTTCATACACTGCTGATTATGACTCAGTGGTTTTTACAACATGCAGCTGACTCCAGTTTAAGGAATCTTCTTTTTTGAAGGCAGTTTCCACACACCAATCAGGGGTTTTGTTTTGCTTTTTTAAGACATAAAGGTGTATTTTTTTTTTCCTAAGGCAAAGAAATGTCTTCTTTCTTTTTTCCAAAGCAGGTTACATGCATTTATTAGCTTTCTTTTTTTGTAAGGCAGGGAAGTGTTTTATTTAAATACAGTCCAGCAGGTTATATACATTGATTTATTTTATTTTAAGGCAGGTTCCATGTATTGTTGATTATGTATCTTTTTTTTTTTTAAATGCAGTGAGGTGTCTTTTCCTTTTTTTTTTTTTACAAAGCACAGAGGAGACTTTTTATTATTATTTTAAGGCAGGTACCTTATAGTTACAGATGTCTGGGTGGGTTTTTGTTTGTTGATTAGGTTGATTAGGTGATTAGGTGTATTCTTTTTTTGTTAAGGCAGTAAGGTTTTATTTAAAGGCAGGTGCCATATATTATTGATTAGGTCTTTTTTTTTAAGGCTGAGGTGTGTTGGGTTTTTTTAAGGCATGGAGTTTTCTCTTTTTTTTGTTACAGCCTGTTCAATTTAGTGTTGAGTCTCTTTCCCCCACCCCACAAGGCAGGGAGGTGCCTTTTTTTCTTTTTTCAAGGCAGGGAGGTGCCTTTTTTCCTATTCTCAAGGCAGAGAGGTGTATTTTTTGGTTTTTAGGGCAGGTTCCAAGGCCTGACTGTGTGGAAGTCCTGAACAAGGGAGCTCTCAACCACATGGAAACTGAAAGTCAAGGAAGAAACCAACAGCTCAGAACCAGTGTCATACTAAGTGTGGGGACAGCTGAGGTGTGGAGCTGTGTTTCTGCCTGCAGAGCAGCTCAGCTGGTTCCTTTCATCCCCCTTTCCCTCTGCCACTGCCCCCAGAGCCCAGGTGAAAACACTTTCTGGGCCCACCCATTACAAGTTATTAAAAAATCAGGAGAAACCCTATTTTCCATTTTGCAAATGTGCTTCAATATTCAGTGTACACCTGAGCAAAGGAGACCCCCCAACAGCAGCCTCTGAGCTCTCCTGTTNATAATATACATGTATTATAGGGTATATATGTAATAGTATATTCTATATATGAAGTATATATGTATACATGTAGAATATATAATTTTATATATATGAAGTGTATATATAATAATTATATACAAATGAAGTATATATGTATACATGTAGAATATATATGAAGTATATAGAATATACTATTACATATATACTATAATACATATATTATAGTATATTTAATTTTATTTATATAGGTATATGCATATATAGGGTACATACATAATATATATTTTATATATATATAGGAGCAAACTCCTCTACTATATATAAATATATGTATATTGCTCCTATATATAAAATTACACATATAGTGGAACAGGCTTGTTGCTGTCTCAGGCTGTTATATTTCCCTGCACTGAGGTACATTTGGAAACCTGTCTTTTAATTAAGAAGAACTGTAAAGAAAATATTTTTGCTTTTTCTTTATCTTCTTCCTTCCCTGAGAAGGGCATTTCTTAGTTACCTGTTTGTTTGTCAGGCTGGTTTGAAGGGAATGCACTGGGACACAGGCATTCCCTGCAGTGCTTC
>VYZX01028363.1:37187-179575 GCA_013401335.1 Brachypteracias leptosomus | reverse complement strand
TTTTTTTTTTACAAAGCACAGAGGAGACTTTTTATTATTATTTTAAGGCAGGTACCTTATAGTTACAGATGTCTGGGTGGGTTTTTGTTTGTTGATTAGGTTGATTAGGTGATTAGGTGTATTCTTTTTTTGTTAAGGCAGTAAGGTTTTATTTAAAGGCAGGTGCCATATATTATTGATTAGGTCTTTTTTTTTAAGGCTGAGGTGTGTTGGGTTTTTTTAAGGCATGGAGTTTTCTCTTTTTTTTGTTACAGCCTGTTCAATTTAGTGTTGAGTCTCTTTCCCCCACCCCACAAGGCAGGGAGGTGCCTTTTTTTCTTTTTTCAAGGCAGGGAGGTGCCTTTTTTCCTATTCTCAAGGCAGAGAGGTGTATTTTTTGGTTTTTAGGGCAGGTTCCAAGGCCTGACTGTGTGGAAGTCCTGAACAAGGGAGCTCTCAACCACATGGAAACTGAAAGTCAAGGAAGAAACCAACAGCTCAGAACCAGTGTCATACTAAGTGTGGGGACAGCTGAGGTGTGGAGCTGTGTTTCTGCCTGCAGAGCAGCTCAGCTGGTTCCTTTCATCCCCCTTTCCCTCTGCCACTGCCCCCAGAGCCCAGGTGAAAACACTTTCTGGGCCCACCCATTACAAGTTATTAAAAAATCAGGAGAAACCCTATTTTCCATTTTGCAAACGTGCTTCAATATTCAGTGTACACCTGAGCAAAGGAGACCCCCCAACAGCAGCCTCTGAGCTCTCCTGTTACCAGATAAGGCACTTTGTTCAAATCTCCTAACAGGTTATCAAAATAAAATGGAATTATCAGAATACTCTCCTGGGCTTTCATTTTAAGACAAAACCTGAGAGGTTTTTACCCTCCTGGAGTGTCATGTATTACTTCACCTCCACAATTTGGTAGCAGCAGCCAGTGAGAGGGTGAACTGGGTATGTGGAGGACGTGGTCCTGTTCATTCTCCTGCCACTGACCTGCACTGGGGAAACTCTTCTGCTGCTTCCTTCCCAGCTTTTCAATCATCTGCCCATCTACATTGTACCATTTTCNTATAGGAGCAAACTCCTCTACTATATATAAATATATGTATATTGCTCCTATATATAAAATTACACATATAGTGGAACAGGCTTGTTGCTGTCTCAGGCTGTTATATTTCCCTGCACTGAGGTACATTTGGAAACCTGTCTTTTAATTAAGAAGAACTGTAAAGAAAATATTTTTGCTTTTTCTTTATCTTCTTCCTTCCCTGAGAAGGGCATTTCTTAGTTACCTGTTTGTTTGTCAGGCTGGTTTGAAGGGAATGCACTGGGACACAGGCATTCCCTGCAGTGCTTCGTGCTCCCTGTAGAGATCCATTTGGAAAAGCACATTTAGAAATAGGGGCATTCTGACTTCTATTTGTTGGAAACTGGGGTTTTTAATGTGTTCTTTGCAAAAAGAAGCATCACTGCTGATGGAATACAACAGCTAGAGCTCCACAGCAATAGGGGAAAGCTTTGATTCTGGAACATCAATGAAAACCTTGAGGCTTTGCTACCCTGATTTAAAATCTGTGACCTGCTACACGTGTCAGTGGAGGGAAAGGTGATTTTATTAATTCTTTCCTGGGCAACTCACAGCAAATCAGCTTTGATCAATTAAGTAGCAAGGGCTAACCTGGGCCAGGTGGAGTGGAAGTAAGTCTGAGGCAAATGTTTTAGCCTCTTAGTGTAGGGAGAATAACCCAGCATTGATTTGTTCACTCTGCTCAAGTGACCTGGAGCTAACAATGTCAGTTCTCTCTCAGATGTGCTTCAACCTCTTGCATTCACCCATGGCCATGTGGATAACAAATAAAAGGTTGTGTTAAAGACCACTCTCTGCTGCACTTTGGGTCAAAATATCCCCAAAGTCACCAGGTTGTTTAAAACCAGCAGTGCTGAGTTTATTTCCAGCATCAGCATACTAAAAGAAAAGCAAGGCCATTCAGGAGCTGTGGAAAATATCCCCCACATTAATCAGCAGCTGTTGGAGGCTGAGGAGCTGTTCCATAGAAGGGCTCCACTCCTGGCAACAGCCACCACCCCACAGCTTATTAGTAAACCAGAAAGTGCATTTCAGTGCACGAGCAATGGAAGCAGCTCCCATGCATCTGTCCTGCAAGATATTAAACTTTTAAAAATTCATCTGCCAAGCTATATGAAAATATTCTGACAGAAAGGAGCCCCAGTGTGATTGCTCTCCCCGGTGAGAGCTGGGAGCACAAGACAGGCCTCTTGCTGCCTTCTGAACAGAAATCTCTGAGAAAAACCTCTTGAACAAATCCAATTACTGATGCTGCCTGCTTAAACCAGAGACTGTTTTAGGAACGCAGTAAATCGGCGTGATGGTGACTGCCAGAACCTCTTAGTTATGAGCACCATTTATCTAGTTAACTGAGCTCTGCTCTACTCTGCAAAGTACCTGATTTTTTTTTTCTCTCCCCCCCTTTCAATTAGGCAGCATATTCTGGCACTTGAAGGAATAAGCACCAGGCTTCTCCTGGCTTCCTTGCCTCCCGTCTTGGACACAGCCCCTTCCAAGAGAACCAAAAAATGGGAGAAAATCTTAGCAAGAAGAAAGGAATCTGTTGCTGAGAAACCTAAAGGGCAGGAGGAGGCTGAAGCTGCCACCACTGAGCAGGAAAACTCCAGTGAATAAAACAAGGAGCCAGTTGCAGAGGGCATGGAACCAAGAATGTGAGAAATGATGGAATAAGGAGCAAGAAGGAAAAGCCCAAGCAATTTAGGTCTGTCTGAGCCCAGGCACAAACTGCCAAAGCAATTTGGCACAGGACACTGTTCAAATCCAGAATTTCAGGGAAAAATAACATCATAAGTCTCCTAAAAGCTAAGTGCCAGCCAAAAGATAGTTTTCACACCACCAAAAAGCAGTGAAGCCTATCCCAGAGTACAGCTAATCTGGAGTTCCTAAAGCACTAAGTAAAACACATGCTCCCATTCTCTAACAGATTTTCATAGTTACACCAGCCAACTATACAGAGTAACTTGCTATATGGGGCTACAAATTGGCAAGGAGAAAACCTGCAGGGAAACACAAAAGGCCATTTATTTCACCTAGCTGCTCAGCCTTTCCCTGGCTCTGCTCAAGGTCTGGGACCTTTGGTACAGAGTCAGGCAGAACACAGGCTTTATAAATAGGTCTCTCAGAGTGCAAGAATAATACTGGATTTATACAATGAGAGAATAAGCTGAGAATGAAGTGCAGAAACTGGAACTACAAGCTCAGTGAGCAAACTCTCTGCCATTCACACCCATCAATAAGCAACTTATGACTCCCACAACGTGTATTTTAAGTGATTCCCCTGCCTTTATGGGAAATTCTGCTGCCAGGCTATGGCCCTATCTGAGTATTTCTGGTACAGCAGCTTGCACTGCTTGCCTTGGTTTGACATTTACAAGTCACTCTAGAGGAAACTTAGTAGCTGGCCATGTCTGCAGTCATGTAAGTGTGTGCCTGGGGGAACAGCCTAGACACTGAATACTCAGATAAATTAGCAACTACCCACCTCTACACATGACCTTCATATTAAGCATGTAGGCAGAGAGGGGTCATTGTGCTCCTGACTATGCTTCTGGCAAGCCTTGGTGTCTGTTGTGCTTCTTCATCAGTGAAATAACCCTTGAGTTCTCACTGCAGCTCTTGTGAGTGCAAACAGAGCAGAAAAACTTCCTAAGCAAAGATCTGCTGTGATGGTACCTGCAAAACAGCTTCTGGTGCCTGTAGATGCAGCTCTTGGTGGAATCCAGGAGAAAAGGATGAGGGAAGGAACTCATCAAGTGTCTCATCTAAAAGAAGCCTTGCTCTAAATTGCTCTGTGACTCCAGCCTATGTGACACTGCACCACCTCCTGGTGTGTAATTGAAGTCAAAATATAATTACAGAATGGGTGTAAAGGGATGTGTTATCTCTACTGAAGACTTAACAACATTCATAAAACACGACCAAGTGGTGGCAGAAATGCTCATCTAGACAATGAGGGAGTTGTCAATGACAAGCAGTGCACAGCTAACAGAGCAGTAACACACTGACAGGCTTATCTCCTCCTGCCAAAGAGCCCAGTGAAACCAGGCTCTGCACAGGACATGCACTGGTGTGACTGGCTTGTAAGAGCTGCTGCTGAAGATGATGAAGAATCATAGAAAGCCAGGTTGGAAGAGACCTCAAGGATCATCTAGTCCAACCTTTCAAGATAGAAAAATACAGTTTAAATGAGCTGGCTCAGCACCCTGTCAAGCTGAGTCTTAAAACTGTCTAATTATAAGGGAATCCACCACTTCCCTTGGGAGACTTATTCCCATGTTTAATTGTTGTCATTGTAAAGAATTTTCTTCTAGACTCCAATCGGAATCTCCCCAGGAGCAACTTGCAGCCATTCCCCCTTGGTTTTATCATGGGACTCCTTGGAAAAAGGGAGTCTCCTTCATCTGGATAGATAGATAGATCTAGGTGCCCTGATCTCCTGTAGCTGACTCCCAAGATAACACAATACTAATACTTCCACTGGAGAGACTCATTGCAGGAAGATCCATGATGGAACAGATGTACTTCTCAGAGGTGACACTATAAATGAATGGATTTTGGTGAGTGAAACAGAGCTCACCTCCCATACCCACCCATTCAGCTTCTCAGCCTCCCAAAGGCTTGAGTGTATTACAGTGAGACAGCTCTTCATGGATCTCCAGGAGAGAGAAAATCCTTGAAGAAACTGCTCTGCTTTTTCTCTGCAGGAGCACCTGGAAGTTGCCAGCCCAAATTTCTGACAGAGGAAGCAGAGCAGATGAATAAAACACAAAATGCAAGCCTGGAACTTCTTTCAGGTTTACTGGTTTGCTGTGCAAGTCACTCAAATAACATCCCAAAAACATGTGACTAACTCTCAAGTGCTCAAATTGCTTCCAAAAGGTTGTGTTCAGTACTGAACTGAAGAGGTTTTTGAGGAAAATGCACTTATTCTATGTGTACTTTGCACTGACCTGGCTCTGTCCCCTACACTGGCTCTCCTCTGACAGGATGTGAACCTCTCTCCCCTGCATCTGCTAACAACTCAAAGCCAAGACTTTCAAAACCAAGCTCAAATCACTGCAGTTAAATCCTAAGTGCTGCAACGATTTCTCCTCCACAACCCCAAGGAACACCTCTAGGTGCTCCACATTTCTTCTCAAACTGGGCCACCCATTTTACATTTAAGCTTCTCTCTCCTGGAAGACACGTGGCCCAGATTTCTACTGCCTCTACTTTTTTCCCCCCCTACAAGATGACTTCTCTAATGGCACTTAATGCTCCCAGGCATTACTCAGCTACAGCTTGTGCTGCACATCTCCCAAGACCTGAACTCCACAGCATCCCCTGACTAAACTGTGATCCTATCAGTGAAAGTGAACAAAGACATAAACAAAGGTCATAAACTGAATTTATTTTACTTCTGATAAAACTTCTTCTGACAGGTTTGTTGGGGTTTTTTTACAGCTGACAATTTTTGCTCCAGCACTGAGGCTGTTTTGGGCTTGTTGCCTGTTTACCATGCCCGTGGTGCACACCTATTAGAAATACATCAGCTGCTGGCATCAAAACAGAAGGGTAAGCAGTAATTAATGGCATGTTCTATAAATTTCACCCCTTTCTCCTTCTCCTTTCTGCTACTAAATATGCAGGAGTTGACTGCAGATGTGCTCTGACAAGACTAAGAGAAAGGAGTATGTTCATTACTTACCTCAGCAGAAAGGAACCTGAAAATGAAAGAACTGGGTTTTGTCACCTTACTGGTTTGGTTTAGTCTTCTAAGTTTACTCCTCTCACATTTATCAAATTCCTTTGTGTTCCTGAGTTTGGTCTGATCTTTCTGTAGCCCCATAATTGCTGAAGGAGAGGAGAAAACCCATCTCACGCTGCTCTTGCTCCCAGCATTTCTTTGTTCTGCCTTTGTTTTAAAAATTAACTTTCATGTTTTCTTGGAGCTGAGAAAGCCATTACAGAAAAGACCAAACCAATTTTTCTTTCCAGTATAGGTGATTGTTTTCTGCTTCTCTAAAAGGTTAATGTTTAAAATGAATAATGGGTAGCGGGGAAGAGGAGAAATAAAGGTTTTTCCTGCTTGCCTTTCTCTCAGCTCACTCATCATGCAGGGATTGCTCTTGCCTTGTACCTCTGGCACTTCTGCAGCCTACAGAGCTCTTTGCCCTTGGCTGGTGGCCTCCAAACCAGATTCAGGGCTACTGATGGATCTGCTTACAAAGGGCATCATTTTGTCCTCCTCTTTTCCTCTCTTAACTCCTCTCAATCAGCATTTTTCTGCTGCTGTTGCCTCCAAGGCTTGTTGCTTCCTCCAGCACATTAGTTATCAAGCCCCCTGTCCAAACTAGTACCCATGAATCCACAGCAGTCACCTGTGCAAAGATCCCTCCTGTTACCACTTCACCAGTGGGCTTACTGGAATGATGTAAACAGAATTAGAGCAAGCTAAAAGAACAGCTAAAAGAGCCACTGACAATGGAATAGTTCCCACAAATTTAAGAAAAGCAGCATGAAATGTACCCATCAACAACAAAGGTGGTGCTTGTACCTTCACAACAGCAGAGGGAAGGGAATTCACTTCTTCTTGCTTCCAAACTCAGGCTCTGAGCTGGCTGTGCAGAAAGCAGCAGAATTCCAGCCAGCAGGAGCCCCCCTGCACCTGAGCCTTGTGGAAATGGTGTGGTTCCACTTTGAAAAGCCATTGGATTAACCTGGAACAAACCACATTGGGAAACACTATTAGTCCTTATTAAATCAAAAGCTGCTGGCTTGTAGAAAAAATTAGTAGTGCTGTGAACTCTCCTGGGGGTTGAAAATATAAGGGAGCTTGACATTACAGAGAGAGCTCTTCAGCTGCAGAACATAATTCTTTGCAAGAGGGAAGAAAGTAAAGAAATCTATGAAGTCAATGACTAGCTTTGTCCAAAACTACACAGCTCAAAATCCCAATATAATTATCACAGTGCCTGGAGTTTCTGTTAGGTGTGTTAGTCTAAAAAAGAAGAAAATATTGACCCGCAGTGTAAGTTAACACATGCTTCATGTTTCAGGAAGATGCTAAGTGAAATGCATTGAATTTAACAGGATAAACATCTAAATTTATGCAGTCATTTGCTGGTGATCCCTGATACTTATGCCAAAAGTGAGAATTTTGAAGCCCACAGATAATGATGCTCTCCCACTGGAAACACTGGGGTTATTCACCAGAGCTCAGCAGTCCAGGCTTCTGGGTGCTCAAAGCTGAGGGATGTCTTTTCACAGACCCACTTCATTTGTTCTCCTCCTTAGATTTCATCCTGCTAGATAAACCCCCACAGCTACTGGCTTCCAGACTACAAGATGTACAAACCCCCAGATTTCTCATAGTTATGCTGCAAACTCAGTTTTTCCTCAGGCTCTGTCTAAATCCTATCTCACTATCCTGCTGTGGACTCTCAAAACAGAACCTCCTGCATCTCTTCCTTTCTCTGCACGTCCTCACAATGGGCACAGAAGCAACTGTGCACTCTCCAGACATGGAGGGATGGATTCCTGAAACATGAGGACTGTGGCTTTTAGAATTAATCTGTCACACTGGCTTCTAATCCTAAAGCAAATAGGATGCTAAATCATGATATTCAGATTTCTGCAAATGCCTCTCTCAGAAAGCTAAATCAGAAGCCACAGCATTTTCTTTTACAGAGTCCAGCTTTCTATTTCTCTCACTCAGGCAACTTTCTACTTTGCTGTTAAACCTCTTCCTTCCTTCCTTCCACGTATCAGCAATTCAGATCCATTCTCTCTTGTTTTTATACCAAGAAAAAACTTGGACAATGTATGATCTAGTGGCCACAGAAGAGCCCAGTAATAAAATACCTGGGCTTGGTTTTGTTCACCTATTGTTGTTGAGCATGATAACTTCATCTTTGCATTCCTCAGCTCAGCCTGTTTAAATCACCACCTCCTCAGGGCAAAGACTACACTGTCTGTGTGTACCTAATCATGAAGGCTTAGGAGAGAAGAAACCCAGACCTTGGTTAGGGCCTGTGGGCACCACTGCAGTACAAAGGATAAATCCAGAGAGGCCACCTGACTACACAGGGCTGTAAAAAACCCCATCAATGAGCACTGCACATTGTGGTGAACAAGGGGGGAAAAAAATGACCTCTGTGGATGCCACAGCTGAGTTGCACTTCATTATATTGCTCTGGTGTCACACAGAGTGTGATAAAGTGTTGAGACACAAAAATGAAACTCATGTCAGAGGCAGTGCAAGGAAGTACATTGCTAAGGGTGCATTAAACTTTGATGGCTCCATTTATCCATTATACATGTGCAAGTCAGCAAAGCTGTGCTGGTGGTAATTTTCTAAAGGAATCAGCTAATAATGTTACAGCACATGCTGGAACAAATTATTGCACAGGTTGTTGCTGCTTTTTTTCTGTGTTTCTTTTGCTTATTAGCACACAGAATATGTAATGCTCTGCACTATTTTGTGCCCTAGGGGATGGTCCAAAGAGCAAAGCAAAGGGGAGTTGTAAGGAAGATTGATAGAGATCCACTTTGCCTCTCTAAACAGCATGTTGACAAAGAGGAGAGGAGATTAAAACTGGAAGTCCCCTTCCATTTGAATCACCTCTGGCTCTCAATCATAAGGAAAAGCCCACTGCACAAATGATGCAAACCACACCAAAGAAGCAGGAGCAATTTCAGGAGAGGCTGGACTCCTCCAAAGCCTAAGGCCACAGGTGCTTAGAAACCATGCTGACAAACAGCATAAAATATCCTGACAGAGAGGGGCTGGCAGCAGAGAAACCAGCTGATACTTCCCCGGTTTTCTCCTTTGAAGCAGAACTCCAGCTGATTACATGGTTGGAATATGAAAAATAAAAAGGGGTCAGAATGAGTTTTGTTCTCAACATTCCATCAGTGCTGAGAACAATCATTGCTGCACGGGGGAAGGCAGAAGGCTCAGTGAGTCACAAGCAGGTAATAGCCAATCTCAGAGAAATTTTATATTTTCATCTCCTTGACAGAAGAGTCTTATGCAAAGCATCAAGTAGACCTGATCTGACATGTGCTTTCCACCAGTAATTCTCCACTACTCCAATGATTCCTATGGCATTTGAGAGAGACCAGTAGGAGAGGACAAGCACGTAGAAAACTTCAGTTCCACAAGAGCAGGTAAAAAGGCATCATTTGTCCCTATCATCTGCTGAAGAACTCCTAAACCTCACAAAATATTCCAGGCTCCAAGGAAAACACAAGACTCATTCCACTGTTCCTGTGGCAAATAAAGGAACGAATTAATATCCTCTACCAAACATATGCTAACCTCAAAGAGAGAGAGACTAACATATTCTGAGTCACAGCAGCACGTTAATCAGAAAACAGGTATTTCCAGGATTTGAAAAAGTGAAGTGATTAAATGGTCCCATGACTCACTTTAGGATCTGCATCTTGAGAGAGGACTACAGGAGAACTGACACAAAAATGCTTCAAGGCAACATCTGTGTTCTCTTTTTGCCCAGCCACTGCCTCAACGAGTCTTTCCCCAGTTCTAAAACTTTGTATACTACAATAAGTAATAAAAACAACAGCAGAATGAGAACCTCCACTCCTAGTGACACTTATTCAGGCTACAACCTAGCAGGATTACACTCCCCTTCAGCCGGTGTGGCCTGAAACACAAACACCCCATAACCTGTGCAAATCTCTCTTCAATTTGAATAACTTATTTTCTATCCTCACCTACTGAGGAAGTTGTGCCTTCAATTTAGGGGCTGCCAAACGTTTCACCCATTTCCAAATCTCAAAAGCAATTCTGTACATCAAAGAATAGAATCAAGATTGGAAAAGACCTCTAAGATCATCGAGTACTTGTTGTGGGATGAATCTCTACTGATGAAAATTAATTACTCTCACCCTTCAGATGAGTTGAGCTCTTAGAGCTCCTTCTCCAGGTTATTCCCATTTATTTGTTATTCCACTCTCAGGCCTTGCTGTAGCTTTTTTAATGTTCTAAGTTCTGTGTGGCACTGCTTTATTTTGCACAGCACCTTGCAGAGCAGGACTGCTCTCCCTGCCTGCTGCCAGGACAGACAGGGAAGCACAAAGAAGGATGCTTCTCTCCTCAGAAGCCCTTGGGTGCTATCTTCATAGCACACAACTATCACAAGCACTGCTTGCATTCGCAGCACACAAAATTGAAATTCCACCAACAGTGTCTGAAACATCAAGAACAAGCCCTGGAATTGCTTGTGCTTTATAGACACTTCCTGACGGGAGCTTATCTCTGCCTGTACAAGGCATTGTTATTCCAGTAAACACTGCTTGTTGGTTTATTATGGTTAATGAAATGCAGCCCTAACAACTCCTAAGATACAGGAGGACTGTTAGAGCTTTTTGCAGGGACTGGGTAATTCAATGTGCTGTGCTTAACGGGAAGAAAATTGGGGGAAACAGACGATTATTAGTGCAGGAAAAGCAAACTAGAGGGATCTTCATGACCACAGGGAACTTTTTATGACTTTCTGGCATTCGGGTCTCAATTATCAGAGGCTCAAGTCAGACCATAAACAAAATTTATCTGTGGCAGAGGTAGGCTGCTTTATTACAGACCTCAGAGAGTGAGTGTTTGGATAATGAAGTTAAAGGAGAACCAGAACTCCCCAATTTGAGAGGAGCCTCTTCTGATCGTGACGCGAGTGCTGTGCTGGGGCCAAAGTAAATCAATACCACAGCCCTCAGGAAGGCTCCATTTAGGAAAAATTCTGTAAATTGATGCTTATGTGCCACTGGCAAAGAATAGTGTTTTCTTTAAGGGATCTCTGGAGATAAAAGGGAGTCTGTATGGAAGTCAAGGTGTATTTATACACCGACTGTATAAACACACACACCCCGTGGCTGAGCTGATCAAATTTAAAACCTGACAGACACAGGGAGGTCCAAGGGAAGGCAGCCCTGCTATAATGTGTGAGAATGTCTGTTCCCTTAGGAGGCAGGATCCAACCCACTGTGTACGAGGGAGCAGTGGGGAAAAGCCCACAAGGGACCTCTCTCCAATCTGCCATGCAGCTCATTGAAAGCTGGAGCCCAGCAGGTGAGTTCTGTAGGAAGGGATTTGCAAAGCTTGGCTTTCTGGGAAGAGAAAATCTATCAGACAGGGAGAGGAGCAGCTGGGGCTGTGTCACACCTCCACAGCAGTCCTGCTGCACTCCTGACTTCCCACTTTGCCAGTTTGTCCAGCTTAGTTTATGTGCAGAATATCATTAAACAAACGCTTTTTGGGAAAAAGAATCCCACTTGTACAGCTGTTTTACCCCTGGCACACGATGAAATCTCTCTCTTGGCTCCTACCCTTACGAGGTCAGGGAAATGAAGAAGGTCAGGGACATTTTAAAAGACTCCTTAAAAGATGTAAAGATTCCCCTTAATGCTGGTGAAAGGGAAGTGTGTGTGCATGCACGCATCTGTAAGGGGTTTATTTGTGTTGTTTCTAATTCAAGGACTGAAAGGGGCTTTCAAAACCCCAAGGACAGGCTCAGCTCTTGCACACTTGCAATACAAATTGCACGTAACTGCCCTTGTACCATTGAAGGTCTTTCTCCCATATTTTTCCCTTGTTCCAAGCAGGGGCTGGCAGCCTGTATCTCTGGGTGTGCCTGTGTCCTACCTCATGGACATGTTCTCTTCCTAGGCATTTTGCATTGGCTTCTAACAGTCACTTGCCTTCACCAAAGTGATTAACAACAAAAAAAAGGCTGTTATTTTATAGATATCGCCTTGCATTCAGCACTCCTCAGTTTCAGCAGTTCCCTGAGGTGACCACATTAGCATCTTAATTACTCCAGGCTTCTTCTAGAACCAAAGCAGAGACTTCAGATGGGGTGAGTTGTGCTCTGCAAGTCTCTCTTTCCATTAAGTTCAGAGAAAGCACAAGGCACCAGATTCCTGCTCTGCACACTCCAGTTTATTACACTTTAGACAGTAGCATTTTCACTTGTATCTTCTCAAACCATATTGCAAATAGAAACAACAAAGCATGGCCAAACCTTCATAAGTGAGACGAGCCAGACACGAGCCCATTATGACCCTCACCAACTACCTCATTTTACAAACCATTCTTACCCTCGCAGTCTTTTTGCACTCCACCTCCAGAGGCTTAGGAACAAGCTTAGCATTAACTGTGTGTTTTCCCCTTAAAAGCCTAAATCTTAGCATTATTAAGCCTTTAGATTATAAACTCACATGAGTTACTGGTTTTGTGCAACACCAAGTTTGCAACATAACAGCATTAGAAATAGCTGGGGGAACCTGGGTAGCATTTTGGGAAGTTTCTCCTACCCTGTTTTCAGCTATCTTGATTTATTCCTCAGCACAGCTCCCTCCTTCCCCCGAGGAAAAATATAATTATCCCAATTTTACAAACAAAGCATAAGCTCAAATAACTGTGTTACTCATAGGTCACACAGGGAATAAGTGGTAAAGTTGGAAATGGAACCCAGGAGCTTTGTCCACCAATTCCCTACTCCGATTTAAATAAAGCATGAGGAGAACAAGCCTGCCCATCTGGACAACCCCATCATGGGGAAATTTTATTGTAAAAATATCCCTAATAGCTGTTTCAGCAGGCAGGTTTGGAATTACAGATGGAGTGGAAATTTTCTTGCCTTTGCTGAAATTAGCTGCGAAGCTTCAGCTTTTATTGCATCAAAGTTGCAGGAACAGAAATTCAGGATCAAATTGTGTCTATAGAATGATTTTTTTTCATTTGTACCACGGATGCTTTAGCTGTTCACTGGAAGAGGCCACCTCATGGCTGCAGGAACTGTCCTGGGCAGGTACTTGTGCTCTTCATTTTGAATTTCATCACTCAGAGCTGCCTAGAGACTGTTGGGGCTGAAGTGCTGCTAATCCTTTGTACTGCTCTGACCACAGACATCTCCTTTCTTAATGCACAAGTGCCTAATGCAAACAGGAACCCACACTGCACTGTGGCTTGGGTAGTGGCTTTTTCTTGTAGAAATCAGCTGGGTAAGCAAGCAGCTTGTTCATAAAACCAGGAAAGGGGCAGTTGTAACATGGGAGCAACATGGGATGTTTCCTGCCTGTGCCCCCAGTATCTTGTGGGCTCAAATGCCTCTTGCTGTTTCCCTTCATTTCTGGATTAAAGCAGAAGTCAGTCCTGTTCTCCCAAAGCACCAAAGCCCAGATGTAAGAGTCAGCAGCTCTGAGCACTGACTGACATGGCAATGACAACCACATCACGGGTGCAGAGAACAGGAAATCAAGGATGTCTCCATGTTATCATCACTGGAGAGTTAGAGTGAGCTGGTCATCAGAACAATATGATTTATTAATTTTTATGTCTGCTAACATAGGAAGGATAAGTAATTAATAAGGCTTTGAGGGAAATGTTTCTGCTGGATTCACTCCAGTCAGAGACAGGGATAGAGGAACTACAGCTCAATCAATACAGAACCAGATTTTATTATTCTGCCATTCCCAAGTGCACTTGATGTGTAGAATCCAAGAGAATAAGGCTCTACAGAAGTTTATCAATAGAAAATTTATGAGGAAAATTAAAAAAGAATTAAAAACCAAACCCAGAAGTGTGAGTCTAACTCGCTCTGCTCAGACCTAGGAAAGCTGATTTCTGCAAGAAGTGTTTCCTAGCAGTCAAGCATTCTGTGCTGTTCACATAGCTTGGGGTTTTTTTGTTTGGTAAAAAAGGTACAGAAGTTGGCATGAGAAAATTTTCAGCTGCTGTTAAAACCAGTAAGGCTCCTGCTTGAGAGCTTTATAGCTGTAGGAAGGGAAGAAGCTTGTAACCTGGAGCAGCCCAGGGGCTCTTCTGCTGCAATACAGCAGCCGGAGGTGCTGTGACCCCAGAGGTGAGTTTCCAGCTTGGAGAACAGAAGAAACATCTCAGTGCTTGCCTGCCAGAGGACACTAAAGCAAATAGCTGAAGAAACCTGAAGACACAGCATAGAAGGCAGCTTCAAAAGTGTCATGTAAATCACAACCATATGTGAAAACATATTGGGGAGCAGAAATTCAGGATGTGTTTCTGTGTGCAGGATCAGAAGTTAACACCCTGAACTATCAGCTTTCTGTGTTCAGTCTCTTCTATTACCTCAGATACAACAACCTTTTGCTGTTCATGCCTGACTGCTTCCAAAATAGCATTTTTTATCCACAGGATTCTGTTTGTGCAGAATTAGAACATCAACACTAGGACTGACAACCCTCTAAAAATGTGACTGTGGCTATGCCTGACTAGGCTTGGAAAAAAACTAATTCCACTGGCAATTCTCTTGATTAACCAGATAATGCATCAATTAGAGCACAAAGGTGCTGAGGGCTTATCTTCATGGTTATGGCCAGGGTAACATTTATTGGACCATCTTAGAGACTCAGCCCTTCCAATGCTGTATGTCTTATCTGATTTGGGCTCAAACAGCAGCACAAACACAACAACCCCAATGGTGTTTCAGAATAAAGGGAGGTCTGGCCATTTAGTTAAGACACCTGGGAGGCACACGGGGAGTCCCTTCCATGTTCACAGCAGTTCCAGCCTGCAAGATGCACAGAAATAGTTCTTCAGCAGGTCCTCAACACCACAGGGCACACACAAAAGGGAACATTCTGTTCAGTGATGAGCAGAAGAAAGGGAAGGGCTGCTGAAAGAGGCACTGGGAAGGTTTCAAACATTGTTTTATGTTAAAAAAAAATAACTGGGGAGACAAAGTGTTTCAAATTGAAATTCTGTCAAGCAGCTCCAGATCCCAGTTTAAAGAAAGGGAAGGAGCACATACTGCAAACTTGCCTCTGAGCACATGGACTTGAGCAAATACTTGGACTTCATTAGTAATTCCCTTACCCTAATTGCTACAGAGTCAGACTAAAACATTTTAATACAACTACAGGAAAAAATGCTTTAGAACAGGTAATAAAACCCAGTATATTAACCTTCTGACTACAGCTTTATTGAAAATACACAGATTTTTAGCCTTGTTTTCCATGAAAACACCACTTCAGCTTTTACTGTGGTTTTATGTCTTAATCTACACCTTGGAGTCTCCAAATAAATTTGAGACAAGTTGGTGGAACGGAACAGAGGGGCAGGAGACACAGATGATAAAATCCCTATGGAATTCTTGTAATCAAGAAAACAGAAGTGAAGCCGTGCAGCAAGTGTCCTGACAGGAGAGAGATGAGAGTGTTTTGTTAGCAAACAAAAGCCACCAAAGCCCCAGGCCCAGAAAAGCTTCCATCAGATCTATGATCTCTTGGGTGCTGAAGTCAATTAACCCTGATGATGAATCCATAGGAAGCCAACACTCCTGGTAGTCAAAAGCCCTCTGGTTAGAGGCGTAAGGCAGGGTCATGATGTCTACTCAGGAACCTTGTGGGCAGCAAAAAAAGAGACAAAGCCAGAACAAGAGAAAAGTTACACTGGACTATATTTCATAAGCAGAGAATTACACTGTAATTACCCAACAATTACAGTACATAATGCGTTTGTTTGAGCCTTTCTGAAACTGCCACTGATTTATGGAACTGGAAATGCACCAGGCAAGCAGGAATAATTACAACATAAATATATTGTAGTTAAATATCTAGAGTTTAATAGCACTTCATTAAGAATAATATCCAAGGCTGTTACGCTGTCATGAAGTTAACCTTCTAGTCAGAAGGATAAGCACTATTTACATATTTGAAAACAAAACTGGAATGTAATTCCACTGTCATTAACACACAGGAAACTGAAGGTTTGACAGTCACTAGTCTAAAAAGTGACTTCACACACTAATCACTCACATCAAACATGTGGAATGTTAATTGTATTGCAAATCTAAGAGGGGAATGTCTGAGACAGTGTTGTCCCTCTTATTTCCAGAGAATTCTGACATTTTTCAAGCATCTCAGGTTCCCATTTCTCTGTTTTCCCCTTAAGGTTTAAACAGAGACCTCAATAATTCTACCTTACTGGAACCTTGATTTCTGGAGCTGTGCCTCCTCTGCATTTCTGTTGTCTGGTTCTGTGCACACAGATTGCTCAGAAAAAACATTTTTCCATGAGCAACTATCTTGCCCACTGCATTAAGCACAGCAGCAGTGAAATGCCCAGGGAATAACCACTGTACTTTAGGCACACTACTGTGAGATACCATGTAAAACAAAGGCCACCTGCAAAACTGCCTGCACAGAAATGGACTTATCTCAGCATAACAAAATCCTTGAGGTGGGGCAGCTGAAATCTGTCAATCTACACAAATCTGACCAAGTTCAAAGTGATGACATTGACTGACAGGAATTACACTATTGCTTTCCATTCCACATACAAGGAGACTCCTTCGTTGCAATTGTCAGATTAAGATAATCAATGTTACATGTGTATAATACATCCATTTACAGCTTTGGAAAATGCTGGCATTTTAAAAACCTTAATCTTCTCAAGTTTTAGTATGTTTAAGAGAAAAAATATTGAAATGTACTGACTGTTTGAATGAGCTAGTGGATGCTGCTCAGTTGCCACTTGTTTTCCCAAGACATTGAAGCACCATCTGACTCTTCCAAAGCAAAACCAGGATCTTCCTGCCACCTCTCAGCCATTCCCCTGGACCCAGCCTACTGAGAGATGGGAGCTGAGCTCTCCTGGAGCTGGCATAAAGTTTGGACTATTATACACTCATTCAGTGCAAGCACTCAGGAGAACTTCCACTCTGAACTTGCCCTCAGCCCGAGCTCCCCGAGTCCTCCCTGGGCCCTTTTCTGCCCTCGTTAGGGTACAGCCATTCAGAGTTATCACCTACAACCAGAGGCACACAAAGGCAGAGCACACCAGGCAGCCAACAGGACACTTGAACCTGATGGTACTGGAGGTAAGAAGCTTCCTCGGGACACAATAAAAGCCTGGGAAAGTTGAGCTCAGAAGGAAGAAATAGCAGAGGCAGGACCTCATCATCACAACTTTGCTCTTTGACTCAATACAAAGGCTGTAATTCAATTTCAGAGTTCTGCTTCAGTGCATCTCTTATGATGTTAGCAGAGAACCTCTCAGCTGAGTTAGAGAATTGTATCAATCAGCAGGCAGACATTATTTTAGAGAGAGGGAAAGATAGTTTATATATGTGTGTCTGCACTGTGTTCCAATTTAATTACTTCTAATTATAAGGTAGCAGGACGTGAAACACTAATTGAAAATTTGGGGTGCTTACATCTCAAAGTCAGAGAAGAATCTGTGTGCCCATCTGGTTAATAGGAAAGGGATTTGATTTTCTAGATCATTGATTTATCATCATTAAGGGCCCAAACTCAGAGTTGTGTAAGGCAGCTTCAGGAATATGTTTTTTCCATTACGTTTACACTCCGTCTAAAAGTGCCTCTAGCACTCTGAATGTTAAAATTGACTGGATTCAATTTAGTGAGATTGTCTTCTTGCTCTGTCAAGGGTTATTTATCTCATTTAGCTTTTGTAATGGAAGTTTTTTTCATTTTTCTTTTTAAAAATAAAGGTCCACACAATCACTCTGGTTTCATTATTACTGAGAAACAAGCCCCAAACTCTATTGATTTTGAATGGTAACAGTGTCTTGATGGCACCTTTTGTGTAAATATACTCACTCTTGCCAAACAGAATCTCAATAATCACAAGTGTTGTTTTATTATAGGCTACACAAGAACAAATCCCCTTTAGCAACCTGAAATTCCTTCCCCAGCCAGTGTAAAGGTCCATGGGGTGCTTCAGAACATTACATGAATTAAGAGCCAAATCTATCACGTCTTCTATCAACTTTACTCACCATCCAGCCCTGTGATAGTTTGTGACTGCTTATAAAAGAGGAGAGGAATGCCCTGGAGCAGCCAACCTCTACCTCCAGAAAACCTAAGAGAAGCATTAATACTGATTTGGGAAGTTACTTGCTGGCTCTTTTTTGTGCAGATGGAGGAAGCAGTTAGGAAGAAGATTCAGTGTCTCCTAACAGCTTATTCCTATACCTCATTTGCTCATTACCCCTCACAAAGACAACCTTGCTCTGCCAAGTCAGCTCACCAGCTTTCACACCAGCTACAAACATACCAGCACTACACTGACTGGATTCCAGTTACATCTCTGAGCAATCCAATGATGGGCACCACCAGAATAACAGAATAGTGCAGAATGTCATCAGCTTTCTTCCCAGCTCCACGAGTGCCAGCTGAGGACACTGCTTGTAGCAGTCTGAGAGGAGGGAAGGTGGCCAGTGGCATTGACAGCCCACCACAAATAAATTCATAATGCAACAAGAACATAGAGTCTTAATAGAGGACTATATAAAGAATGTGCTCTTGTAGTTAAGCATCTGTCCCAGTCTCAGGGGTAAAATGTTGGATTTTTTTCAAGCAACTTAAGAGAGACATGGTGTTTAATCTTCCTGGGCCTTGGTCCCACATCTGCTGTGCTTTCTGTACACCACTTATTACAGCACATCCATTACTAAGAACTATTATATATATATTTTATACCAGTGTTAACAATATGCTAGAAGAATAAATGCATGCCCAGCCAGCAAGAGCAGAGGGAGAAGCCTGGAGCTCAGTCTCCCTGCAGGCAACAGCTTTGCACCAAACCAAACTGCTCCCTCTGGTATCAGCAACAGGACCCAGAGACACTAGTAAAGGCCATGGCAGTGGTGAGGAAATGGTCTTAGTACTCCAAATGCTGTATTTATTCAGCAACTCCTGCAGGAACAGCAAATCCATTCACCCCTCTGCCCTCCCCCAACACCAAAGTACTTAATTTTTTCCTTGATTTTCTTTTCTATTTTTCTGTCCTTCACAGAATGCCCTTTACTCAATAAGCAGGTTTTGATTACATTTTTTCAAGGTTGCAATTTGAGAACAAAAAAGCACAAAAGCCTTTGTGTTCACAAAGACATATTGTCAAAGGGCTATTTTCTGTAAAGTACCACTCATCTGCTAGAAGCATGCATCTTTTTCCTGCTATGGCATAGCTATTTTTCCCTCCTTTCTATACAGGAGGATTTGGAGGAAATATGCAATTATTCTGTTGGGCCAGTGGGCATCTCCCCCCTGAAAAATTAGTCTTTAAAAAGAGTCTTGGTCTAAAGTACCAAATATCTTGCAATAAATATGCTTCCCTCAGGTCTGAATTGAAAACTTCCATTTAACTAGTACTCAAAACCCAGCCTGCAGCATTTGCAAAGAGATTCATAATTGAACACATGCCTGTGGCCACGTCCAGGTCCTGTTAGAAGAAAAGTCCCTGCATCTGTTAAAGGGCATCAAAGGATTTTGTTCTCGATAAGTGCTGCCCTACTGGGAACTGCACAGAGGTGGGAATATCAGCTCTGTCCACAGCAGGGGAATGGCCACAGGTCCTTGCAGAACCCTCTGAAAGCAGCCTGGCTGCCATGGCTGAGATAAGACCTGGCTGCCCATCATCCTGGCTTCCTCTGGCAGCTAACTCTAACGACTGAGCATGGTGAAAAGGAACACGAGGCACATTACACAGGACAAGTTCTGCAGTCCAGGTGTGGCCAGAGAGCCTCCATGAGGACCAGGGCTCTAGGGGACACTGCCAGCCTCACCAGGGAAAGATGAAGCCTACAGAATTTTCACTGCAAGTCAACTCTTCCCAGTAAAAATAAATACACGCATGAAACTATTTTGGTAAACTTTCACTTTGAGTAGAATGAGCTCATCTCCGTACAGGGGAGTGTTGAAACAGTGATTTCACAACAGGAACTTCTTCAAGCATTCTGGGCCTGTCTTTCCCTTCTCTTCCCTAGGCATAGGACAAAAGAGACCCACTCTCCATCACACAAAGACCACCTGGTTTAGACGAGGTGACACAGGGCAGGATGCAGCATTTTCCATGAATTCTTAAAAGTGCAGTGAGGTTGAAAGCAACTTGGTCCTCATCTGCTGAGCCATTCTCCCCTATCTCTTATTTCTCTCACTTCCCACTAGCACAGCCAGTTACGTCCTTACCTGCCCTTTTCCTACTGCAAACCTCACATGAATTTGCTATTTGATTTCTTCCAGCAGGAGACCTGTGAAAGCTCAGATTGGCTTCCTGTAGAGGAGAGAATACCAGTCTATAAACACCAGGCTGATGGAAATCAAATTTGCACTTATGGTTCTGGAAATAGAGATCTTTTTTCTGTAGCATTAGCTCCTGTACAGGTCTGTCTACCCAGCTGGGCTTCCAGCACTGAGGGTACTGATTGCTGAACACCTCCCAATAGCACCTATTAGAATTCAGACGTTTACAGTCATCCAAACCAATCTGCAGAAATCCAGTGACAAGATGCTTTCACATTTACAGTGGAGCTATTAAACCTTCTTCCTTGCTGTCTGCAGCTTGCCAGCCCCAGGCACACATTCATGCACTGAGAGGGTTACAAGGGAGAACACAAGTTCAAAAAATTATGCTGAAGTGTACTTATTTATTTTTACTCCCTCACTATACTCATGATTTCATCAGGGGCCTTCTGGTTATTCTTACATCCATCGGTAACTCCCTGAAATAACCATATTTCCAAACCACTCTAGAAATTGCTATAATGAAAATCCCAAGTATCAAAAAAAAAAACCTGATGCAAACTAGCTCCCAATGCACCACCTGGAATGCTCTCTCAAGAACCTCAGATACAACTTTCCACCCCCACCTCCCAAAAAACACATGCAAATGTTAACCTTTAGATCTGAGCTTGTGATTAAAGCACTGAGCTTAGACTTGCAAGACTTCCATTCTGTTCCTAGCTTTGCTAGTGACCTCAGGCAAGTCATTTCATCTTTCTCTGCCTTAATTCTCTATCTTAAATGAAGGAATAACAGCTGCTCTTAACAGAAGGAATTCTAAGAGGGGAAAAAAGGGAAGCTAAATCAGTTAGTACTTAGGCTGTGCTCAAACATGGTATTGGAGATTAGAGTGGCACACTGACAATTAGCTCCATACCCAAATGTCTGAGGAAAAGAATGCCACATATTTCCTGCATTTAAAATAAGAGAACCTCACTCTGAGCACTTGTTGAGCAGCACAGAAGTTACTGCCCTCAGGGAATCACTCCTTCAGGTTTAACTTTCTTGCATAGACTATGTACAGAATATGCATAAGGAGGTAAGGAGAAAAAAAAAAGAGAAAGCAATGGGAGAAGGACAAGTTCTCCCAAGAAATTTTCTACATTTAACTATAAAAAAAGGGATCTCTCATTAAGCATCATCCCAAGAACTCCAGTTTCTGCAGCCTAAAGCTTATTATTGAGAGGTGGAATGAACTGCACATGTACACAGCTCATGATAAAGGCACCACAGCAAATACAGCAGCAGTAGTGGAGGAGTTGAGAATGTCACAATGAGGAGTCTAATGAAGAGAATACAGGTACAGACAGCTCTGTGTCCTGGAGGAGGCTCATGCTGTGGTAATCTAACTGTCATGAATTGCAAAGAAACACTAATATCATATGGCAGGGATAACAATCTTTGTCCACCTTCCTGCTATCAACCTCAAACCCAATTGCTAAATGCCAGTTTTGTTCTGGCAAGGCACAGCACACTGCCCTGCAGTCACATCTGCCCCAAAGCCCTTCCAACCCAAACCACCTATGATTCTATGTACACCAGTGTTGGGTGGATGTCCACATGACCATACATGTCTATACCTGCTGACTGACCAGTGCTCATCTGAGCACATCAGTCAATGAACACAACTCAATGGCCATCTGATGCAGATTTAAGTACAACATATCCATTTGAGTATTTGTGCACAAGTCTAAATCCCTATCTCTGCACACCTCAGCCCTGTGAAAGCATGACAACATGGCCATGTCTGAGTGTGTATGTGACAGGCACACACATCTCCTGCCTGTCTCAATCACAATGTGTGCACAAATGTGGCAAATGCCTGATGGCTCCTTTGAAAAGTGATGCTGCAGGGCTACTGCTCTAAGTCAGCTCATCATTTGAAGTAATAAGGCAATCAGGCTTTGTACTACCAAAGAACCAGGAGTTTTTGAATGATTGCACCTCCATCTAACAAATTCCCTCCCTTTTCTTCCACTACAAAATTAGCACGGGCCTGGAGAGTTTCTTAGCACAGGCTCTAAACTTCATCTGTAATGTGCTCACATCCCAGAACTGTAACAAGAAGCCAGGGAAAAGCATGAAGGGTAAAGATCTATATGCAGAGAAGCTTCAGGCATTAATGAATGAGGCTTGATTAAAAACCAATCCTCCCTCCCCACCCACCCCTTGGGAGCTGTTCATCTGTTGGGTATGGATGACATTGGGATCTGTTTGGTAATGGTGATACCTCCTACCTATCAAATACCACAAACATGGGTTTAAGTTAAAGCCTGATATTAAATGTCAGAGATGCAAAATCCACACACTCAAGCACAGTGTGAAACCTGCACAGAGCACAGTATAGTTGGTTGGAACAACATATTCCCAATTCACAGTGGGGAAACAGGCAACTGAGGCAATGCTTTGTTTCCAAAGTGCAATGCAAGTTCATTATTATCCATGTGAATGGGCAGGACATTCTTTTAAGAGATGCTTTTAAGAGGTGCCTAAGAAAACCTGGCTCCTGACAGAACCCAGGTAAGGGTGGATAATACACAAACCCATTTGCTAAACGCCACTTGAAAAATCACAGGCAGCATAATTGACTTTTACAGCTTGGATAATGTAGGTCATTGCATTAGTGCAACAAGAAAATGAATGTATCTTGGAGTGAAAGACAGAAGGGAAGTAATTACAAAATATAGATTAAATAACCATCAGATAACAGGCACCATAATAAGAACGACTAGGGTAAAGATAGAGGAGAAAATTTGTTAAATGGATTGTAGCAGGGTTCTAAGAAACTGCTGGTCTCAGATCCCAGGCTTTTCTTTATTCTCCTTCATTGTTAACTCAATAGAACAAAGTATTCCTCCCCTTTTTGGAGCTGATATCCTACTTTCTCTGGTATCAGCTTACAGCTTCCTCAGCCTGGAGGGCTATTAAGTTAGAACCTGATTATAACACAAAGTTCTTAACTCTTGCAGAAACAAGGAGCCATAAAGTCTCCAACAAGTACGAGGGATCACAGCCCAGTCTCACAAAGCTCTGAATTTTGGCACTCTTACTTTAGCAAAAACTTTGCATTCTCAGTGCTTCTGCAGTTTAGTCCAAAAAAAAAAGTTTTAAAAAACCCAAAACAACCAAACCCATAACTGAAACACACCTGCTCTCCCCTAAACAAATGAACAACCCCAAGAAACCCAAAACAAAAGAAAAATATGTATGAGGGACTAAAAGATGCATGTATTTTTTTCCCTCCACACTAAAGAATTTCAGTCCAGCCTGGCTTACAGTGCCCTGAACTTATCAGTAACAGATTGCTATTCAGTGAGCTCTAAAAGTCACATTTGGAGGCCTGTCTGTCTTCCAGCAGTTAAGTGTTTTCATATCACATCAAATCACCTCACAGCTACCACTCCTACAAACACAGATCCAAACTTCTCTTTGCTAAAAAGGGTCTGTGCAAACCTACACTGAGTGACACCCGAGATGATCAAGGGTGAAGAGGACAAGGCAGAAGGGATACAACTTGTACTCAATCAGGACCTTGTCTCAGTGTTTAAGTGACACTAACCTGCACTCCAGAAGGAACATTTTTCTTCATCTCAACTCCTTCAAGCTCCCATTCAGCAGCTGATCTGCAGATGACACCCAATGGCATTCTGATTGTCATCCCAATAAGGTCAGGGATGGAAGCTGGAAGAAAAGATTGAGAGTCACTGAAAACTTCGTGGAAGTGAAAGATAGACAATTGTCATACTGAAGAACAAAATCCATCAGCTCAGTGTCCCTTACCCAGCTGCCTCTGAACCTAAATATGAGATCAAAGGAAGCTGTACAACAGCCACATAGAAACCTCTAGAAGTAAGAATAGAGAATGAGCCTCACAGGTACTTCTGTGTTCCCTAGAAAGGTACAGAACATTATACATAACAATATAGAGAGCTACAAGCTAGCTCCTCTTTGTTCCACAAGTACAGGAAAGGCATTGCCAAGGAAAAAGGGGACACTAAAAAGGGCTCTACAGCAGCATGCCTGAGGAAGAAACCTTTGGTTCTTTTGAAAGCAGAAGCTACAACTATCACATTCACTGCTGCACTGTACAAAGCACAGAATGTCCTCGCCCCACAAGAACTGTGGAGTTGCAGCATTTTTCTCCCTTAAGAAATTAATATAACAGGGGCTTGTCATCTGCTTTTGATGCTGTGCTAGGACAGCTTATCACACCAACACAGCACGGGGAGGGGCCAACAAGCAGGACTCACTGCTGCTCATTCACTGCCTAGGAGTGACAGGGAAGGAGTTAATCTCCTAAAACCCAACTCTTGTCTCTCACCACAATGAGGGGCAGCATTGGCCCATCCTTGTCCTCTGCTGCCCTGTTCATTAATCAATGGCTCCTCTGAATGCCAATGAGTTCTGAAAGGAGGCAGGTGAAAGGAATGGCAATTTGCTCACAGCTTGATAATTACACATTTTTCAAAAGAAATTAAAGCCAGAGCTAACAGCAGCACACCGTTTGCAGAAGTCCTGCTTAGACAGGCAAATTAATTGGAAAGTACATTGATTGGATGTACTGCATGGAATGTGTTTCCCCATTGTTCCACAGCAGCTCCTTGGCCACTCAAACAGAAGCTCTCACCTCTGCTCAAACCAGGAAGGAGATACAAGAAGCATAAATAACCACCTTTGGAGAAACCTTGCTGCCTCACACAACAAAGCAGCGTTTAGGGGGAAAAGGGATCACAGCCTTCAGTGAATTTTTGCTCTTGGGCTACCTGAGGCAGCAAAGCCTCAAGATCAATTAAAACAAGGAGGCATGTTGCAATGAGTAGTTTTACAGTAGAAACACTTCAAAATAGCTCTTTGATCCCGAGACACCCAAATCAGGCAGCAGATAAATGTGATATATCACACACAAAACACCTATGCTCTCTACATCTTAATGAAGGCATTTCACAAACAAGCAAAAGAGAAACTCCTCCACTCCAGGCTCTTGGTTACTCCCTCTGGACTGGTATCTAAATTCCAGTGCAAACACTTTGACAACTTGCCACTCAACCTGAGGCACAGGAGAGAGGCAACCTCAGAGATTCCTGGGTTACAAGACACCACAGAGCACACCACAAGGACCCTGAATCAGAAGAGAATCCTTTTCCAAGTATGCTAAGCATACCAACAGCAAGGTTAGGGCAGTCTCCTCAGCTACTGCTGCAGTAGATCACAGAAGGTGGTTGTTTTCTTGCAGAACAACTCTTGGGTGGTTTGTTCTGTTTATTCTTTTTTCTTTGTACAGCCCTGCCTGCCTCACCAGCCTGCACGTGTTTAACAGGCAGCTCTGCGTCAGAAATTGAGTTTATGTAATCAAATATTTTAGGAGATGAGATTAGTTTTAATTTGTTGTTCTCGCAATTCCTCCCCCACTCTTCATAAAACTGCACCCAGCACAGCAGGAATTTCACCAGGGCCTTCCAGATCTGATGCTGCATAGTCAGGCAATTACTGCAAATAAGTAGATGATGGAATCCATGAGAGAATTACACCTACTTGGACCAACTTCAGAACATTTGTTTCACTACACAAAAACATAAGGTGGCAAGGAGACAATTGCTGCTTTGTTCCTGAGAGAATGCACTGAGTGCTCAGAAAAGACCAAGAAAAAGTTCCCATTCCAACTTGCTTAGAAATACACCTTCAGCAAAACTCACTGCTGCAGGAGCTCAGGGTTTATAATCCAGTTGCACTATGACATCTGAAACAAAAGGTTAAAATCTGACCTCATTCTTTGCCCATCTGAGACTCTGGGTTTGCCCCACTAGGAAATGACAAGTGCAGGTGGTTTCCATGGAGCCTGCATGGGACTACACCTGAGGTTTTGATTTATATCCTTTATATCTATCTCTTGATTTCATCTTTCCACACATCACCACAGTGTCTGAGTATTTACAAAAAAACAATAAAGATCAGAGTAATAGCAGGTCCCCTTGCCTTTATTCAATGCCAAGGTGAAACAGATTATGTTCTGTTCCAGCCAAAATTGCTTCTCTGGGCTAAGCCAGGAGACATTTGTATGAATCATTCCCGAGATCCTTGTGATCCATGGCAAGCTGGGAACAGCTGGAGCCCACTTCTCATGGCCTAAGCAAGACATCTTCACAATAAAAAATTAAAATAAAACAAGTCCCATCATCAGTCAAAAGCAGAAGCCACATTCTGAAGTCTCATTGGTATTTACCCTTCCTAAACACTTAGCTTATAAATAAGCAAATAGACACTAGGGCTGCTGGCAGGGAGAGAGATGCAGAGGAGCTGGGCCAGGATGGTTTTCTGGTCAGGTGTACCCCCTTTCTCTGCTGTGTGACAGAGCCACAGAGCAATGTGGCAGGGCCAGTAAAGGATGGGTTTCAGATGGCTTTTATAGCCCCCTAAATGACACCTACATTTAGCCAATGCACAGTTTTACCCACGCACCTCACCTCCATTAGTCAGTTGTATCAAGGCTATGCATGCTTCAGGAGTGAAATATTACTGACCTCAGTGACAGTTTGATGATTAATGCCATGGGGACTGTCTTCAACTTTGACCTTGTTCACTGCTGCACACACAGGCCCCTAAATTACTGGAGACAGCCTCATCTAGAGCAGAACACATAAATCCCTATTGACTCCGACACCCTTCAGCAGCAGCCCGTGGACACAAAGTCATTAATTCCTTATCAATACACCAGTTCAACACTGCTCATCAATTCTTATGTTAATGATAAAGCTTCTCCTGAGTGTCACAGTGCCTAGTGAAATGACAGATCTAATGGACCAGAGATACCTGAGCTACCACAGAGCTCCCATATTTCAAAGCACTTCCAGGAAAAGCAAACAAACAAAGATGCCCAAACAAATATTAGGGGGAAAACCCCCACAAGCATAGTGCAGGTTGCATATTAATGTTGCTATCATCAATTTAAGCTGTTTAAAGTCCACTGAACCTCACAGACCATATCTTTTATCACTTTGTTTAATCAGAAAGCTTTAAAAAGTTTTTTTTAATTATTATTTGCACTGCTTCCATTCTTTCAAGGAATCAGCTGAGGACATGTAGAAAAACCTCTTTTCTTTCTGTTCCCCTGCAGCAGTTGGTATGTGGGGCATGAACCAGCCTTTCCATGGGGTCAACTTGTTTCAGTTGTGCCAACTTGGATTTTGCTGCCTAAGCCATGTAGAAAACTGTGGTAAAGGACTGAATGGTCCAGAAAGGAAAGGTATAGACCTCACATCTTCCAAACCCACAAAGAACACCTCAGTACCATTTCCCTGTGACTTCTACACATACTAACCTTTTATTTATGGATCTGAAGCACAAGTCATATATCCAGTCTGTACCTCCACTCTGGAAGCAGCTGAATCCTTTTCAAGGCAATTTTTAAGATTTACACTTGTTATATTTAATAGGGCTATTAAACACATGGACAAAGCAGGCCTGTGATTGGCAGTAACAGACTTGTTCATTCCTCACCCCTTGAGTGGGCTGAATTTATTTACAGCAACCTTTCATCTGTGCTGATGTGGAACACAACTGCTGGTGCTTTGGAGTTTTGCAGAAATGCAGCCACAGGGTGGAGTAGCACCCATGGACAGACCCATCCCTGCCTCAATGGAAGAGGGGGAAAAAAAACCCCAAAGTCAAAGAATGTCCCTTCTGCCTCACTTTTCCTTTTGGAAATCCTTGTGGTTTTATTTTCCAAAACTTTCTACCTTCCTACAATCACTCTTATGACTAATTAGTATTATTGGGGAAAAATTCCTGAATCCAGCAGTCTAGACATTCCCTTGGAAAGCTTAGGTCCTACTGCCAGAAGTGATGCTTCAGATGGTCCTTATCCCCAGGTACTGGGCATAATTACCCCTTAGCATTTGTTATTTCTGTTAGCAATATTTGCACCTAGTCAAGGATCCACACACAGAGAGCCTGTATCAGTTCCTAGGAAATACAACCACCTCAGGAGGGAGGAACTTGGCACCTCTAAAGAAATCTACAGCAGAACCAGGCAACTGCTGGAGATGAGGAAAGAGGAAGGATGCTGTACAGACCACAAACACCTCTGTACCAGCAGACATCACCACTGGTGTCAGCCAAGGGCTCCAGCCAGCAAAGGGAATGGAAAGCACCCTCTGCACTACAATTCTAAGTACATCAGCCCTTCAAAACCACTGCTCATGTGACTGGCTGCAGCTGCAGAGCACAGCAGGAGCAAGGGGGTCAGGGGGTCTGAGCCACTCTCTGCAAACCCCATGGGAAGTGCCCACCCAGGCTTGTCCCTCAGAGCTGGGGCCATGCCCAGTGCCACCCAGGGGAATGCCCTGGAGGTCTGGGGCTGCCTGACACACCTCTGCAGGTCCTGCTTCATTAACTCCTCGGGGCTGCTGCACTGCAGAGACGGGCAGAGCATCATTGATTCTTCCCTGAAAAAATCATTTAAACAGCAGAGCTGGGTGGGACTGGGGAGGCAGCAGCCAATTAAGAAACCATCAAACTTCTCTTGAAAACCTCCCTCACCAACATTCCCCCCTCCCGCCTCCAGCCAACATGGTAATTGTGTCTAATTTCTAAATTTTCATGCAGTTGCTGCATTTGCCTTCCCTTAATGAGATGTAAATGTGTTGCCAGTTTGTGGATTTGTTTAATTGCAGGGTAGCTAAACTGTGATTGGCCAGAAGGTTCATTTTTAAATTTATTTATTTAGCACACATGCAAGGCATTTTTAAAGATTCTTTTCTCCAGCTAAAAGAGGGAGGGGAACATATTCTATTTTCCTGTTATGTTCAGGGTTCTGTCACGAAGGAACCATCTGGTTTTCCATGTGTTTGCTAGTGAACTTAAAAGACTTCTGCCACATTCCAAGTGTTTGAAATAACTCTGAATACCTCCTGTTTGATTCAGGTTCCTAAGCTGGACTCTTATGCTGAGGGATCTTTGGTTTTCAATGAGAACAAGAAGCACAAAGCATGTGGAGTGGCTCTGCTACACAACAATACTCACTCACTGCACTTCTCCTCACTCGCCTCCCAGAAAGGCATTTTAAAGAAAGGATGAAAGACTCAGGTCCTAAACTGGGTAAGAACAAAGTCATCATTACCTAGTCTAAGTAAGATTCACTGAAGCTTGAAGGAAATACTGATTTTAGTACCTTTAACTTACTGCCACTTCAGTTTGTTCAAATACAGGAGTAAAATCTAAATCTCAACAGAACTTTGCAGGTGTACATAAAGCCCTCATTTACCCTGCAGACCCTTTACTGCCAAGGGTGATGATATGGAAAAGGCCTGGTTTGATTTGCTGATCTCTAAACACCTGCAAGTGAGAAATCTACAAACTGTGTCCAGCTGGTATCAATGATGGAAGCACGGGGCCATTTCTGCTGGGGCAGCTTCCAAACCAGATCCATGTAGTACAAGCAGAAAGTTCTGCTTTTGCTGCTTTGTCATCCAGAGATCAATTCTTCCACTCTGCTGCTATTTAACAACAATTATTCTGCTGAGAAAGTGCAGCTTTTTCAATACTGAGACCGCTGTATAAAGAATATATTAATTTTCAGAATTTCTTTAACATCCTGGTTTTGATCAGTTTTATAGCACCTAATGCTGCTTTTACCATTTACCTTCATGTAATGATTCACCCATATAATTAATTGAGACCTGTATGCATAAATTTCCCCTCAAGCTCCCAGTAAAGCTCTAAAGCAGCAGCATTTACCTCAACATCAGGCATCTTAATACAGTAACTGGCACAACAGATTCCACTTACCATCACCTATAAGCTCCAACATCCAGTCTCAAGAAGCTAAGGGTCCCTTTTCCATTCTGATGTCCTACAGAAACATCAGAGGATGTATCTACTCCTCCAAGTCCTGGTGATCAGTCTAGGAGACATCACGAGGACCTGATTGCCAGTGAAAGGCATCACTGTGTAAGTGGTGAGTATCTCTCTGTGCAAGTCACTTCCATGTGTCCTAGAGAAAAGAATGGAAGTTGATTTCAGCTTCATCTGCCTGTTATTCCACCATACACAGATAGCTACAAAGGTAATCAGCATGTCCCAGGGCCAAGGGCATCACTTCTCTCAACTGTTGTCAGTAACAGCCAATAACACAAGCCTGCAAAGTAAAGGAAAGTGACAGCAGGGAAATAATTTAGCCTTTAACTGACACGTTATCCAGTTAAAAGCCATTTACCTTCTGCTGCTCGGTGTGTCATTGCTCATTTTAGTTTTGAAGTGACATCTCCCCAAGTGCCATTAACATGCCAGGAGTGAAAGGGAATTTATAGAGTGTACACCCTGGAGAATTATAGCCTGGGTGACTGTGGTGAAGGAAAGTACTTTGTGGACCCTCTGTTTATCCTCACAGCTCCCACCCCATCCAATTCAGAGCATCCAGAAGGAGAAGTATCAGGCAACTCCACTGTCATCACCTTCTCCCCGCAGCACAGTGTGACCTGATAATGCACTTCAGCAGCAGTTATTGTCTAGAATGATCCCCTAGCATTCAACAAATTACAGCATTTAAATTCCTCTTTCCTGAAGAAGGGGGAATCTATTCTGTGACATGGACAGGCCAACACTGATGAGAGGACCATGATGACAACCTACCAGCAAAGGTTACTGACCTGGGTAAAGTACAAAAGTGAGGGGAATCTTGTGCAATAGCATGACCCAAACTGGAGGGCTTTCTCCAGAACTAGTCACAAAAATGTTACATGAAACTGGATGTCAAGGCAGCATGTGAAGGAGAGCTCAGCTCACAGCTACTTCCATTTGCTGTAGTCTAAGGAGAGAAGACCCAAGACTACTACATTCTCTCCTAATCATCTGAGTTAAGCACAAATAGCAATGGATTTCAAGCTACCAGAAAAACCACGGCTTCTTAAAGTGATCAATTCAAGGTACAGATAGAAGACACCATTTATCATAAGTCAAGGAATCTCAGTAAAAACCCAAGTCACCTTGGAAGTCTGAATCACTAATGCTATCAGTATCGATATCTAGAAGCTCAAATTTGATGTAACAAATACAACTCTGCTTCCACTGCTGTAAGGTCAGGGCAGGATCCAAACCACGCCAAGAGGAAACTTCCACAGGAAACGGCCCAACTTCAGTTACTCACCAGGAGCGAGGCAAAGAGTCACTAATCGAATTCACTGTTGCCCCTCACTTGGATGTATTCAGATGACAGATGAATTTGCATTAGTTTAATGTGAATCACCACGGATAATGGAAAACAATACTTATGCTAATAAGAGGAGCGAGCAAAAGCTTTGCAAATGAGCTGCCATTTGTTCAGCAGCCGGGGCGCAGCTGATTAGAAGCAGCACCGTGATTGATGGCTCCATCCAGCCCCGCTCCTGCCGCACCAGCTCCGCGGGGGCAGCGTGGCAGGGGAGAAGGGCCCACAACCGGGGGAGGCAAACAAGGGTGTTCGTGGTGAGCCAGGGGAGCGCCGAGCTGAGGGGACCCCACACTAACCAGCGTACCTGCTCCTTCCCACGGGGGCACCCCCGCTCCTTCCAGCGGCCGCTCTGCCCGCTCCCGACTGGGTCCTGCCTCGCCCGCCGCCATTTACATACGGTCACGCGGCAGCGAGAGGGGCGGGGCGCCACGTGGTGGGTGGGCGGGGAGCACGTGCCGCGGCCGTTACGCGGCGGGTGGGATCAGGTGAGGAGCACGTGCCGGGGGTCACGTGCCTCATCCGTTACGCGGCGGGGGTCGGGTGAGGAGCACGTGCCGCAGCCGTTACGGGGTGGGGATCACGTGAGGAGTACGTGCCGCAGCCGTTACGCGGCGGGGATCAGATGGGGACCCGGTGGGGTCACCCCCTCTCCGGGAGGCAGCGCAGAGAAGCAGCGGGAGGAGCTGCGGGGGAGCCCGGTAAGAGTGCTGGGCTCTGAGGGATGCGGGGAGCGGGAGCTGAGGAGGGCATCTGCGGCTTCCCATCATGGCGGCCTTCTGGTTGTTGTGGTGCTGGAGGAGGCCTGGCGATCGATTTTTGGAAGTGCTTATGAAGTTGTCTGGCCTGTCCAGCGGTGGTGGTTGATTTATCCAAGCCTGGGACCTCTGCTTGAGGCAGAAATTGGTTCCTTCTCCTTCAAGGGTTTGGAGCAATGTGGGGTTTGTTGCTTCTCGCTCAGACTGAGCAAAGTCCCAGTCTTGGATTTGTTGTTTTTGTGAATAAATTGTCTGATACCAGGTGAAATGTGTGTATGGAGGAGGGTTGTCTCCAACAGCAAGCAAGCAGCTCATGCGCAAAGTGAACTTGTATGAGGATTGTCCTCTTAGTGGTTGGTATGTGTTTTTTAAAGGCTGTATGATGGAAGGAAAGCCTCATCAAGCACAAGAAAACATGGTGGAAACCTGGAAAACGCTGCTTGGCATTCACTGGGTATTTTGATGCCTTGTGCTAGAATAGGTTGGCACCCCTGAAACAGGAGGGAGCCAGGAAAGAGGCATGGAGAATGGCTCCATTAACGAGGTGAGGGGATATGGCAACAATTGTAAGACAAATACGAGGCTGTGTGTTGTGAAGGACTTCAGAGCCAGCAGGCTACTTGCAGGCAAAAATTGTAGTACGTGGGCAAAGCTTTGTGGAAGAGCCATGCTGAGGCAGGATATGATTCAGAGGCACTGGCACAGCTGCGTAGGGATTTATAACCTTTCATACTACTGAACTATAATTGTGTTGAATTGTATGATAGGAGTTTACTCTGCTCCTGCCTGTAGGAGCTCTGGAAATTTGTTAGTTCCATAATTTTCACACCCACTAGCAATGACTTAAAATACTTAAGTTTTTAGGAAGGAAATATGAAGTGGGTGTATAATGGCATTACTGGCTTGGCTTCCTGTACCCAGCAGTGTACTTTCGTCATTTCTTGCAGTTACTACCTTTGGCTTTTAGTATGTATTATATAAATATTCCTCAGATGCAAAAGCACATTGGCCCAGGACGGTGGAAATCAGCATCTCCTGGAGGAGGGCTGGAGGTAGGGTGCCAAATTATCTTGGGATTTCTTTGAATATTTGCATTTAATTCCCTGAGTTTTCTAAAGCAACTGAGTAACTCCAGATGCAGGGTGATACAGAATCTGTTCTTCTGCTGGTTGTTATTCCAACAGGGCAAAGATCTGAAGGAATGAGCACTAGAGAAATGTCTGAACTAAGTAGACTTGCCCTACTGAGAGATGCTGACCCGGCTCTTTGTGAGTGATGTAGCTGCATGTTTCCAAGGGTGGAGGGGATAACTGCTCAGCAGGGAAGGAGGATGCTACTGGGAATGTTTGTCCTCTTTTGCCCCTTTTCTTCTCCTTTCCTTTTCTTCCAGTAGCATCTCCTCCTGTGTTCCATCACAGGGTTAGACAAATCACAATCCTTAATGCAAGCAAATGGAATGGCTTTTCTGGCTTCTGCTTTCTGTGACTCCTTGTCTCACAGTAATAGAGGCTGGTTGGCACTGTGACCTTGTGTGGGGCATTTGGCAAGGTGTCTGATGGTGGTGGTTTGAAGAGAAATTGCTCTTGTAGCAGTGTTTTGGCAGAGGCAGTAGTTTCGGAGGGATGCAAAGGTGTTTGTGAAGGTTGCTCACTGGTGTTCAGACCAGAGGATGATGAGTGTCTAGCCAGCATACCCAGACCTGCCACTGGAGTTCTGCTGCTGCTTGGAGCCTGTGAGGAGCTTCAAGGATATACCACATTCAGGAGCTATTCCACATGTTTCATCTTGCTTCTACTACAGACATGTGCACCAGATCAGAAATGCTAAACTTTAGTGCAGTTCAGGGACCACTGAAAGAACCACAGCCTCAAACATCACAAGAACTTCTACTTTTTAACTTTCTGAATCTAAATTCTGAGCAGTAACTTCTCCAGTGTCTCACTCCCATGCTCCTTCATAACATATTGCCTCAGAAGCTGGACAGAGCTTTTCTCCTGAACCCCTTTACCCTTGTGTCTCCCAAGGAAAAGTTATACTAGAATGGAATTTGCATTAATCTGAACACACAGCGCCTAGAACTCCCTTGGGACCTTGCTCTCTGTTAAACCTATTTTTATTCATCCATCAAGAAGTATTAATTCTCCCTTTTGCATTGCTTGCTGCTTGGATTTTTTTTATTTTTTCATTAACTTTTAAAGCACTGAGGAACCCCATCCCCTTCTGCTCAAGCCACAGGATGATAAAGTTGTTATTCCCTCCAGCTCTTTTCAATGCATCATTTAGCAGACCTCCTCTAACATGTTCTGAAAAGCCTCTCTTATCCCAGGTGGAGGGCAGGGAGGAGGATCTGCAGGCTGGTGGGACTGTGGAGTTGAAATCCATCTAGGTTTAAATAGCTCAAGGTCAGCTCGGGATGGAAAGGACAACAGCAGATTTCTGAAGACTTCATTCAGTGAAGTGTTGATTGGAAAAGCTCTTTCAGATCCCTGTGGAGCAGAATCTGGAAGAAATGTGTTTTCCAAAAGGAGGACAGCGGGTTAGTTGCTAATGATTTCAATAAAGCAAGAGAAGGCACATTAGGAGGTTGGCCATAAGGGTAAAAAAGGAGGCTGGTGTATTGCTCATTAGTGGTTTGCTAAAATTAACTCCATTACCGTGTTTGCTTTCATTGCAAACCTTTCATTTAATTGCAATTACCACTGAACTGGGAAGAAGGGACCCTGCTTCGTGCTACAGGTTGTCAGCATCGGGAAGGAACCCGGAGCTGGGATGTGTGAGTTGCTGGTGTAGGGGCTGTCCTTCTGATATAGCTGAGCCTGCTCAGCCTGAGTTTGTGCCCATAGCTTTGGAGGAAAGTGGGGATTTACTGTTGTTCCTTTCCAAAGGTATCACACATATTATTCCATGAGTATGGGCAGGAACTTTGAATTAAAATTAAAAAACCGGAAAACCTGATCCAAGGGGTGGTGAAATCACTGACTGTTGTGCAGTTGTTTTCTTTGAGTCTTGGATTCATAGAATCATAGAATCATTATGGTTGGAAAGGACCTCTAGGATCATCAGATCCAACCTTCTGCCCAGCATCTCCCTGATGACTAGACCATAGCCTCAAGTGCTACATCTACTTGATTTTTAAATCTCTCCAGGGTTGGTGACTCCACCCCCTCCCTGGGCAGCCTGGTCCAGTCCCTGACCACTCTCTCAGGAAAAAACTTCTTCCTAATGTCCAATCTAAACCTGCCCTGATGCAACTTGAGGCCATCACCTCTTGTCCTGTCTTTAGTAATTGGGGAGAAGAGACCAACCCCAGCCTCACCACAACCTTCTTTTAGGGAGTTGTAGAGAGCAATAAGGTCTCCTCTTCTCTAGACTAGACAACCCCAGTTCCCTCAGCCACTCTTGGGTTTAGGCCCAAACCCTTATGAATTTAGTTTCTGTGAGAAAAAGCAGGGTTTTTTTACCTTTTTCCTCTCTATTACATTTCCTTTGATGCCTCTTTTCTCTTTCACAAGCTATTGATTCTCATCTTGTCTTTTATTTACTGCCAGTTCTCTCATTATGTCAGGAATCCTATACTGAAATGCTCTTCTCTTTTCTGCATACGCCATCATGTTTTCTGTATTCACAACCTTTAAATAAAGAAAAGACTTTGCTGCTCTCTCTGAAGGTGGCTGCCAGTTGGCTAGTTAGTGTTTGAGTTTATATTGCAGAATGAAAAAAGGGAATAGCTGGGATGCTATTCCAGCACTGGGAGGTGTTCTGCTTTCATCATGTAGGTATCAGAAAATGATGACAGGGAGAGTTTTGGCTAAAGACATGAGGATACATTGGGCAGCTCGTTTCTTTCCAGTGAAGCCCATGAGGATTTCAGGAATCTATCCACAGTGTGTGAAGTCAGGGAGAGTGTTAGCCCTGTGTTCTTGAGGACTTCTCTGGGTCTGCTGATCATTTCAGCAAGTTCAGAAGAGAGAAGGGCTAAATGACACATGCATAGGCTTGAGCTTGTGGCTTCCTGGTGTGAGGTTGCTGCAAGGCTGCCATTCCCTTAAGCCTTCAGTTTCTCCTCCATCCCCTGTCCCAGGTAAGTGTAGGTCCATGAGACAACAGCTTTTTCTGGAAACAGAAACCAGTGTGGGAAGGAAAGGCTGCAAGTGTCAAAGTGAATGGAAGGAGAGAAAAGGAAAAAAGAGGTGATAACAACTCTGTGATGGAAGTAGGTCAGTCTTTAATGCTATGGCCTGTCTCTTTGGGGTCCTTGGGAACAGTTATAGCTACAGTTTGAGGTGGAGATGGCACTATGAACTGAAAGCAGATGTTCTCTGAAGGCAGTTAGCTAGTAGCAATAAAATGCTAAGTGTTTGGAAAATGCAGTAATTCAGTCATGTGGTTTTTTATTTCTGTACTTTGGTCACTGACCCTACAATGGCTCTGAAAAATGGGAGTAGATTGTATTTAGGAAGAAAATGGAAGATGGCTGTCAAAAAAATAAATAAAATGAAGTAGCTACATCCATTTTAATTAAAACTCAGGGTGAAGTAGTTATCTCATCCGTGTAGATGGTTCCAAAGCTCAGCTTCTCACTTTATGTTGATGTTTTGTATGTGTGAATCTGATCCAGATAAAGTTAATTCATAGAGTGACACAAATATGAGGCTACTTCTGGTAACATACTCTGCAATCAGCAGAACCTGCTGCCAGGAATTATGCTGCTTCTCTCACCAATTAGTGCTAACGTGTGGGGTAGTCATAAATATAGCATGAATTGTGGGATTTTGATTACCTTATTGTACAGGAATGTGCTCAGGTAGCATGGAGCTAGGAGAGCACAAGGACTGCCTTGCCAGAGCTCTGCCAAAGGCTCAGAGGGACATTGAGCAGTTGGTGTAGCTCAGTAGGTAGAAGAACTGAGGAGTAGGTCAGGAGGGAATGACCATAAGTGAGTCTTCCTGCTCTGCTTAGCCAGAGGTGGAATTATCAGAGTAAAATACTCTGGTTTAGCTCTAACTGTAGATAGCCATTTTCTCGTTGTGAAAGCTCAGCTTGTGCCCTGAGAACGCTGAGCATTTTCTCCCCGTGTTCCTGGGGCTCTGCAAATGAGCCACAAATGAGCTTCAAAACTAGAGGGTTGTTTGTGGCAAGTGGATGGAGGGTGTGTGGGAGAGGAAGGGCCAGGAACCAGCGACTGGCTTGGCAAAGAGCTGCCACTGCAGAGGGGCACGGGAGCTCGCTGTGCAACAGGCTTGCCTTGCTGGGCAGTGGTTTTCCTAGCCAAAAAAGCAATAAATGGGGCCGTGTAAATAATCAGCGTTTATTTCAGCAATGTGCTGAAAAGCAGAAAGCACACTTTGGGAGAGGGAAGCATTTGTTACTTTCCCAGGGGATGGAGGGAAAATGAAGAAGGAAATATGTGTTTCAGGTTGAATGAAACATTGATTTGTTTGGGAGGAACAAGGGGAGGTTATCCATTCTATTACTGTTTGGCATGTTTTTAAAAGAAAAGATGTTGCTGATGGAAAAAAGAAAGGGTTGGTTTAAAAAAGAAAAATGCTGAAAACATGTTTTGTTTTTTCTCTGATTTGTTTTCTTTGGTGGTTGAAAGAATTTATAAATTTGTGTCATGTGGGTTAGTCCCTCTGCATGTGTTAGTCCCTCTGCATATGTTTATCAATAGTCTTTCCTAGAACCACCTCCCCTTGTCTATGAAGAATGTTTTCTCCAAGGGGCAGTGGTTATTCAGTGGCAGCAGAAGTTATTTAGTTCATTTCTGTGTGTATACAAAGTGAAGAGGCTCCAACCTTTCAGAGCACTGGTGCAGACTCAGCCAGAATCAAAAGATAGGAGCAATATCTGTCCCCACTGCGTTTATCCCTTTGAGACCTGGTAGCTGCAGAGCTGACAATGCCTGCGTTGTTATTAATGCTGAAGGGGACTCTCTCATGTTGTTATGCAGGTCCAGATACCACTGATTTTTTGTGCTTTCTGGATGCTGCTCTTGAAGGACAAGTAGCTTTTGAAGCAGACCAAGGTTAGATCTGGTGACCTTTACTGATATTTTTTTCTTTTTTTTGTGCCCTCCTTCTCCTTTTTATTTAGTTGCCTGGGTTCTGTGTTGGAGGCACACTGTGGGTTGAGCAAATCTCTGAGTGATTCTTTCTCGTCTGGGGACGGATAAGCAAGAGGCCCATACGTGTCACGAGCATGAGATTGGCTGGGAGATACCATTGATTAGCTGAGACACTCAGAATTGTTTTCAGCAGCTCTCAGACACCTGGGGAGAGAGCAGGAAGAAAAGCACACTTTGGGTTTAAGTGGGGATCGCATGCAGGTAACAAAACCCAAGGGACCTGTATCAGGAGCAGAAAAATGAGCTGTGAAGCCCTGCAGTCGGTAAATAGGGGAGTAGACAGCATCAACTGCATGAAGTTCAGTTGCATCAATAAACTTGCTTATTGATATGGATGAGATAGAGCTGGAGGGAAGGTGAAGGCAGCAGACTGCAGGCAGGATGGGGACAGTGCAGGCAGGATGGATGCAAGTACAGGGATGTGGTGGAACAAGGTATGTGTTCATGGTTAGGTCTGGCAGTGCTCTGTGAAGCCCAGCAGAGACAGCTCCAACCTTTGGCAAAAGCAGTGGAGGAAGAGTGAGGAGCTATCAGCTGTTGACCTTGCTAATAAGCAGTGCTGACAGTTCGGTGGCCAGCGTCTTGAGCTGGAGGAGACTATAGCATTGCCATGATATGCTAACATTTTATGGCCTCTTAAGTGTGTGGGGACTGAGGCTGTCTTGTGATGCTCTGGGTAGAGAAGGAAAAATGAGCCAGTTAGGAGAAGGTAACAAGGACTCACAGCCAAGTTTGTAATTGGAGCTTCTGTAAATTTGCTATTACCTGGTCTAAGGGGAGGGCAGAGGATGAAGTAAGTAGGTGGGTTAAAAGCAAAACCAAAAAAAGATGTCACGTTTAATAGCTGCACATGAAAAGGGCAACAAAAGGGTGACCAACAGCTTCTTAGTTGTTCCTAACCCTCAATCAGGTGATCTCCAGCCCAGCTTGACCACCAAACTGCTTATGCTTCTTGCTGCTGGTTTCCTGGTAGCTCTCTGAGTGTTATTGCAAATAAATGTCTGCAGTCCAGAGCCAATTTTAAAAAAAAAGCAATAACAAAAGCAGACTAATGGAGAGAAGGGAATGGGTCCTGGCAAAGAGAATTAACGGTCCACCAGGCTGGTTTCCAGTGAGCTTCATGAAGCACTGTAGAGGATGAGGAATGGAAAGCAATGGAGTGGAGCTTGTGCAGGGCAGGAAGGGACGTGAGGAAGGGTGAATGTGCTTTATGTGGGAGTGGTAGGACAGGGAGGTGAGACTGAGGAGGCCAGTGCAGCTGGGGGAGTTGTACAAGGTCGCATACAGAGAATGAAGATAAACATGCAGGGAGAGAGTGATATGGAAAATGAATATACAGCTGTGATTTGTAAGAGAGCTTTGGGGGGATATTTTAACAGGGCCTGAATATCTCCATGTGCTGAGGCTGAACCTGCATTCTTTCACTTTCAGAGTGCAGCCAAGCCCAGCAGTAAGTAAGAGTTGGTGCCATCCTGTGCCCCAGAGTGAAATGAGTCAGGAGGTGGTGCTCATGTCCCCCAAAAGACTGGTTCTGCTTGGCATTGTGGGTTTCAGCCTCAGGCTTAAATAAGACTGATGCAGTCCGTGTCACTATGGAGATGGTTGCTGAAGGGCAGGATTGGGTCAGAAAGGCCCTGGAAAGCAAAGAGCTGCTGTGACAGGTCCTGACTAAAAAGAGGCTCTAAGTCCTAAGCCTGGCATTTCCCATCTTTGTTGCTGATTTGAACAAACATCTTGTGTGGGTGACCAGTGGGGAGATGGTGAGATGAGAGCAATGTGTTGGCCAGTTACCTAAGCATTGGCGGAGGAACTAATCCAGCCCCTTTGGTACCCAGTGGCTTTGATGTGGTTCTGAAATCAGCTCTTGCTGGGTCTCTGAAGCAAGACATTGCTTCAGCAGCGCAAACTGCTGCTCCCTGCAGAAAATTAATAAGGAGACTTTGGATTCCGCCCCGCATCTGACCTAAGCAGCTAAATAGGTTACACTAAGTTTTAAGAATCGCCCCAGTTTTCCTTTTAATAGGCAATTTTTCTGCTTAATTTGCAGAACAAGCAAAAAGCTATTATGTAAAATTTATCAGCAGCAATTGACTCTCATTAGAGATTGGGAACAGGAGGCTTTGTCGTGAGGGGGAAAGATCCTCCAAATTTTCATTTACCAGCCTTAGTTTCCCAGGGTTCACGCTGACCCGTGCCCTGAACCAATTCAGACCTTAAGCCATCAACATTTCTTTTCTATTCTCACAAGAGCTGTTCTCACCTTCTGTCAGTGTGGTTTTAGAAGTCCTTAAGCAGTCAGTAACCAGTTCTGTTTGAAGCACCTGATCCGGGCTGAGTGAAGTGCCTGTAAATTGCAGTGCTGTTATTACAGTGTTTGAGCAGTGAATTTTACCAGGTTGAGCGAACTCAGCTCCTGTAGAAATGTTTTGTTCAAGAGCTTTAGAGTGCAGTTGTGTGGAGAGCTCCTTGCTGGACCATGGGTGTCTGATTGTGCCTATGGGACCTAGGCAAAGTTGGCCTTTACGTGCCACATGGACTCGAGCAGCTCAGGTCTGGAAACTCATTCCTGAGTCTTCTCCAGCAGTGGGATAGTCACTGATGCCCACAAGGCTGTCTTTTCTTCCCACTCTTTTCTCCTAAGCCCTGCACTGCCTGGAGCAGCCATAGAAGGAGCTGCTGTCCCTATTTCCTGGAGACCAGAACCCAGCATGATCTGAAATGGCTCATGTTTTCTCCATGCAGCAACAGCATCCTTGGCTCCAGCTGAAGACAGCTGTGACTTGCCTTGTGTAGGGGGACAGGTAAACCATAATACACCTTCCTAGGAGAGGCATTAGGGAAGTGGAATTATTCCTGCCCCTGAAACATTCAGATGGGGATTTTTCCTTTCCTTTTCCCCCTACAGTAAATGTTAATTATACATGAAGGTTTACTACAGCAGAAGGGATTATAATTAATTTATATTTGAACTATAATAGATTTCACTACAAACTGCATTTCATTGCAACAAAGTATGTTATGACTGTTGTTTGCTGCCAGCAATTTACATAAACCGACCACAAAGCATTGCATCCATTAATCCTGCATTAAGGGCAGCAGCAGGCAGATAAAACCATGAAAAAAAATATAATAAGTCTTTTAACCTGTGAACAGAGACCTTGTACTTGTTGCAGAGGCTTGTAACCTAACCTGAGAAGTGCAGAGGAGTGCATTGGGCCATGTGAATTTGTGAGGTAACATTTGGATCCAAATCATGTCTGAGCTCTCCTAGAAATGAGAATTTATGTGTTTAATCTCTACTTTAAACTGCAAAACCCCCCTAGAATCCATCTCTGAAAGCAGAATAGCCCTTTGTTCTTCCTGCTGCCCTGGGTCATGTACTGAAGCCATATGAAGATAGTAGTGACCCAGGGGACAGGCAAGCAGGTTTCTATTCTTGACCTGATGGAAAACCATTTACTTTCCTGTGCTTCTCTCTCTTTTTTCACCATTACCTACCTAGTTTTATGGGATAAGAGTTTCTCCAAGGCAGGGATTATGCTTACAAAGGTAAGCTGGAGCAACTCCCAAAGTGGAGTCCCAAACTAAACATACCCAGCAGTAAATTAGACACATAAGATGACAAGTTGATAACTTCTAATTGGCACTTGTTAATTTATTACCAGTAACCCAGTAACCTCACAGCTCTTCCTCCTTGTCATGTTTTTGTGATGTCTCAGTGATATCAAGTCTTGGACCTTGGTTTCTTTGCCATCAGGCATGCTGTGACACCTTGCAGCCCTTCAGCGTGCCAGGCTCTGCTGATGCTGTCTGTTGCACTGCATGCTGTCGCCTTCTGTCTCTGAACAGCTGCTTTTGTCCACGGACAGGAGCTTCATCCCTGATGACCCAGTCTCAGCCTGTAGAAAAGGGCAAGACGGCTTGTCAGGGACTTCAACAAACAGCTTGGCAGATGTTGTAAACAGCCAAGAGGAAAGGTCAGAGCTGGCCCTCCTCTGCCACTGATGAGTCTTTCCTCTCCTGCACTGCCAGGGTTTGGCCAGGCATCAGAAAGGGCCAGGGGAGAGAAGAGTCAGGAACAACACAAATAATGTCAGTTTGCCCAACAAAGAAGAGAATTTGGAGTTTGGAAACTGTGGCCAGACTTTGCAAAAGGCTGAGACTGTCTCACAAAACAACAAAAACTCTTTTGAGAAAAAGGATTGATGGCTGTTCCAATTAACGGTCAGGTCACTTATTATCCTTTTGTCAGTTATTTTTACAGAGCACCCTGGGATTCATTGGGTTGTTAGAACCAGTGCTCTGCAGGATTCCCACTTCTTTTCCTGCTTCTTTTGGAGTCATTACAGAACAGCTGTGCTTGGGGAACACGGGACATAAATGTAGTTTCTGCCATCTTCCTGGCAGCTTGGTTGCCACCTTCTCAGGCCAGGCACTCTATCCTTTTGTGGCTTCCAGGGCATGAGTGGATAAGGAGTTTTGCTCTCTGCCATTGCTGTGCCAATGTAGAAGCAGCACGTATGCACGTTGACCCCAGTGTGGTGGGACTGGGAGCAGCACTGCTTGGACTGTATTGGTAACCTGACATAGGAACCAGTATTGGGCTCTGGAGATGCAAGTCACCCTCAGCTAGAGGAGCTCAGATGCTTGAGGGAGTTAGATGTCAGCACTTCTGTCTTCCACAGAGGGCTATTAAAAGCCCTGCTGATATTGCAGCTGGGGTCTGTGTATGTGGCACATCTGGATGTACTCGAGTTATCTTTGTGCTAGAGAGCTTGGGCACCAAAAAATCAAAACTGCAGCAGCACAGCCCTCAGTACAGTCAGCACAAGCCTGCCCAAGACCCTGGAAAATTTGCTGCTGGCTGAAGTGCAATTGTCCATAGCTCCTGTGAACTTCAGTCTGCCCAGATTAAGCAAGTCTGTGGCCCTGTCATCTTGTGGTAGTGCTGAAGCACACTCAACATGGAGCCATTCCTTGCCCAATTTGCACTTTCTTTACTTTCTGACTATTACGTGGCTATGCTGAAGGCACTCATGGCCACTTCAGTGAAATCTGGTTTGCTTCCAAGAGCTTACACAATTCATACCCTAGCTGTAAAATTAACAGACTCTTTTATTGCACAGGCTTTATTATTCAGAAGGACCCCTCCAAAGGCTGGGAGCAGTTTTAATCCCAGCAGAACGACACCTTGGCAGTAAAACAGTTTTCCTACTGAGATTGTGTTGGAGGTGTTTGCTGAGAAAAGGAGAGAAGTTCTCAACAGGGTACTCTAGCTCCACTTGACACAAGAAGATGCAGGATAGGGTGTCCTAATTTTAGAGCGGCACAGAGCAATCATGAGGCTGATCCCTTCTCAGGAGATGCTGTGGGGCACAGAGAAGTGGGGCTGTGGTAGCAGCATTACAGTGCCTGCCATATCACGGAGAAGCCACTGCAGGGAGTGTCGTGACACTGCATTTGTTAAAGATTGGCACCACTTCCATCCCACACACCCCACAGTGTGACTCAGTGTGGTGAAAAATCCCCACAGAAACCATTTTTCCTGTGCTCTCTGAATATGTACATTGTCCTAAAATGAAAATTGCTGTATTCTGAGGTGAGGGGTCAGAAATGGCTCCTAAAAATGCCTTCTGTCCTGCAGTGAGGCACAAGTGACAGCCCCACCATAGCAGGCTGAGTGGGGGCGAGTTGTCTGCCCCCCTGCCTGCCTCTGACTCAGCCTCTGAGATAACAGACCATTTCCAGAAAGCAGCCAGGGTGAAAATATTTCAGTTTGCTGCTGCTTTGCAGTTGCCAGTCTTGCTAATTTCTACTCTGATGTCACCAGCAGTGGCCCCATTAATGTTATTTATAGTGTTTATGCTATGGGCTTTGGTTGTGCTCAAGGCTCTGTTGCTGGTCTGCAAAGAAGAGAAGAGCAGCTTTAACACTCTCAGTGACATGTCTTTGAGCCTGGAGTGTTTTCCAGGTTCTTCAAGTCACACCTGGGCTGCCTGGATCTACCCCAGACTCCTGTCTGCACCTTGGTTTGCTCCAGCAAACTGAGCCATCCTGGGGCTTATTTTAGTTATTTAGAACTTAGTTTAAAACATGCAGTAAGTCATGAGACCAAGCAAATCCGATAAAGACGCTTCAGGGGAAGGCAGTCTGCAAAGCCAGATGCAAATGCAGCCAACCAGAAACCAAAAATATATTAGTACTGAGAGAGCAGGCAATTATTCACCTATCAGAGTTTCAGGATTTTCAGTGTGTATGACTTGAGTGCTACTTCAGGACAGGCAGGCATCCATTTATGGCTGACAATGAGTAGAGCCTTGGTTGCTTCAAAACCCACCTCTTTCCCTGCATGACACCCAGGAGCTGCAATTAATTGATGCATTTGACAAGCACGTGTCAGTCTATGCAAGAAGCACCTTTGCAGCTGCTAACCTGAAGTGTTGAAAAATTGTGAGTCAAGGTTTTTATCTGCTAATCCTAAAATTAAAGAATAGGAAGAAGCAGCCAGGGCTTTGGTACTTACCTGCAGAGGTTTAAATCTCTGGTGTTTGTGGCTGTAAGCTATTCTGCCTGAGAGCTGAAGTTGTCAGGGAATCTGATGACTCTGGGAGCTAAGGCTTTTTAGAAGCAGCACCAAGTATTGCTAGAGACAGTACATCTGTAAGTGCTGGAAACTGCAGTCAAAAAGTATGTCCTCGAAGAGCTATTTCAGCACTTAAGCTGATCTCCAGTATGAAGAGTGCACTGGTGTCAGTGTGTAGGAGAGGGACTTGGGCAGGTAACATGTGTCTACAGAACAGGCATTTGTATCTTTAAGACATTTCATAAACCACATGGCCTGGAATCAGTCCCTGGGTGAAAATTTTTTTCCAGTGAACTTACGCCCTGTTCCTTATGCATTTCACATTTTTCTGCAATATTTCAGCTTGTAAGAAGCCACTCAATGTATTAATGATCAGGAAATAATAATGTTCCCAACCCAGGGCCAAGTACCCTCCATCTCCCTGCCATCTGTGATCACAGCCCGTTAATGGATGTGTGTGAGATGGTCTCTCAGGAGCCCCTGGGGAAGCACAGAGCTGCACCAAAAGCACCATTGCTCACCCGTGGAGAATTTAAGATTCTCTCCAATCTTTCAGTGCTGCTTTGGTGACTTTCCCAGTGATGTCAGCCTGTGTTACCTGCAGCAGGTTCTGTGTTGTCTCCTGTCTGACCCGGGAGCTGATTTCTCCATTGGCACAAGGATCTTGTGTACGTGCTGTGAGCTCCTACGGTAGAGATTGATGGCGAGCAGCAAGAGCCACATGGTAGCAGAGTCTCCCAGCAGTTGCCACACATGATGGAGAAGGCTGTCAATCAGCAGTCAGCAGGTTCAGTGTTACGTTAAATCAGATATACCAGAGTGGCTGCCCACGGCTGTGAATTGGCACTGCCTATCAACTGCAGGTAACTCTCTCGCAGCCTTGCTCCATCCCACCATTATTTGCAGTGTCTGTGCTCCGTGCTTTTGGTGGATTTAAAGGCAATGTATGATACTGCCTCCCAATCCAAGAGAAATCCCATTTCAAGGGACACTTTTCAGAGTGATTGGTCACAACCATTAGACCTAGCACAAGGCTTGTTCCACCATCTAATTCATCTTTGGTTCTTCTAGAGACCAGCGCTAAAGAAAGCACAATTACTGGACTCAGTCAAGGGATCATAGGCTTGAAGCTGATGGCCTTTGCTAAGTGGTATGAACTTAATGGCCTCCACTAGGTATTAATCACTGTGAGACTTTGAACACAGGACCTTGGGCTGTTTTTTGGAACCCTGTTAACTGTAAGCTATGTGTCTTTGGACAAGTCTTGCCTTTTCCCTGTGGCCCAAAAAGTCCCCCAGCTGAACAAAGCATGTAATAAGATTTAAGTGCCTCTAAAGACTAAGTCGTTGATGAATGAATTCTTAACTGCATTTTTTTTTGAGATTTTTGGATGCCAAATGCTATTTTAATGCAAAGTACTATTGATTATCACAATGCATGTATAATACAGTAAGTTGTTACTCATTTCCTTATTGCTTCTTTTCACTGATGCAATCCTTATTAGGTACCTCAAGGGGCAGGTTAATAAAACTCTTTACATTAAAGACTAAGGGAAGCCTTTCCCTTAGCACTGTCCCAGCAAAGCCCATCCGTTTGGCACGAGGCTCCAGGGCACTGTTCCAGCACGTCTCCTGAGTGTCAGGCTGGGATTCTGCAGTGATAGATGTTTCTGCTCTTCTTCTTCTGCCATGTTTTGTAACTGCTAGTCTGACCTGGCAGTGCTACCTGTCAGAGAGAGAGGCTGCTTTTTTCCCTGACTAATCTCACAGTACTTAATTTTATAGGTATATTGAAGATAATGATCCTGCTTCTGAACAGGAGATAAGAGTGAGACAAAGATGGAGCTGCTGGCTTTTAACTCGCATGAAAAGCTTCAGATACTGCTGCACTGAGGACCATGTATGAAGACAGAGCAGCATCATGACAGGTAAGAGAGGGAGCAGTACAGCAGTATTGATAGGAACAGTGACCTTCTCAGCATTAAGCACAGGAATAAGGCTTAAGACCCAGACTCACAAAGGTGACAAAGTGATGCTGAATTGAGCAGCATTTGAACATCTGAATACCTTTGTAGATATAGACATAAATGTCTTATTTAATGGGAATTAACATGACTGAGAACATGGAGCGTTGGCACCGTGGAACACGCTCTGTCTGAGGTCCTGTCTCCACTTTCCACTGTAACTGCCGTTTTATATTAGGGGTTGTACATGTCGCCAGCCTTGCCCCAGGCAAGGTTAATGAATTGTCTTGCCTGTGATCTGCCTGGTTCAGAGAACCTCCCAGTGTCTTGGTGAAGGATCATCAATGTGCAGCTACGGCAAGACAATCTGGAGCCATCGGCTTGGATTGTCTCTCGGTGGCTGGCTGAGCGCCACAATCGACAGCCTGATGATGCCAGTGTGGAGGGCATCTCAGCTGCTTCTCAGCCCAACACATGGCAAAAGGCTGAAGGGAGCAGGGAAGCCAAAAATTGTCAGCTGGAGCCTGGGGCAGCGCAGGAGAGAGGGCAAGTGGGGTGCTGCCAAGCCTTAATACCCATAAAGCTCAGGGTCGCAGAAGGAGACTCTTAATACAGACTTTAAGATAGTTTCTTTCCTCTTTCTTTTGATTCCATTATTTCCTGGTTGCTATCTCCTGTAAGAGAGATAACCCTAACCCTAAGCCCTAACCCTAATCAAGCTGGCAGAGCTGGGGAGCCTCCTCTCTCCTCACCACGCTGCTGGTCAGAGTGTGTCTGAAATCTGGAGTGAAGAAGCAGCCGGAACAATTTCACCAGCATTTCCCCACCTTCTGCCAATTCTGGGTGCAAAGGACTTGTCTTGTGACTTTGCCATTCTTTCCCATGCAGACAGGGAGAAGCATTCTCATTTAATATTAATCTCCCCTCCATGGATTCAGGCTGCTTCTGACAGCGTATCAATTATTTAAACTTGTTTAAAAATTTCCAGGATTAAAGAGATTAGTTTCTTGTTGATTTTGGTAATTCCTCCTGCTTTTGCATCTCGGAGGCTGAGTGTAGCCCAGATACTGAGTTCCTGTTTGCTCAGAGTTCACCCTATCCAGGGGCAAAATGGAAATTGTGTTTCTGTTTGTAATTGCTAAGTTCATGTCTGAGGGGTAAAGCAGCTCCCCTGGATTGGGTATTAACCAAGCAATGGAAGACCTTTTAGGTGGCATTGTTAGGTGAGCAATCATTTGTGCTGCTACAGAGGGAATATTAATGTGTGTTTGTACAGTTAGGACCTTCCTGCAGATTTTTACATTATGAAAGTAAATTTGAAAGAGATATCATTTGCAGTTTTCCTCTGTGGAGGTTTGTGTTTCTCAGCTACCTAAGGTGCCCAGTCTCTTCCAGCACTATCCAGGTGACTCCACTGTCAGATCAAAGAATGTCATGTGCTACTGTCACAAATTTCACAGAATCACAGAATGTCAGGAGTTGGAAGGGACCTCGAAAGATCATCTAGTCCAATCCCCCTGATAGAGCAAGATCACCTAGATCAGGTCAAATTTAAACAATGTCTAAGGATCATTTCCCTTCCCCTGCGTGGTGTGTCTTTGTTAGCTGTGGAGGAGCAGCTCACCTGCTCCAGCCTACCAGCTGAAATCAGGGCTGCAACTGGAGCTTAAGAAAATGTAGAAAAAAAGGATTAAAAGGAATAATCAAAGAGCTTTAAACATCAAAAAGCAAACAGGTCTATGAAATATACATGAAAACACACTAAAACCTTAATCTCAACGTTATCTGTCTCCCATCCAATCATTAATTCATGGTTTTTTGCTACCAGAGAAAGTGAACTCCTTAAATGGGTTCTTTGACTGGGTCTTCCCTTTGCTAAGCAAAACTGAACAGTCCAGCTCATCACTCTTGCAGAAAGGAACATTTGTGACTTTCTGTGATATCCCGTAAACGTACCTTTGCCTTAATTAACTGGTCAGACAATCTTGCTTAACAAAGGGAAGACCTGGTGATATTCACAGCTAAACCCAAGGTTCTGTAATTAGAAATTAATCAGGAAAAACCCTCAGTAAGCCTCTCTCACTAAATATTCACCGTTAGAAAAAATCGGATGGCCCATTATTTTTCTTCCCAACTGTTTCATGCTGCATGATAGACTTTATCAATCAGCCCCAGAAACCAATCTTCTCCCAGTCTCCAGCACAGCCACCATCAATCACATCTGTGAGCAGTGGTGCTAGAGCCTCATCACACCCCTTCCTTCTCTGGCAAGCCTCGCAGCTCGGGGAGCAGGGGGGAGATGTACCCTTCAAATATCGATCATTCTCTCCTGCACTGAGAGGCTGGTGGGAGGGGAGAGGAGAGAGAGATCCCATGTGTTAAAACGTTTTATTTTTGTTGTCAGTATCTCTGGCTAGAAGCTGATAAGCTGCAGGAGCTGAGAGCACGGAGAGAGCCTGGCGTGAATGGAGTGTGAGAGGGAGTTCAGGCAGGGAGGAAAACAAAATGTCTTGTGGTTACTACCATTATTTGTATTATAGCAGCACTACCAAGCTTTTTGTTTGCACATCCTGTCCACCTACTGCAGACACCTTTGCAAAGGTCAGGATCATTATCCTTGCTTTCCAAATGGAGAAATTGAGGAAGGTTTAACTTGCACAAGACAAGCAGGCCCCAGGCAGAGGTGAGAAAAGAGCTGTTTTCTCAAGATATATAGAGTAGCACTCTGTCCCCTGGATTGCATTGCCTTCCCGTTAGAGAAGAGGGTGAATCTGACACCAGGAGCTTGCTGGGCAGAGTAGGATACAAGCAATACAGGGAGAAAACAGATTTCCCAGAGGTCCTTGTGTTCTTCCATTTCCTGAGCTCGCTCTGTTGTTGTAGGTCATCAGTTGTCATGTGGTTTTCCATTTCAAGGCTTTATTTTGTGCTTTGTATACACACAAGAATTGTTCCAGCTGCACATCATTGCAGTGGGAACCCCAGAGAAGTGAGGTGCTTCTTGAAATGGATTTTACTTCATAAGATCAAAGAAAGAAGAAAAAAACAAACAACCAACCAAAATATAAAAATACTGACTTGTTTTGTATGTATGTTTCACACTTCATTGATTTCAGTGGAGTTGTCCAGAAGGTCAAATATTTGACACTTATTTGACTGTTTGTTTCGCACCTGTGTTAGTCTGGTTCTGATCTCAATTCTGCACAACCACAGCAAAACTCATTCCTTCTGTCATTAGGCTTCTTAAGCATAAAGAATGCTTTTTTTGCCTAAAATCAGCTGTGGAATTGGTGCACGGGCTGGTTACTGCTTCCCCAGGTACCTGTCTGTGTATGATGCTCTTTCTATCACATCTCATTCCTTCTTCATCTGAGCAGAATAAGCTTTCTGTGGGACCAGTGAAAAGCAACATTACGAATAAAGTGCCCAGGAAGGGGATGGATGGAGATACAATGGTAATTAAGCTGGCAAAGAAAGTTCTGTGGAATCAAATCACCTCACGCTTCCATGCCTTTCCGTCCTTTAAAAAAAAATACTCTGGATGCCAGTTTACACTAATTGGCTCCTCGTTCTGGCAAGCCAAAGAGAGATCAGCTTCTTTTTCACTGCCTTTGTGTCCCTGCTTCCCGTCCTAACCTGGTGTAGTCTTCTGTGAAATTGTTTTCTCTGCAGAGACGGAGCTGCCTCGTCTCTTGTAATTCCACTGGAGTAATCCCTGGCTCTGTGCTAGAAAAGCAGTGAGCGTGGTCACTGAGGGGAACGCCGGGCAAGCAGCATCTGCAGGCGTGCACCTCCGTGCTGGGGGAATTCAGGCAGCTCGGGAAACGGGGGATTTGCAAATACGGCTTTCTTTCCTTTAATGCTTGCTCTGTGGTGAAGGAGAAAAGGCTCAGGGAGCAGCCAGGCAGGAGGGCGTGCCAAGCGAGCAGCAATAGTGGGGCACTGAAGGCAGATGCAGGGGGAACAAAGGCTTTGTAGAGGACCTGATATGAGGAGCAGGGTGATTTGTGGGCAGTGCACGTCGAGACCTGGGGCTGCTGAGCATCAGAGCTGAACACAGGGCCAGGCCCTCAGCATCGTGACTCCACTGACCTTACTGCAATTAGTACAGGAGGTTTTGTCCCAGACTGCTTATGATCTCAAGTGATGAAAATAATAATCTAACACTTACCTGTCTGTCTAACTCTGTGCTGCGAGAGGGAAAGACCTAGTCCTAATTATTTAACTAAACTAAGGATCCTCATCAATGTCCTGTGGCCGAGATAAGCATCGCCCTCCTTTTTACACAGAGGTAAAGCACAGTTCCTTTAACAGATCTTACAATTCCCAGCACACCATCTGAAGCCCTAACCACGAGGTGCCAACCCAAAAGGAGGCACAGCTATCACACGTGTGATTTAAAGCCAGGAGGAAACACTGTAGTATGCCTCCCTCATACAACTGAGCAGTTCCCTTCCCTTGCTAGATAAATGATGACAATAATATCGAGCTTAACAATTCCCTCTTACACTAGAGAGCATCTCTTTCTGAGAGTTAGCCAATAGTGATTTTCAGATATTATCAGCATAGCCTTCAGTTCCAACCATATCACACCAGAGTCCTGGCAGACGCCTCATTGCTCCCCGTGGAGAGAATAGGGCTTCTTTCAGAGGCTATTGTCACCATATCAGTATTGTGCCTCAGGTTATCAGCCAGCATCCAAATGGCAGTGCTGAGGAAGATGCTTATCCTATGGTCTGACTATTACAGTAATTCCCTCTTATTATTCTCTTGTAGTTGCTGCTGAATTCTGGGCATTGCCCATTCTGGGTTGTGACCCGTGACACACTGCACTTTAATCAAGTCTGATAGGCAGTTGAAAATTTTCTATAGTTGTTATCAGCCAGAGTAGATTTAAGTCAGAAATCAATTTGTAGACATGTCTTTGACATGTTTCAAGACAGAAGGATGTAGAGCAGGAACCCAGGAGCAGAGAGACAGCAGTTGTTGTGTAATTATGGGGTCTGTCACTTAACGTTTATGTGCGATGGGTGTCCTAAAAGACAGGAGGTTGTCATTTGCATTATGGATATGCTGATTTATCATGCTGACATACAACAGAATCTCAACTCATACAGCCATTGTAACTAATTAAACAGACAAACCAATCAACAGACATGGCAGCTGAAGAATTTTAATGTGAAGGATTAAATATATAGACTGACCTTGTGATGGTGTTTAGTATAAATTTGCTTCATACCAGAGTCTTAGCAGGAAATTAACTTAAAAAATACATAAAGCATGACAGGACAGTAATGAAAACTTTGCCAGGGTTCCACAGCAGCTTTCATCTGGAGGGATCTCAAAGTGGTTTATCAGCTGTCTGGGTTCACCTCATGAAAATGAGAATGCATGAAGGTGTAACCTGGATACCAGAGTGATGGAGCAGGGCTTGCTCTCCACTAAGGTCAGCTCAGTTCCTGCTTCAGTTCAGGCATTGACGGTTAACTCTGTCTGTCTTTATCTATCCACCTGCTTGGTCTTTGTCTCACTCACCAGAGGTGTAATGTACTATGATTAAAGTAGTATGAGGAAGTCTTTTGTACAACCCTCAATTTTTATTTGTACTTTACTTTTTTGTTTCTGGGGGCAGGTATGGTGAGTCTCCTGTGCAGGAAACGAGATCCAATAGCACAAGGATTTACTTTCAGCTTTGTTGCTTTAAATGCTGTGAACTGGGCAATCCATTTCCTATTTCTCATTCGTAAAGCCATCTGGGTACCTCAGCTGTGATGGATCATTTCAATATTATGCCTTCTATCCTGGAAATGGAGCTTTCCCTCCCCTTTTAGATAAAAGCTGCTAATATTTGAGTCCCCATTCTAGTCACCCAAGACATCAGACATAAGGCTTCCTTATGTCAAAGCATATTTGTGTGGTGAACATGTGACACTGCTCCTTGCTTCACCAGCCCAGACAATAAATATAGTGGAGCCAGAGCAAGAAATGAGAAGGGGGATTTACAGTGCATAGCATCATGTGGCTTGTAGGCTAGGTTCATCCCTGGGTTAGTGCTGTTCAATTTGGAGGAATTATCCCAAGCAGTGAATCTGCTCCAATGGCAGACATGCAAGACTGGAATTTCAGCTCTGTGTTGGTTTTTTTTTTAACTCACTCTTGTCCAAAATCCATAGAAGGCTTAGCACAGGGTGCTGGGGATTTACACTGAGCTTGCTTGATCCATTGCAGGGGCTGGGGAGAATATTGAGGCTGGGATTTGACTTCAGCTCGGGTGCTATGGAGCCTCTAAAGCTATCCAACTTCCAGAGGGATTCAGGTAACAGCTAGGAGGAGAACATTATCAAAAGCTGATGCCAAAAGGATTTCCAAAGGTAAAGGCTGAGGGGAAACTGAGGGAGAGTCCTCAGCAAAGTTTGCTGATAGAGCAGATTAATTCCTTTGTTGAGAAGTTCAAGGTAAGTTACTTTAAAAACAGTTACTCTTCTACCTGCAAACCTCTTTTAGCTGAATTTTGAAAGCTCTGTTATTAGCTCAATGAAATGCTCTTGGAGCACTTGGAGAAGTCAGGCAGCCAACAATTCTGTGAGGCATAAGGACTAGGAACAGAAACTGGTATTGGCAATGCTGTGAAGTCACTGCATCCCTCAGCAGAGAGTCTCTTTTGGTTGGGAAGTAATGAAACTGGAAGGGGTTAAATGTTGAAGCTTCCTAATCAGCCCAAGGTTCAGAACAAGTAGTTTGATGGATGTTCTGTTCTCCTTTTTTCAGTCAAGTTTTAGTTTCTCTGCAGTCATTTTAATAATCTTCCTGTGCACATAAAAAGCATTTAAGGTCTGTGAGTGTTTTTTATGTGGGATGAAAGGTGTTCAGACACACAGTAGCTGTGCAGTGAGCTCCCAGTGGAATCCCAGGCTACTTGGAATTTGCCCATTAGATTTCATTCTGAAGAACAGCCCTTGCTATGGAAATCACTGAAATTTATCAGATTGTCAGTTTTGCTTGTTTAGAAGACAATTAAACCTCAGGATGTTTGCAGTGCCTGGTAATTTGGACATAAAATCTTATAGCAACAAACAAACACACACCCACCCACACCCTGTGACATGAAACCTTGTGCACTTAAAATTGGGGTTTCCTGAAATCAGAATTCAAAGGCAGCTTTGAGGTGCGTGGAATGGGAAGTGAGAAGAAAATGACAGCTATCATAACTGTCTGAATACCTTTGTGGCCTCTGTTACCATAGCATCTGAGCTCTTCCAAATCACTAACCAATTTGGGCTGCACAAGCCTCCTGTCCAGGGTAGAAGCAGCTCCACTACTTTAATTTCATTCCTCTTACAGAGAGTTAAATGGAGAGGAGGGGAGGGAGAGAGGCATGGAGAGGCCAAATAAATCAGCACCATTTACAAAAAGGTTGAAAATTAAGAGAGAGGGAGGGGAAAGAAGCAAGTGCTAACAGTAAAAGGAAAAATGAAGTGCCATGATAAAAATGATGCAGTGGCCGGGCAGCCTGGTCCCCAGCCTTGAAAACCCCAGGAGTAAAACATTGCTCAGTGAAGATGAATTCTTCCAGTTAACCTTGTGCACATCTTTGCAGGTTATAAAATTATCACTTTCTCACTTTCCAGCCCTTAAGTGGGTTTCTCAATATTGCTGCATATGGATGGGTTAGATTGGATTGGCTTAGGCTGAGCTGAATTGGCAGAGAGGTTCCCTAAGCCTAGGAATATTGTGCAGTATCATTCTTTTTCAGTAAGAGTATAACGAGGCAAAAATCTTCCCTGAAACAAACAAAGGGACCACAATATGTTGCCATCAGGCTGTTTTCTAGCCATAGACCAGGCTGAAATAGCTGCACTGCAGCAGAACTGCCTGGAAAAATTATGAGGACTTCAGCAAAACTGTAAAAGCTATAGGAGCAAGTTGCTTGTGAGTGTCTGCTCCGTTCCCATCTGAAAGGATTCATGCCCCTTCTTTCCTTGTAGCTCAGCCCTGAATGTAATTTCAGCTCCACACTGCAACTCTGCAGTATGGAAACACTCGTGTTCCCCTTGTCCTGTTTTCCTTGGCACTTGAGGTCTTTTGTAGAATAGAATCATAGAGTATATTGGGTTGGAAGGGACCTCCAAAGGTCATCCAGTGCAACCCCCCTACAGTAAGCAGGGACATCTCTACCTAGGGCAGGTTGCTCAGAGCCCCATCAAGGCTGACCTTGAAGGACTCCAGGGATGGGGCTTCCACCACCCCTCTGGGCAACCTGTTCCAGTGTTCCACTACCCTCATATTAAAGAACTTTTTTTCTAATATCCAACCTAAATCTACCCTTTTCTAGGTTTAAGCCATCACCCCTCGTCCTGTTGTTACAAACCCTTGTGAATAGTTCTTTCCCTGCCTTCCTACAGGCCCCTTTCAGGTATTGGAAGGTCGCAGTAAGGTGGGTGCTTAGGTTCTCAGTTGGGAAAAGTCCTTGATGGGATCTTTTGGACTCTAGATAAAGTTAAGAGCTCTCTGCATTTTCACATCAGTGATGTCACCAAACTGATGCAGTGGGGCTGTCACACACCCATGAGTTAGGGATGGCTCTCCATCACTAAGCACAGACAAACTGGTGATACACAAGGACAGTGCTCTACAAGGCAGCCCACTCCCTCTTCTCCCTCCAAGCCATCCCAGTTGCTTCCAAAAGACTAGTGATTTAGCCTGGGGAAAAGAGCAGGATCTTGTAAGATCCTGGCACTTCTCACATTCCCAGACAAGGAATACAGTGTCATGTTTGTCTACTGGACTTGTTGCTACTTATCAATGCAATTTCATCAGCAAAAGGAGGCAAAAATGGATAGAGAGAGTGAACATAGCAGCACAGCTTGATGTTTATTGATAATCCTTTCCCAGTGGATGCTTTTGATCCTGAGGCAAACAGGAGAGCCAAAATGTCCTTAGGCCATTGCTTTTAGGCAGATCCACAGCAGCACACTGAGGAATAGGGATTCTTGGCTAGTTCAAACTCTGAGCATTCATTTAGGGTAATAAGATCACTGATCAGACCTTGCAGATCACAGATCCTGATGTCTCACTGAACTGGCTTTAAAGGGGGACCAGTTGTTCAAGTCTCAGAAAATGGGATTGTTCCATGCCACGGGAAAAAGAAACAAGCAAAAACTGGTCTGCCACCAGTGGCCAAGGAGCTAGGGCAAAAATGGACAAGAAAAGCCCGTGGAAAGGCAACAAGAAGCACAAGAAATTCCTCCTGATCCTTTCCAGAGGAGATTCTTTAGCTGAGGAACACAGTAATAGATTGCAGAACCATATCAGATCTCTGGAAAAAAGCTAGATAGAGGAGCAGAAACGTATGGCAATGGAAGAGCCTGCCTTGAGAAATGGAAAATAGACCCATTCCCTTTTTAATAATGTGTCAGCCTTTGTATGAACTGGCCCAGAGCCCAAAGAGATGGGCTATTGCTTCCATTTACAAGAAGACTAGGTCTGGCCTGATGGCTCTATAAATAAGTGCTCTATTATCTCTTACAAATATCTTTCCAATATGTTATCTGACCCGAGGTTTATTCATTCACAAATTTGGTCATCTTTTATAGCAGGAGCTAGTCTCTTACTTTTATCTGGGAATTTCAAAGTGCTCCACACATAGCAGTGATTCCAGCTTGTTAAATGGTACCGAAAAGGAAGCTGAGGCCTGGAGAACATGAAATAAGTGTATCCAAATTCATGCTGTGAGTCAGAAACAGAGCCAGGAATAGACTGGCCATGAACATACCAGAACTGATGAAAGGTCAGGACAAAACCCAGGATCACTAGTTAGATGAAGCTGCCTCTTTACAAGAAAAGACACTCACTAGAGTTAGGATCCACTGTGTGCTTGAAGAAAAGCTGAGAAAATGGGTATTCTTACATTGCTTGCACTGTTCTTGTCTAGATTTCTCTCTGATTTCCTAGTCTATATGTTTGTGCCTTTCCCTTCCTGAGAAGATGTGTAGCACTCTGTAATCAGTATTTCACTGGTGGCTTTGAGACACTGCATTCATTTTAACCTTCCAAGATCTGTCATTCAGGTGAAGGAAGGGAATGCCTCAGATGATTGTTTCACTCTATTTTTCTTGCAGAGGTTTGTGTTGTGGGTAAGCATATTAGATAAAAGAGTCACTGCTTGATGCAGTTTGAATTAGTTCCTTAAGCACAAGATAGGATTAACTTGAATACTTCTTTAATCAACCAAGGTGCTCTTACAGCCACTTAAACCCCTATGCACTTCTGTGCAAGAAAAGACATGGACTTTTCTTGCATCTTAGGAAGCTTGTTTGTATTTGTTACCAATCTTGTTATTTAAATAGAGAAAAACTGTTTCCTCAGCATTTCATTCTTTTCCATAGACTAGCTGAGGCCAATTGCACCTTTCCCTGGCTCAAACCTGTGGCTTTGTGTCCTTGCCACACTGGGAGTTACTTGGCAGTACTTTGCCCAGTCTGGTGTTATCAGAACACAGAGCAAGCTAAACAAAGAGACACAGACCCTGCTTACCATTCACTTGGCTACTCACTGCAGGCTGGTGATTCTCCATTACAGCTCTGCTCATTATGAATACAGATAACAGACTATCATGAGCTGAGTAGCCTTATCCTTAAGAGATAAAGCTAATCTGTGTGCTTAGATCAGCAGTCTTGTTCTTGCCTAATCTCACCTTGGAAAGCACAGTAATTGCAGAAATGTCAAAAAGAAGTGAGAAGCGGGTGAGAAACTGGTGGAGGTATCCCTCTAATTCTACCCTCTGGCCTGTGGGCTTGCACTGGTTCCTGGCCAGATTTATTTCTGAGTGTTGTGCATTTACACCATGCATCATAAGGACAAAATCACAGAAATGCTTTTGTTCAAATAAAACCAGAAATAAACCTTATGCATGACCTCAAGAATAATCACGATGGGTAAAAGAGCCCCTTGTACTCAAAGCTTAACTGGTACAATGGGCACCATGTGCAAACCACTTATTTCCTTTCTTTTCCCTATTTTGGCCTTTTTTTCTAAGAACAAAAGCAACATCCATATGCTCTAAGGGCCCTGGTGTCAGATGGTTGTCTTTTGACCCTGCTCTAGTGCAAACAATGGCAGCAGTAAAAACAGGGCTGTTCAAGTTGGAGTTCAGGCTCTAAACCAACCAACTAAGTAGGTTCAGGCAGCTGCACCATCCTGCCAATGCTGCTTTTAGCTTGCAAGGAAAACTCCTGGCCCAGAGGTCTGTGTTTGGCTGAAGCAGAGAGATCCAGATGCACGTTCCCTGTGTGGGTTTCCATTCCTACTGTGGCTTAGGCCAGGCCTTTAATCTTCCTTTGAGCTTGGTTTTGGAGAGAAATCCAATACGACCTATAATCCACATCCTTCTGGGCTGCCTTTGGAGTGATTATTCTGAAGCCCAAGTGATTTGGCCCTTCCCAAACTCAATGCCAAAAGCTGTCTCCTTGCCTTTGGTGTGAATTTCCACCACAGCTCTTGAGACACAGCTTTCTCCTTTCAGCTCCTGCCATTGCAGCCTGCAAACATGAGCTGAGGCTGCAGTTCTAAATGAAAAAACAAAACGGCATCCAGTTTGTAAAATCTATGACTTGATATTGATTTTGGGCATCCCATGAATTGAAACAAGCCTCCTGTGCAGAAAATCCTCCAAAGATGCCATGTTCACCTCTCCTCTTGACACAACATTTTATCGATCTCCATGTTTGTGCCACGTGGATGATGGATTATCACATATCAAACCTTGCAGTATTCATTTAATGCCTTTGAATAAAACATTTCTCACGGATTAACTGAGCAGTTTTAAGTGAACAACCATCTTCATCTGTTTTAAAATTTCATGGGGACTTTTCTGGAGAACAAGTACATTGTTAATAATTAAAGGCAATGAGACCTTGCTAATCTCTTTGTATTTTAATAAAGTCCTGTTGCACTCTGTTCATTTATTTTTAAAAGATCAGCATTTCTAGAAATTAATTAAATTTACTTCCCTCCTCTTGAAATGAAGAATCCTGAGATTACATGAAAAGAGATGATTATTTATGTACCAGGGAACTGGAATTTCATTGTGTCCAGGTAGCTATAAATGTGGCTTGTGATGGATTGAATGGATGAGAGGAGAGTCACGTTTCAGTGGAAGCAGAGGTGCACTGGAAGGGCAAGTTTAGAAAGAGAGGAAGGTGTAGGGAGAAAGAAGCAGGAGGCTAGAAGAGAAAGAAAAGGGGAGCAGTTTGGTCGTAGAGATGGATGGGCATGGAAAAACAAGACAATGTGTGGGTGTGTGAATGTGTAGAAGTACATGTACCCAGGTGACTGAATGCACACATCTCTCTGGTATGCTGCTTTCCCTCTTCTGTCCTTCCATCCCTCTGCCAATGATGCTTTCCAGTGTGGCTCTTTCTCCTGTTCACCTATTGTCTTCTGTCTCTTGCTGCCAATCCTTTTCTCTTCCTCAGACTCCAAATCTTCTCTGCCTCTGCAGACTTTACACGGTCCAATTTCTCTTTTTCAAATACAATTACTTCTTTACACACAGCCCCAGGATTACATTTCCAAGGAGAAGAGAAAACCCAACATGTACATGATTTCTTTTATCATTATCAAGAGAATGGCAACCCTTAGAATGCTGGTCTCAGAAATATTTAATTCCAGCAAGTTTCAATAAATTTGGTGGTCAGATAGAGCGTGTTTGGTACAGGGATCTGACAGAGTCCTGAAGGCTCCCCAGAATCCTGTACTTTAGTCTTACATGGTTAGAGCAGCAACTGAATGAAGAAGCTTTGGCAGTAGTAGTGAAAAAAAACCCCAAAATAAATGCATTAGGTGCCCTCCTCAGAAGATGTCTGTACACATAGAGCAAGGGATTAATTCTCTAACTACATTAGTACAGATTTTTTGTGACCACTCTCGAGCTATTCCACTTTCAGATCTGCATCTGATAATTGTCTTCTGGTTTGAAGGAGTTATGTTGAGGGGCAGTAATCAAACACTCCTGCCATAAACTGACATCTCTGCCTTCTCCCAGGACCTCTTTGAAATGTTGCTTGTAAATTGCTTGTTGATATTTGACCATGAGTCATTTCTACATAAATCTTTGCCTGGTGTTAAAACCATTGAAAAGATGGAGGAATGCTGAGATGAGTTGATGTGTTAGTGGGAGGAACAGAAATTGGACTTACCTTTAGATAGACAGCTTTCTGGGTGAGTGATTTCAAGCAACAAGTTGTGAAAACCTGTTGTGGGAAGGAGCTTAAAACATCTCTGCATTGAATCTTCCTGTAGAGGAGAAAGGCCTTTTCACATTTTTAATCAAGGTTCTGCTTAGGTGGTTACTGGTGAGCTCATGGCAGGGGGTAGAAAAGGACAGAATTGGTGCATGAGACAGACTTTGGATGGAGCTGCTGTTACTGAGCTGAGCAGGTTGAGTTTGATCAATATTTAGGGTGGGACTTCTCAAAAAAAAAATTGCTACTGTACTGCTAGAAAGGGTATTGTTCAACAAGAATATTAGTGCATGAAGCATCTCCAGTCAGGTCCTTGGCAAAGGAGTGTGGTCACAGAGGGTGGAATCAGTCTCTGGCTGTGGTTGGATATAAATCTGACTGACTGAGTGCTAGTGCCCTGGGACACCTTCCCATTTACAGACTAATGTTCTTCCTATCTGTGTTCCCCACAGGTTTGCACGAGTTACAGTTCCTTTCACTTCCTATCTCTGACCACGTAGCATTATCCTTAAATAGCTGTCCTGTTCCACCCCAGGTGGAATGTGCTGTGCTTCAGTGGTGGATAAAGGGATTTCAGTGTTCCTATAGGGGAGAGAGCACATGGAAAGTGGGCTAAGCTCTGGGCCCTGTACATTGTCTTGACCCTGTACATTAAATGCCCAGAACCAATTTAATCAGGGGTGTAACCTTCCCTGGACAGCTGGGGAGGAAGGACGCAAGAGCAATTCATTGATGGGGTAGTTCACATGTGCTCAGTGCTTGTCCAGTTCTGTTGCACAGTAAATGAATTCCAAAAGAGCCAGGCAGCACTGAGTGCTGGGGGAAATGCTGCCTAATTTGCATTTATTATTCCTGCTGTATCTCCAATTATGTTCGTGGGCTCATGCATCTACAAATAGTGAAGGAGTTTCTCTCTTAGGGCAGTAAATAGCTGGCTCGTCCTCTCCTTGGAAGTGAAATAGGAGCCAGTTTACATCTTTCCATTATACATTTGTTTAGAGCAGTTGCTTTTCTCCCAGGTCAGCAGTTTGTCCCTATGTACCTCCTTGTCTCTAAAAGATATGGGCTGCTCTTTCCCGCGCTCCAGGCCCACTTGATTGTGACTGATGGCTTTGCTTAGACCTTGGGAACTTGAGGCTGGTGGTACATCTCAGTGGAAATAAGGATTTAGCCTTTTTGGAAAACAAATGACTTGTCTGGAAGCTGCCTCTCTCTGGAGCATGACGCAGTCAGAGCTCGCCCCGCTGCTGCTGCACTGCCCGTGACACAGGCTGCCCAGAAACGCCAGCCAGGGCTCAGCTGCAAGCCCTGTGCCCCTCTGTGACATGGGCTTATTTGGGCTTCGACTGCATGTGATGCCAGTGCTCTTCTCACTTGGAGCTCTGGCCTCCTCATGATCCTGGTTTTGCAACTGGCTTGTCCTAAGCTGCCCTCCTTTAGCTGCTCCTCAGCAAATGCACAGTCAACCCCCCATGGCTCCCGGGCACACACACACACAATCCCAAAGTCATGAGGGCCAGATCACACTCCTTCTTGTCCCATCTCCTTGCATTTTTACAAACAGAGTGGTGCTTGTTAAATCCCTCCACCACACAGGCAGTTTTGGGCACACGCTTTCTGCTTGTCGATGCAGCCAGACGCACAGTGCCAAGGTCACAAGCAGTAACATACAAAATACAAATACTGACACTTTCCTTTCTTTCTTGTGCATGTTTACACACAAACACAGTCACTTTCATCCATATGTACTCTGGATCTCGCATTTCCACCATCAAAGCCTCCCAAGCCCTCAAACACTCTGTCTTGCAGAAGCAGACACAATCCCTTGAAATCATGAGGTTTGTGTGAATGCCAGTGCAGAAAACACCCCCTGTGTGACAGGTAAAGTCACCCAGGCCACCCCCCTCTGCATCACACATCCACTGTCATTCCTTTTCCCAGGAAAAGATGGTTTCATTTTTACTTTACTTAAATGGACAGAATTAATGAACTGCACTTCACTCTAGGATCAGTAAAGCATCTGTGGGAATATTTTGAAATCACATTACACGGAAGGTCTGTTATTTTTTAATATCCCCATATTCCCAGGTGTATTTTCAAATATGATCTCTGGGTGGATACTGAGCCAGCTGTAACCCTGACAACAGTGACCCAGATGGTAATAAGCAAAATGGACTAATTGAATAATGTTGAGGTAGAACCAGTGCTTTGCAGAACTCTGGTAGACCCTGCACTAACTCAATATAATTTAAAGACATTGAGTGAATTTCACATTCTCCATTGTGATCCCACACCTGAAGGTGCTGGAAAGGACTCGTGTATGGACAGCACAGTGTGTATCTGGGGAGATCTTTCTGCAATCAAAAGAACTGGATTTATTTAGCCCCATAAAACTCCTGAGGCCCTTGACTAGCTTAGAGACACGACTCTTCATTACCAGTCAACAGTCATGGTCAGGGACAGATCTGCTGTATTCCTTAGCAGAGTTAGAACACCTTGGCTGTGTGTTTTTAGGGCTTCCAGGGCTTAGCTGTGCACTGAAAAATGAGGGCTACACAGAGGTTTGTGTCTGCTTTCTCTGCTGGAATACTAACCCAGCTCACCTGAGCTGTAGGGTGCCACAGTGCTGAGTGACAAGGGGTGTTGCAGGGACACTCTGAGCATCACTGCTCACAGGGACAGGGAAGGCTGGTCAAATGGGACCACAATAACTCTGATAGGACACAGACAGGAGGAGATGTATTAGAGGAGTCAACCCACATAGAGAAATGTGACAAACGTCTGGAGGGAAATAGGAGTTAGAGTGTCAAAATGGTTGCTGCAAAAAGGGACAAGGAGCTAGTTCAGGACTTCCCACCCATTGGGGCTGTGATAAGCACACAGGGCTGAAAGGCTTGGCCCAGTTAGAGAGCAGAGATCTGTCCCCAGTGTTGACTGGGAGGTCTGGGCTGGTGTGGGAGACTTGTGATTCAGCCACCCCAGGCTGTGTTCCTGTGAGCTTGGAATCAGCCAAGCTGCAGCAATAGAGGGATGATTGGAAGCAGAAAACAAAGCATCTGTGAATGGGAAGGGGCATTGACTTTGTCATTAACCTTTGAGACCCTCTGACAGCCCTAGCAAAGAGAAGAATTATGAGCAATGGCCACTGTTGTTGCTGTGCAGAGACCACTCCAGCCAACTGATTTATTGCACAACTAAATAATTCAGGCTGTCCCTGCAACGCTGCATTAATTCTTGTTCTGTCACCAGGGCTGATGTGTGCCTGGGACATATGGGTTTAGGATGGTTGCTTGACAAGCTCCTCTTCCTCACTGTACCCAGGACACTAGAGCTGAGCAAGACAGAAGGGTACAAAAGAAAGGGGCAATTGGAGTAGCAGCAGAAGGACGCTGCTGGTGGGGAGTGTTGGGAATAGTTCTTGGAGGGATGTGGAGCCCAGAGCAATGCAAGATAATTGCCAAGAACAAGACCAGGTCAGTCCAAGCCTGGAGCATCCATCAATTAGCCATGGTAATTCCAACAGACATGCACAACTTTGTCCCTGCTTGAGGGCAGAGACCAATGGAAGCTCTTAGCTGCAAAAGTCTGAAGAGCTTTCTCCTGTACACCATCATTTCGGCCATGGTGGTTGTTCCTGTGCTGCCAACTCCATTAAGTGTAACAGCTCCAGGAGTGCTACAGCCATGATGATGTGTTACCCCTAATAATGAGTCCATTTGTGAGAACTGCAGTCCCCAGTGTGAGAAGGGTTTTGAGACCACATTCAGAGGTCCACCAGTGCATAGAAGGTTGAAATGGAAGATCCAGAGAGGGAGGAAGACACCCAGGGATAGGGGGTGGAAGTGGGGCTGAGGTTGACGAAGTGCTTTTGCCAAGATAGTCTGGGTGGCATCTGACATTTCAGAAAGCCGTAAAAAGCCAGAAAGTAAACAAGCCTCATTAATTCCATCAAAGGGCAATGTAGGTAGCTGCCAGCTTCTGCTCTTTTCTTTGGCTTCCCCCCTTATTGTCTAAGGGCTTCATTATCGTAAACAGCCTCACAAATTGCATAACAAATACAGCTTTAAAATGTTTAAATAATAGTCAAATGGTAGATAACTCAGATTCCATGGACTGAGTCTTTTTCTTCCTTCCTTCTTTCCATTGCCATAGATCCCTCCTTTTCTCTTCTCCCACTTCACCCTGTGTTGCTGCTCCCTTGATGTCTGTTTTCCTCTCTGCTTCTGCCCTTCTTGCAGCCTCTCTTCTCTCAGCTTCTCGCTGTGCCAGGCAGCACACGTGTTCCCAGTGCCTCCAGTGTTCAGCTCAGCTACTCCTGGCTGCTGGAAAGGAAGAGATTTGGAGTGGAAAATTTCATCAGGTGATCCATAAGCCAGTTGTTTCCCATTTGTGTTTGTTTCTTGCAAACAAGATAATTTGTACATCCACTTGGCAAACTGAGGGACAGAGTGTCAGGGTGAAGCTCTTGGCACACAGACTGTCAGGTGCTTCTGGGCATGTATGATCTGGGGGCTGCAGAGCTGCAGCCTGGGGTCACAGCTGAACTCCAGCTAAGCTCCACCTCAGGCTGTGCCCAGCCTGAAGCTGCCAGGGGGAGATCCACAAGCAGGGTGCCTTTCAGACAGGAGAACAGCTTGAGGAGGCAGCTGATGGTGAAGAGCAAACGCAGCAGTGACAGACATTTGCAGAGGTGCCAGATCATTTCTGCAGGCTGTTCTGGTGCAGGCCCAGGGAGGAATCCACACTGCCTCAGGATAACCTCTTGTGCTGAGGAGCACCTGGGTATGGGTGGCAGTTCATCCAGTGGTGCTCTCCCTCTTTTCTTGGGGCTAGTCTGTTGGCCCCACACATCACTTTAGAAGATGCTGTGTTGTTAGATATGAAGCATCATACTTGAGCATGAATGTCTTTTCAGAAGCAAAGATGTGTCTGTTCCTGTTTGTGGCAAGGTCCCTTTTTGAACGAGCTGAACTACAAGAAGATACAGCCTCACCTCTGGATGCTAGAGACAGCTCTCCACTTGAGAAAGCTTCCTTCCTTTCTTGCTGCTAAATTCTGTGAAATTCACACTGGGCAGAAGTCAATATTGCTGAGCCAAGGATTGTTTTAGTATTTAAGAAGCCTACCCAGAGTTCTAATCGAAATGAAGAGCAGTTTGGGAGTACATGTTTAATATCATCACCCAGGATTACATCACTCTGTGTCCTGAGGCTGAGATGTGATGTTGGAGCTCTGGTTACTCAGTGTCCACTGTGGTGGGAGTTGATACTTGGGATGATCAGAAGAGGTGACTGGACACTCTTACCTTGTGGCAATTGGCCTCCTCCATAAAGGAAGGTGGGTGCAGAACTCCTGCTGTTCTCATTTTTAACTAATCCAGCACAGAGATGTGAGGTGGGAGCAGCTGCACAGAAGTCCTGACTCCTTCCCGAGAGGTCAGGAATGGTCTTCTCTTTGGCCTGGGCTGTTTCTGCTCTTTCTGTGTCAGCCTATGACACTGAGACTCTGCAGCATAGAGAAACTTCTTTGATCCAAGGATCAGCCCCAAAGCAATCTCCTGTCTTCTGTGGCTCTCCTGCTACTGCTTCTGAAGTTTCCTGTTACGTGAGCCTGGAATTGATTCTCTCCTACCACAGCTTGTGGTTAATAGCCCTGCTAACTTCAGCACCACTGGGATCTTTCCTCCAGCTGGAGAATCACCATGGAGACCCCTGATATGTCTGTGCACCCAGCACACCTCTTGGCCCTGGCATTAATCCTTTTGCAATGTACCACAAAGTCAGCTTTAGCTTGGAGGAGCGATCAAATAAATATGAAAACTGCTCCCAGAGGAGGTAAATATTCGCTAGACAAGCAGAAAGGAAAGCAATAATATACCATGTAAGCTACTGCCTTTTATTAGCTCAGCTCCCTTTTCTCCCCTTGTAAAGTATTGTTGCATTGTTATATTAATCTTTACTCTGAAGCAAATTAAAGCAGGGACAGTTGTCAGAGTATTATTAAGAACATCTGTTTAATTAGAGCTGCCTTTGCGTCCATTGGAGAGAGAAATGTAACACCCCTGTTCTTGCACTCCTGCTGTCTCACTCCCCCTTCCTACCCTTCCCCAGCTCTGTTACATGCCAGAGGAGAACGTGTGGTGAATACAGGAGCACCTGGGGTCTTTATTCCCTTCCATTTCCTCTGCTCCTAAGAGGTGTCAGTTCTTTCTGGGATTTTTAGCAGTCTCTGTCTTGAGAGCCTCTATCCCTGCTTTCTTCCCCTCAGAAAATAATTTGGAATTCTGTAAAGAGATCATGAACAACTATTAATTATCATTAGCAATTTGCCATTCCAGGCCAGCCTTTCATCTGGGAATCTCAGAGCAGTTTTACAAATGCAAATTAATTGAGACTACTTCATGAAGTAGTCTGTTAAACTCATTTTACAGGGGCAAATCAAGGCTAAGAGATAGGAAGCGACTTGCTTGAGTCAAAGGTGGTGCTGCCAGTGGAACTCAAGCTACAAATTGCATGTTACAGCCACCCCCCGAGAGGGGTTCTCAAGCTCTCCCACCTTCCCTGCAATGCTCAGGGATGATGGCCTCCCCTCTGACACACCAGGAGGTGGTGCCAAAATATAGTCACCAAAGCTTTGGCGTTGTCTTTGTCTTTACAAGACAGTTCACAAGATACAGGTTCATTAATAACAATACAATACAACAACCTAACTGCAGTCAGATTGCCAGAATTTGAAGGCAAGTCTGGGACAGCTCTGAATATACTCTGTTCTTCCTTAAACAATTGCTGCTGGTCTTTGTCAGGGCTGTGGTTCTGCAAGGCTTTTGTTGTGGCCCATTCAAAACAGCTCTTCCAGTCTTGTCTCCCTGTCTCCATATTCCCTGCATTTCTGTCTTTCCAGATTGCAGTATCTGATTGTCCAGGCACCATTTCTTCTGTATTTATGTAGCCATTCACCCAGGCAGCCAGTGGTGAATTAATCATTATGTCTACAGTCTCAGCTGGGAGAGGTATTGACTCATAGATTCAAGTCCAGGAGGCCAAGAGCTTGTTTGTTACCTGATAAGACTAAACTTCATTTGGGGCTGCCCAAGATGTCGTGGATGGTTTAATGAACTAACTTGATGAGCGATGAAGGTCAGAGCTCAGCTCTGTGCCAGTGCAGAGGGAACGTGGTTTGGTGGTTTCTCTGGGCAGCAGTTTGGTGTCCCTCAGATCCCAGCCATGCAGGGAAAGTGCTTGCAAAGACCAGATACAAATTCACCAGGGTTGAAAGAAACACAACTACCTTCTCCCCCACAACCCTTCCTCTTCTCCGTGCCCTGTCACATCACATGTTTTTTCAAAATCAGAAATTTCAATTGAGTCAAACCTTTTTCTCTGTTTAGCACAGACCATTTTCCCTAAGAGTATATCTCCTGAAAGGTCTGCATGTTCAATCATATAAATTATCCACAGACTCAAGCTACCTGGCAATTTAATCAGGTTTAGAGCCATGTCAGGTCGCTCAGAAGTTCAAAGCAGTCCATACCTACATGTGAGTCCAAATTCCAGTGAGCAGCCTGAGATATTGTAGCAAGAGCTATTTTACATGCTAGAAATAGGAAAAAGCCATAAATCCTAGCTCAGTTTACACATGCTTGGAAATATCTGGGGTTCTGGGATAGTCAAAAAAATCTGGACGCTGACTATTTTGAGGCTTTCCCATCATTATAAGTATTAACCATATAATTAGGTATTATCTGAGAATTATCCATAAATACTCACCACAACATGATATTTGCTAAGTAATAATTAGGCTATGAAAGGAACTCAAATAATACCTTTGTCTAGAAAATTAAAGGCCCTGCATTGCATTTATTGAGCTCCACGCTGAGGGGGTAATAGGGTTTAAAATTGCAGTAAATTACAGTTAGACCAAATCTCAGCCCCCTTAAATGTAACAAAGCCACAGGGCAAAAGAGAATCAGGGCTCCAAAGAAATTTTAGAGAGAGCTACATAGATTGCATAGACCTGTCTGTTCACCCTGGGATTGAGCCTCACCAAACTCAATTCCTGCCCCTACCCAACCACCACCAGTCAGTGCCAGTCTGGATTTATATAGGATTGGGACCTGGTTATCTCTAGCCTGGAGCAGGTGACAGTTGGGAGTGTGGCATCTGAATTTAATTCTGATCACTTCTACACTCACCTTCTGGCAAAGACCATTGGCCTCAGGAGATGCAAGTCCTGCCCTGATAGTTTAGTGTGAGAGAGAGGCTGGGAGACTTTAATACTGTTAGGAAATAATGGAGTTGAGGAAAAAAGACAATTTGACTTAAAAAAGTGTTTGAGGGCATCAGTGACGCTTAAATCTGCTCAGAAAGTGCAATATAAACATTAGCTGCTGTGCAGGATGCTGAAGCAATTGAAATCTCAACCAGATTTTAAAAAGGGTTTTATTAAAGTTGCCCTTTTAGCCTTTTTATTGTAGGTTTTAAATTCTAATGTGCAGCGAAGACAAAGTAGGTGACTTAAACCTGCCACTGCCTGGTGAACTCTGGCTTTTTATATAGGGAGTGCTCTGCCCAGGAGGCTTTGAAAAGAAAATGTGTTTCTGTGCTCTGATCCGTGAAGGATCTGTGCTGTGTTTGTGCACTTCACAGGAGTAAACACGTACGTGTTGAGGACAGAAAATTTGAGGACAGTGCCATGCTATTAACTTTTAAACTGACTTAAAACTCCTCTACATTTTGCTGAGGCTGTTCATTAAACCCAGGCCATACACAGCTACACCAGCTGGTCAGATCTGCCTCCTGCCCAAGGTTTGGACTGCAAGTTAAAATACACGGTTGTTGGTTGTTCCTCAGATGTCTGATTTGAAGGGCCTCATGCTGGTGAGCCTGTGGGCATGTTGATTTTGCAGAGCTCTCTAGGTTTGGATGGTGCAGCCCCTGCTCCAGCTGTTTGTAACTGGTGTCTCTACCAGAGCTTACTTAATGTTTCCCATGAGTGCTCTGTAAGCTGCTTCCATCAGCCACGTTAGTGCAGGCATTCCATTTGTGGTGTTGGAGCTGAGCTGACCGGTTTTGGCTGAAGAGGTTCAAGGAATGCTCTCCAGGAGCTGTCTGTCTGCTGAGCTGCAGGACAGGAACTGCTCACAGAAGGGCAGTAACAGTGCTGGGAGGTCAGGGGACAACGTCTTAAACTTCTCCAGCTGGTCTGTAGAGGGCCATCCTTTGGAGGAGGCTCTCTGGCACGGATGCCAGCCTGCCACCTGAGGTTCCTCTGCAGATAGATGTGGTGGTGTCAGTATAAAGCTCGTAGCAAGTTTTGCAAGTCTTGTTTGTGAATTCCTGCCATCCCAGCCAGGTTTCCCGAGTGAATCCAGGTGGATAGGCAGAGGGTTTTTCCCTTGCCATTGCAGACATTTCCATATTCCATCCATCTGGACCTTTGGGAAGAAATCCTACAGCTTTGCAGTGGCACAGCCCTAGTTCAGAATCCTCAGGAACCAGCATTCTTTCCTCTGCAGCTTCTCTCAGCCCCAGTGCTGGGCCAGGGGATGCTGCCCTCTGCCTGGTGGCTCAGGGTCTCGGGCTGTAGAATCAAGCAGCTCTGAATTTCTTATTGCAGAGCTCCCACGTGGCAGGAGGGAGCAGTCGGCACCATCTGCCACTCTGCAGAGCCTTGGAGGCTTTTCTGTAGCTGGAGGAGGTTTCTCTCCACTGCCACCTGTATGCCATTTAAATTATGTATGTGTCCCCTCCCTGATATCTTTGTTTCCAAAGGAAAGGCAGAGATGAGACAGTAAGAAATTGCTGCTCTGCCTACCTTCCAAGCAATCTAAATCAGGCAGGTGACATATGGAGTGGTTTGAGCTTGGTTCTGGCATGATTTCCACTGGGGCAAGAGAAGTCTCCTCCTGAGAGGTCAGGCTGCCATTTACAGGGGCCATTGGATCAAGAGTGGTGTTCACTCTGCACTGCAGCAGCCTGCTCAAGTCCCAGTGTCATTTTCTGTTTCTTGAAATCTTCCCCACCTTATCTCTTTTTTCTTTTTTTTTTAAACTTTAAAAAACCAGGACATGGTACAGGGGCTTTGGAGTCAGAGTCCCTGGGGGATTATTAGCACCAGTAATGAGGAGCACAACACTACGAGGACGAGGAGTTTTGTTAAACTCATTAATTTTATTCATAATAGGGAATTAATGTGCAGAAAGGCAACGCCAGCCTGGCAGTAATTGCTTTCTAGTTTTAAAATGCAAAGTTGAAAAGTTAAAAGTGATTTCCAGCTGGTGCTCCCATTCTCTCCTTCACTCCCCTTTCCTTCTCATACTCTTCCTGTATCTTATTTTTGTTCCGTAAGAATTGTGGGGTTTTTTTTCTTTTGCCTCCTCTTCATTACTAGTCATTATATTTCATCATTACAAGACTTTGGTCATATTTCATTGCTTTCCCATTATGTTTACATAATTCTTTCTCCCATTGTTACCACACAGAGCAGAGCCAGGCAGAGAATTCAGGCAGCTCAGGTCTGTTTGGATGCTTTAGCTCTTGTTGGAGTTAATGAGCGGCCATATCTCTGGCCAATTCTGGCCTTTGAGCAAGAGATGCAATTTGTTTTCCTCCTCTCACTGAATACACCTCCTCCTTCAGGCAATGGGATGTCCCGTGACTCAAGGTTAATGCCTTGTGAAAATGTAAATATCATTTCATGCTGGCTTTAAAGTTGTCTCCTGTAGACTTGGAGGATGTGGGAGGAGGGAAGATTATTGAATAAAAGAATTGAAGAGAAGCACTGATGAGCCTACTGCTTGCTTAGCTTCACCTGGCATTGTGCTCTGGAAAGGAGCATGGTTCAATGGGAGAAAATCTGCCATGCCAACCTTGCTGCTCTTGTCATGCTCTAGCCCGGGACTAAACCCTTAGATTTCCTTTAGGTTTGATAACACCGTCTTAACTAGAGCTTACCTGGCCTGAGCTCAGGAGTTCATGGTCTGTATGGTCTGACTCTGAAGTTTTCTGTAGAAGAAGAGGTGTAGCTTGGTTGTCAGTGTCTCACATACACGTGTACCAGATGCAGGCAGCTTCAGCTCTGCTTGGAGATGGAGTGGGAGTGGTGTGGACAGGCCAGAGATGGGCTCCACACTTCCACTTGAACAGAGGCAGGAAGGAGTAAAAAGTTCAGGGTTTATTGTTGCAGTAAATGTTACCAATGGCCTAAATGCTGGGAGATTCTGAGAAACTACACACAGAGCTCCCAGGGCCTTACAGAACTGGAAGCTTTAGATGCAGCTTTGTGGTGCCTTTCCTCCTGGGTGCTGGGGTGTTTCAGAGAAAGTCTTGGGAACTGCTCTCAGTCAGACTCAGTCTCCACTAAGGAGTCTCAGTTTGGGCTTCCTTTTAACTGTCTAGACTAGAACATTGAGTCTGAGAAAGTGCTGTGACCCAGTTCCAGATCCAGACCTTGTCACTCATCTCAACTGCACCAAAATATAAGAAAAATCAGTTAACATCCTCTTCTTGCTCTCTCCCTTCTGCTTTGTTATATCTTCAGTGTATCTGTGGCTTAATTTTAGTTCTGATAAAAGCAAATGACATTTTAATTTTTATAGGATGATTTATTGTCATTTGGGTTTCATTTATGAAAAAAATAATTGAAAAGAAAGAGGGATTTAACCCTGACCAGCATTCTTGATAGCCGTGAGCCATAGCTGTGAGACTGTAGCTATTCCAGGACATACTTTACTCACCCAAGCAGGACAGGGATATATCATCTTCTGATAATAGTTCTCTGCAAAAGCCTAATTGTGTGCTTGGAGGCTGAAAGAAGATTTGAAAAGAAAAATAACCTGATGATCACAGTGCATATGTTTCTCTGCTCATTTTCTGCAATCAAAATGAAATACCAAGGAAAGATACCTGTTGTTTATTCTAATTCTCTGCTCCATCACAGCCCTTCTCTGTTGCTTTGTGGTATGACTCCTCTGTCTGGCAGTCACTCCATTTGATATTCAGGAGTGAGGAAGCAACTGTGTTTCCATCCAGCAAGTTCTACTAGTCTTGGCACATCTAAAGATATCCTCACCTGCCCCTGGAAGGCTGAACTCCTTTTCCACTCCCTGACACATCCCATGATTGCAGAGTGCCAGGGCAGAGCAGGAAAAGGTGTTCCTACCAGCAGCCATGAACCTTCTCTCCTCTCCTTCCTTTGGAAAGAGTAAATTCTCTTCCCTCTCACCAAAGCTTTGTCTCTGCTGTAATTTGTAGCTGATTTAGAGAACTCTCTGTCTTCTATCCCTCCTCCTTTCATGCTCTGGTCCCACCAGCACTGTCTGGCAAGGCAGGAAGATTCATTCCTGGCTGGCTGCAGGGCTCACAGCTCTGTCCAGGTCCTAAGCAGCCGGTGGCTGCCTGGTTGTCAGGAGTCCTCTGCCACAAGCAGCCTGTGGTTACCAGGCTGCCTTTCTAACCCCTGCTGGGCTCCTGCTCTGTGAACTGCAAAGGGGTTTCACCTTTCTGCAGGGCTGTGCCTCAGAGCCTGGCCAGCACTTGGCAGCATCCAGCAGTGCCCTAGAGGCCCACAGGATAGCACGGGCACATCTACCAGCACCTCTTTGTTCTGGGAAGGTGCACATGGAGCCTCATCAGAGGCCAGTCACGCTCTGATCCCCAGATGGGGGATCCAGCCTATATCAAATGGGGCAGAGCTGTGTCCTCAGCCCTTCTGCACCAGCTTGCTGCCCTAGCTGGCTGTGGGAGCACATCCCCTGCTCCCTCTCCATGGAAGGTGACACCATGGCTGTGCTCCATAGCATGACCAGGAGGCACTTGGCAGCTGGAGAAGCAGCGTGAGCGCCTGGACCCAGCCCTGGTGTGTGCCAGGGTGTAATTGGCACAACCAGTCCTTGAATGCTAATGAGGTTCCTTATTAGCATCACCCAGGGAAGATGTTGGGGAAGGAGTGGGCATAGGAGCAAACAGGAGCATAAGGAGCATCCCCACATCATTTGGAAAGGTCCAACTAATCCTCTGTCCTGTCTAAATGGCTGCAAAGAGACAACCTTCCTCTGGTGCTTCTCTTTATCTTCCACAGCAGCTGAGGCCAAGCTCAGTATTTTTGTTAGTTATTTTTAAAATCCTCTTGGTCTCTATTCTATCTGGGAGTGAATTCCACAGCTTAGTTACGCATTTGAAAAGAGCCATAATTTACCTGTACTCATCACAAATGTGCTGCCCTCTCCTCCCTCCCCTCCCTGCTGCTTTTATCTCATGTATTCACAAGTTTGCACATCTTCCTCACAAGGGGCTCCTGCAGGGGGATGTGTTGGGAGGCTGCTGTAGGGTGCAGTGAGCCTGTGCTGTGGTGCAAGGGGAGCATGCACAGGGCTGTGGCTTCCTTTTCTCCTCCCAGTAAATGTGTCTCTGTGCACTTGGTTACTGGGAATTTATGCAAGGCTTTCCATGGATGAAAAATGCTCTACAGAAAGAGCCGGCTCCTCTTTTACCTGCAGAGGGAGCTCAGGGAGGGCCAGGGAGGTGCAGCTCTGCCTTTTCTGAACAATTCTACAGATTTATCACATTTTAGACTCTGGGCTGGTAGTTAAAGGCCTTTCACCAGGACTAAGCTCATCTGAAGAAAAAAAAAAATCCCACTGCATTGGTTGCCAAGCAAGCTCCCCTGCTTTTCTGTGCTTTAAATGTCTTCCAGTAAATTGCTGTCAACAGCATCCTCTTCTTCCCTCCCTCCATGGGGTCTGTCTTGTGAGCACAGCACGGGTGAAGAACAGCAAGCAGATGTTTGGATTTCACACTGCACTTCTACCTCCCCATCTGCCAGCCCTGCAAGAAGATTTTTCACCAATAAGTGCAATGGGGATTCTTAATGAACAACCTCTGCTGAACCAGAAAAGATGTCCTGTGAATCCCAGGGGCAGCTGATGGATGTGTGCTGGTGTTGAGGGCAGGATGCTGGGGACCTACAGGGATTTTTTGCTTGAGCAAGACAATTCTGAGTTTCTCCAGCCTTGTCCTTAGCAGAGGGGGTAGATCAGAGACCACTGACCACAGCTTTGCCACTTTTGTGCAATTTAACATGACTGTCAGCCTGTGGTGTCCAGTGTTGAAGGAGTGATGGTGTGAATCACAGCCCTGGTTCCTGGCTGTCTGCTGTCTTCTTGTAGCTGAGAGGAAGAAGCTTTGGGTTTCCTTCCTGAAGTACCAACATCCTCATGTATCAGGAGCTGAAATCCGGATCTTAATGTCCTGACATGACACCTACTGCATTTAAATGCTGATAATTACTTGTGCAGGGAAGGAAGGAAGTGAAATCCTAACCTATATAAGCAAGCTTCTAAAGTGCAATTTTAGCAGAACAAGGCGATATTCTAGCAATAGATAAAATCACTGTGCTTTGCATATATTAGGGATGCAGTGATAAACCAAGAACTTAGCTTGAAATTCCCAGTAGATTATGGTGGGAAATGCAGCTACTAAAGTGGGATCTGAAAACGGGGGGCCTTTTTCCAGCTAGCACATAGCACAGTCCTGGGATGATCTACAGCCATGGGCAGGATTTCTTGTCAGTCTGGGCATCTCTTTGCTACAGAAAGATTCTCCTCCTTTGGAATCATTTTCTCTGATTGTCATTCTTCTCAGCAGTTTCTCTCTGACCTTTGAGTTTATAAAGCCCTTAAGTACCAGAAAGAAGGAGGGCAAAATATTTGTATTGATAAATTTTCACCTTTGCTGGCAAGTCAGTATTCATCCTATTTTTGTGACATTGTCACACTACAATGGATCAAAACTGGGACTTGTTTCCAATAGCTTTGACTCACCAAGCAGGTACCTGTGCAGTAAGCCACATTTTATCTCCAGAACATCATAAACTGATACAAAATTTTGTAGACATGTTTCATTTCTGTGCTTTGTTTTATACATTTCAAAGGGATAAAAAAGACAGACTGGAAATAGGGTATATTTGCAGAACTGCACCAAGTTGCCAGTTGGACTACATGTCAATAGTCTGTATGGGGTGGGGAGAGCCTGGCTGCAGGTCTGCTCCTGTGTGACCTGCTCTAGGTGATCCTGCTCTGGCAGGGGGTTGGACTAGATGATCTTTGGAGGTCCTTTCCAACCCCTAACGTTCTGTGACTCTGTGATTGTGTCTGGCTGGCGTGGCTGCTGGAGCAGAGCACTGTCCTTGGAAACAGCTCCCAGTGAGGCAGCTCTACCAGGCATGGGCACTTGGGCTGAGAAAACCCAGTGACCCAGCAGGCAAGCCCTGTGTGGAGGGACATCCCCATGAGCATCCCCTAGCAGGGGCTGTGCTTGCTGGGAGCTGGCCTGGCTGGGCTCCTTCCACTCCCCTGTAAAGCAGCCCTGCAGTTCCAGGCAGAGGTGTGTGTTTGAGCTGCAGTGTGCTGCTGCAAGGGCCGCTGCCTGCCATACAGCACTGGCTGTATTTCAGTGACAGATGACATTTTCCCAGTGTATGCAGAGTTTATAACCAGTTATTATTAAAGCTTTCTCCTTCAGCAAAAGGACATCTATTAGGAGGAGAGACTGACAGTGCAATGGGGGGGCTGTGGTGCCGTCCTGTTGATTGACTAAGAACGTGCCACATCTTGCTTCACAGAGCACAGCAGGAGTCAAAGGACAGAAAATATCTCCCTGCCTTGCATCTTCTGGTCTCTCTCAGCCAGCGCTTGGCTCAAATATTCTCCCTTCACTGTCTTTCAGAGCCAGCTGCACTACTGCTGCTCTTTCTGCCTCTCTAGCTTCTCTTGCCTTCCTTTGCCTTCTTACTACATACAAACCATCACAAAAAGTAGCCAGCTACCTGCTGGGAGTACCTTGCTCATGCATTTATTTTTGGCAGTAATTTTTCTGCTTGATTGATGAAGCTCACTCAGGTTTTGATTTCCCTGCTTCCACATGTATCTGCATAGTGCACAGGAGTGGAGGTGTGGCACAGGAACATAGGCAGGACATGAACTTGGAAGGAGACCATTATTTTGGTCTGCGTGTGTGCACACACCTTTAGATGCCTCTCAGTTTGTGCCAGGCACAGTGTATGACAATATAATGATTTTATATGTATTTGATGCATTCTGTGCAACGTCAATATGGTTCATTCTTCATATGAATTCCTGTTTTAAGCAACCTTCCTTTCCTTCAGCCAGCTTATTGCTTTAAGCTCTGCCTCTCTGAGCTATGAAGGACAGGTAAATAGGGAGGAATGGAGTAAGGCAGCTGGGAGATTATTAATATTGAAAATATCAGCAAGCATCAGCCCTTTGATCACCAGGCATGTTTACAAAAGGACCTTTCCACTGCATGAGGACGCTCGCACACTCCACCGAGCTAGTTGGCATTCAGTGCATGCCACAGCATCTGGTTCTGTCTCCTGCTCTGTGGCCGTCCAGGGAGAGATTGTAAAATGAGTCGACAGGTAGATAAATAAAGAGAGAAAACTGGGCTATTGTCAGAGACAAATGCAGGTTTATGTAGATGCAGCCTGACAGGAGGCGGGGAGGGATGAGCCACGGTTGCAGATGGTGTGTGCAGGCACTGCACTTGCACTGGAGCCTCTGGTCCAAGGGGCCTGGGAAGCTGACTGGGAGGACTGGGGATGGAGAGGGGATTGGTGGGTAAGCACTGGACCTGGTGCCACCTCCAGCCCTTGTGCCACGCCTGATGCCAGCTGTATTATCACTGCTGCAAAGTGCTTGTGCTCCCCCAGGTCACAATCTGGTTGTGATGATGCTGATCGTGGCTTCTGGGCTCTTCCAAAACAGAAATAACTAGCAGCAGTCTGCTCTGTGCTGCAGCCTCAGCTGGGTGCTGACCTGAACCTTCTCCTGAACCATCTCCTTGGGAGAGGCTTTGAGTCACTGCAGGTCAAAAGCAGAAAAAGAACTGTCTCATCACCTACTCCCGTCACCTCCAGTCTGGTCTGCAGATACTAATACAATTTCTGATTGGTTTTTTTCCAGTGGGAAACTAGTGTATGACTCTGATGTGGTTTTTTTCTTTCTTTTTAAACCAGGAATCAACAATATCCAGGAAACCAGTGGCTGCACTTCAGCATTTCAGAGCCTCACCCCAGGTATGTTGTGTCTGGTACAGAGACACCTGTGGCAGGAGATGGCACAGAGGAATCTCTGCTCCCTGGCTAAGGCTGCCGGATGCTAATCACAGTGTAAATACTAATAATTACTAATAATGTCTGAGTAGCTCTCTGAAGCTCTGCCTTGCTTGCTGCCATCCACGTTGGCAGGCAGAGGCAGGAGATGGCTCAGTATTCCATCAACAGCATTTGCAAGCTTTTATTCAGACCCCGTACAGATGTTCAGTCCAGCCTTGTTTGTGCCCCTCTTTAGTCACTGTTGGCTAATAGGAGTCTGGCTCTTTGGGGGAAGAGGGTTCCTCGTGGCTGTTCAGAGCACATTTAGAAAGGCAGTTATGGATGAGCAGCAGAAAGGACTGTAGATCATAAGTGTTAGATGAAACCTTTGCAAAAGGAGAATCTCAGTCCCTTGCCAGTGTGCTCGTGTGTGTGTCTGGGCTCTAAACTGCACATCCCTGCAGATTAGACCATGCTTGGAAATCAGTGAATTTCTAATGCTATCATACTATGAGGGGGAAACATCCCTAAGAGGAAAAATATCTTGGAGTTCACCAAAGTGATCTACAGAGTGAAATGATGGGAGCAGAAGGTCAGGAGGAGGGACAAGTCACCTGTCTCAGAGGCTGCTAATTTCCAGACCTCTCCTATGACACACAGAAGAAAGGTTCTGTTTTTACTTCTGCAGCTCCTTATACCTCTCTCTTAGTCACACAAGGTGTTTTTTACAGATTTAACCCCCCCTTCCCTTGTCTCTTCCTCACACACAGAGGCAGTTTTACAGGTTTAGGTTCTGTAGCTTTCTCACACATGCAAGTACCCAAATACAGAAATGCACACACAAGTTGTTGTTACAGACTTAGCTTGTGTGTGTATCTGCCTTAGAGTTAAGCAGGTTCCTGTAGCTTTAGCTGGCACATATATAAATAGTCTCTCACATACACATGAAATGATGCATTTATAGCTGTAGTTCTGGTGTCACAGAAGCAGGTTTTGCCCCTTTTCAAAGATAAGTGTGGGAGAGGGGGTTGCCTAATTTGACATGACTAGAAAAGATCTACAGACCTCTTTGCTGTGATAACAGTTAAGCTCCAGCAGACAGGAATTCTTTAGTTTAGCTGAAATTACTGCACTTAGTAGAGGTAAATGTCATGTGCATCATGGTAAATGTAACATTTGTGATGTCCAGGAGATCATCCCAGGTAATCAGCTGGCTCCTTCTTACCTTTAAAGGCTGTGTTTGCTTTTGTACTGTTTACTTCTGAAAGAAAAAATGCCAAGGCAATAGAAGAATGTGTGGTTATAGCATTTGCTTCTCCACTTTCCAAAACTGGAATCCAAATATGTTTGTCAAAACAAAGAAAATTCATCTTGGAGTAACAGGTAATATTTTGCTTCGCAGCAACTTTATTCTCTTCAGGGTTTTCAATTTACATTAGACCAAAGTAAGCAAAGCAGTAAGCAAACAATGAAATAAGTACTCAAAGGAAATTTGGGGAGTGTTTTCCCCTCCAGATTTTTGTCAAAAAATAATGAGCTTTTTTTTTGGCCAGCTTGTCCATAGACTTTTGATTTAGCCCTAATTTTTGTACCTCTTGTCCAAATCAAAAGTTTTTTAATGTTATACCTCACAGATAATTTGAGGGCATTCCTCATATAGCATTGCCCCCTTGCACCAGCAATGAAGGAGCCTTTAGTGGGAGATGCTCACACTGGAAGGGAAGTGACCTGCTGCTGAGTGACTGGCCATGAATTAGCCATAAATTGCCTCCAGGGTGAATGTTACTCTAGCATCTGACAGAGAAGAGGGAGCTGGATAAGTGGTAATATTCTGACATCATTTGAAATGTTCTTAGGCCTATCTCTAGTCACACTGTTCATACAGTTTAAGGTCTGAAATGTAACAGTTGCTGTTATGCCAAGATAAGGCCCAATGAAATGGTGTCTGTAGCTGGTGAGGGTTATTTCTGTGTATCAAATTATTTCATGCTACAAGGTTTTCAAATGGACCCTAATTAAATTAAACAGCTTTTTTTTTTTTTCCCTTTATCACCACAGGCAGATCGAGATCGTGTTGCAATTATGGGGGAAGATTTGTATTTATAGTGTGGAGAGAATCTGTACAGAAACCACAGTGGTGACTCTGCCTCCCGTGACATTTTCATCCTGCACTAATGTTGTGTAACCTTCTGGTGAGTACAACAGGCACAAAGTATTTACCAATATTGTGAAGACAAAGCTACAGGAATTTCTTCTCTTGAGCTTAAAATATGATAGCAGGTGCTAAAAACTTTCTCATATTGTGGTGGTTAGAAGTTGAAAGCTGAGTTCACACTCACTGGCATGAATGTAGGGCTTCAAGAGAAGTGTCAGGTATCCTTGGCTGCAGCAGAAAAACACACAAAAAATACAATGCTGGTAATATTTGCTATGGAATTCCAATTACACTTTGACTTTCATTTGCTGTCTTATACAGTTGTGTCTGAGCATCTTATAATCTTTCATGTATCTGTCCTCAGAACATGCCTGTGAAAAATTGCTGACCTATTTCCCAGGAGTCATAATAGAGATTGGCAAAAGAAAAAGTTCATCACTTTTCCAGCATCAGCCCCACATCAATTCACTGTTGACAAAGGTTACACTGGAAAATTGTTTTCCCCCAGCATGAAAACAATGCGATGGGAGACACTCAGCATTGATGAAAGATGCTCTTTTTGTCACAGGCCTTGGCTGTAAAATCTGAGTTCAGTTTGTAAAGTCTGGTGTAAAATCTGAGTTCAGCTTTGGCTCTGGCAGAGCCTTTCTTAGTGTAAGTTGTTAGAGCAGCTCTTCCTCTGCCTCTGCCTTGGGTGGAATGCACGGATCTGTCTGATTAAACACTCTCATTAGTGGTCCAGATGTACTGGAATATTCAGGGATGGAAACTGTGTGAATTCCAGCAGTGCTTTGCAAATAGCATTCAGACATACAAATGCTGACCTGGGAAGCTTGCCTATCACTGAGCTTGTCACTGGGCTTTCTCATTACCATAATCAATACAATTTATGCCCCAAATAATCAATGAATAACTGTCAGGAGCATAGAGAGCCATGTATCTAATCTTCTGCTCCAATTCTGCTCACTTTTTTTTCTCTACAACTCGCATTGTTATAAAAATGTCTAGAAGTTGAACATAATAAAAAAGAAAAACAAACCTCCCAGTTCACAGTTTAAGGTGCAGTCTCATTTAAGGTTTCCAGAATAGCTCAGCTTACCCAGACACTTGGTGTCAGCTTCTGTGGCCCGTGCTGTTATTATAAATATATTTTGTAATGAATTTTTTAATACATAATAAATAAGGTAAGTAGAAATGCAGAACCCAGGTTCTTCATGACTTTGTGGTGATAACAATTCAGATTAAGGAGAAATGAGAATGAGCCACTGAATCCGTTGCAGTAAATGGAAAAAGAACATTAAAATGTGCCTTTTTTGCTTTGTTAGTTTTCCTTTAACAAGCTGTGGTGTTTAGCCTGCCAATGTGAATTGCTCAGTGGGCAACGGGCTGGTCAGCTCTCAGATGGTCTTTGAGCAGCAGGAGAGGAATGTACACCAAAGCTCTCCTGAGCTGCACAAGCATGTACATGATCTGTGCACACAGAGAAGATTTGATGCATCCCAGCAGTGCCAGATTCCCTGTGTGTGGATCAGCAGAACTATCCCTGTGCAGCTGAAAAGCCTTCGTCCTGCTCCCTCTTTGGATTCAGGAAGCACTTTGCAAAAAAAAAAAGGCTGCTGGAGGTGGCTGCTCATCTAAACAAACACATGCTCATTATGCAGCAGGAGGGGAGATTGTGGTTCACCATGACAGTTCATTTACTCTGGCACCTGAGGGACCATTTAGAAAGAGGGACATGAGGAGCAGGCTTTTTGCCCAGAAAATTGTCTCTCTGTGATATATGTCCTGCATTCACAGGTGCAGCCTCTCTGCCTCAGGGAGCAGATTTCTTTGAAGAAGAAAACGACTGTAGTTTAAAGTCATTTTAGGTTTGGCCCACAAAAAGACATAGGGATAGGGAGCCCTTGTTCTTCTAAGTGACTTGCCCAAAGCCTCATAACAACTTCAGTTCTACACTGGAGGTAGGAGCTGTGTGTCCTTGGCAACTGCTGTAGCTACTGTGGCTTGATAAAACCCAGGGTGCTGAGCAGCAGCCCTGGCTCAGCCTCCCCTCTGTGTCCTCTTCAGCACCAGTGACACATGGGCAGAGCTGGAAGAGACTGGCTGGGTAGGAAGGTGAAGGCTCTGGCTCTCCTTTTGAGGTCTGGAGATGAAGATACTTCCAGATGGCTGCATGAGCTTTCCAATAGAAGATTCACAGTCATATTCAGCTGATTATTTGCATCCAGAGAGGTCTGGGACATCTTTCAAATGCTGCCTAGATAAGCAGTGAATTAAAAACCAGTTAGGAACGAGAAGACAGGGGGAGATGATGCCAGATGTGGAAAGCAGTGGTCTAGGTCTGTTTAAACTTGATGCTCTGCCTGTCACACTTCATCTGTACAAACAGTGTGCTTGTGCTCAGGGGCCTCAAGGTAGCAGCACTGTTGCATGTCTGAAGCAAGCAGACACCTGAGCACTTGCAGGCAAAGTACTTCTCAAAGAACATCTCTCCTGCCTCAAACCATTCATCACAGAGCCAGTTCTGTCCTCCCTTTTAACATTATTTTCCATGCTGTGCATCCACAGGAGCTCTCCTGGCTCAGGATTGCCTAACCTAGCCAAGTCTGTGATACTCTGAATCCAGTCTCATTATCATTAGCATTACTTAGTGTGATCATTTTTATCACAGTTGGGCTTTGAAGCCACTCCCAGATATCCTGGGTTTGTTCTTCATGCCCAGTAATACCAGCAGCTTTGCAAAGCTGAGCTGTGCCAGGTTACCCAGGTGAAGCAGGTCACCACTGCAGTGTCCATGTCAGTGACTTCTCCCAAGTCCTGGCCTTGCTGAAATCAGTAGGAACTTTGCCACGAGCATCAGCTGGACAAGGATCCGAGTCTGATCCAGGGTAGTTGATGACACTTGGGTCTCATCTTTGTTCAGAGGGCCTGAATTTATTTATGTTTTGTTTATTTGTTTGAGGTTGTGCTCATGAACAGGTGGCCTCTGATTCCTGCCTCCTCTTTGTAATGAAGTCATTCTCAAATATGCTGCAGACTTGTTTACTAAACAGAGTTTTTGGAATAAAAGCTAGTCAAGATGTCCAGGAGCCCAGGCTGGTGACACACCTCATCCGATCTGTTCCTCAGGAGTGGATTGTAATTCCAACCACGACACTACTTATTCCACTCTGTGGAGTCTAATTAACTGTCAGAAATGCATTGTTGAAGGGATAATGGATTATACCAAGGAAAACATTAATGAAGCTCATTCCAAGCAGCCCACGTGAAGACCACAGCTGATGTCCCCATGGAGAGTCTGTTCCTTTTGGGTTCCAAAGCCTCAAGCAAGGAGAACCTCAACTGCCTGTCAATCCCACCCAGTTAAGAGCCTGTTGGATGCATCCGTTTCTGTCACTGTCATGATAAAGGTGATTTTTGTCTTTGCAAGTAGGGAGCTTTAGCACAGAAACAGAGACCACAGAAAGTGAGCAATGGCTTTCTAGTGGTATGACCTCATGATCTGAGTCAGAGCCACTGGGAAAGTGGCCAGGGTGAGAGAATAAATTGTGCTTGGCAACACAGGCTTCCTAGATGGTCAGGACCTGTCTCCTTTTGTGGAGTTGGGGACAGCTGAAACACCTGAGCCCTGAAGAACAAAGGGAGCATTCATCTTTTCATGCTACCATGTGTGTCTCCCACCTCAGGAGAGTGCTGTGACACATGGTGACACCCAGCTCTGAAATCATCGTTCTGACCTGGGGCAGGTGCCTTCTCCTCCTTGAAGACAGTGCCTCTGGTCAGTGAGGAGGCTCATGCTGGTGTCTCTTTCCTGCCTGCGTGCAAAAATCTTGCAGGATCAGCTTTTCTCTGCCTCTCTTCCTATTGCCCAGCCCTGGGAGGGACCTGCTGTGCTGCCTCACACAAATTGGGAAGCAATTTGTTTGGAGATGGTTCTGGAGAACAGTCTTCCCAGTGGTGAGAGCTCCAGCTTCCCAGACAGGCTGCAGTGCCTGATCCTCTCAGCAGGCAGCTGCTGGAAACAGGGCAGAGAGCATCCGTTGAGCACTCACCACAAGTTATCTCCTGCTGGCCAGGGCTGGGCCATCTGCTGAAGGGAGAAGAGCATTTCTCTCCAGCCCCTCTCCAGCCTTCAGGTGCCAGTTCAGAGGCAGGAGCAGTAAATGACAGCCTGTAATTCAGTGGGCATGGACACCGTGTGAACCCAGCGGACAGGGGAGAACAGAAGATGCTGGCAGAATTCTTCTCACCTCATCCTGAGCAGATGGCACCAGATTAGCCCTTTCTTTTTGCTTTTTTTTTGGTAACCTTTTAAATAACGAAGCAGCAACCTGGCTGAAATAGCCCCGTCTGGCTCATATAATCCTAATCTTCCTCAGGCTCAGTGCAGGTTAGCTCACCCTGGGCTGAGCTAAGGCAATAGTCACTGGCACACCAGTTGAATGGCTGGAAATCAATTCTGCTAAGTGATTTCATTTCCACTCATGTTAAATCTGGGATTAGAATGCTCCCTTCTTGCTCAAGACCTTTAACCAGAAACCTAAACTAGTGGATATTCCACTGCTGCCTTTTTTTACCATTAGCAGTTCTCTCCCCTCACCAAATCTCCAACAGGCTGGAAGAACAAGGCAGAGACTTCCCCTAAATTTAGCTGAAATCCAATTTGCCCAACCTTGGAGCTGTCCCTGGGCTTGAAAGAGGTTGGGTCAGAGACTTGGCTGTGGACTGTTCTCTTGTTTTTACTCAGTGTACTCCAGTTCCTCCTTCCAGTCTTGGCAGGACCAGCCTGTGGAAGCCTGTGAGTACCAAGATGGGCAGGGGCTTAAGGGTGAGGCAGTAAAGTCTGAATAAAACTAGTGGGATTAAATAAAGCTCAGAGAGGTATGCACTATGGGGAATTATATCCTATTAGACTACAGGATAATCCTAAGAGAGGTGGCAGAATGCTGCAGACAGTTAAAACCAAATTGCTCATACCAGCTTGTGAATACTGCAAGATAAAAAGCAGCAGATAAATTAATTAAAAATCCATAGTTCAGACATGCCTTGATATGCCTCTTACTGTCCCTGGAATTGATGAGGAGAGAGAACAGTACAAAGCAAATAGAGTAGCACAAGGGCAAGGCTCCTAGCATTTCTTTGGCATCTCATTATGTCAGTTAATTTAAGCCAAAGACACTGCAACACAAAAAACATTCCAGCAAACAAAAGTCTTATCTGAACAAGTCGTTTTTCACTTCTTTTTATGACTACATTTATCAGGCTATCTCTGAAATAAAGTTCACCTCACTTATATCTCATCAGGAAGACTCAGTGTCTGCTGAAATGAAAGCAATTAATTGAGGTCTTTTACAGAGAGTCTCGTTCCTTTCTCTCATGCATCATTGAGTTAATTATTTAATGACATATAAATCCTAACGGTTCAAAAGGTCTGGGGCTGTGCTGGAACTACACTGCCAAGCTGTCTTTCATCTCTCTCTCCTCACAGAAGAGCAACTTCCACTTTCTGGTGGAGAAGGAGCCATCTCTTTGAAATCTTGTTGTGTCAGCCATCAAAAGGTGTGATATCCAATGTTTATTCACACACAGATACCAGATATTAAACTCAGTGGAACATATGTGATTGCCTGTTTGTTTGGTATTCCCCTGTTACACCCTACAGACATTCTGCTATCACTCTCTTGTTGGATTAGCTGTTGAATGGGCTGCATCTGTTTGATGTAGCGTGTTAGCTTCATTAGATAATATTTCTCATTAAGGAAATATCACAGATTAATTAATTTGCAAAAAGGCAACATTTTGTTAATAATGCTTTGGATTTATTTGGTACCTTTTATGTAAGAATCTTGGAGCGCTCTGCGGAACAGAATTAATGAATGATGAACTTGCAGTTTCTGTCTTGGCACCTTTGGGACTACAGCTTCTTGTTTCTCCTTTAAACAGGGTAATTGGGCCCACCCCTGGCCAGTACTTGGAACCTTCATCACTGGGTGACACAGGAACTCACTGACCCTTTCCTGGCCTTGGGCACACCACGTTTTCATCTCAGTGTAAGTGAACTGACCCTTCTCTTGCTGAATCTTTCTGGGGACACTTTCCAAGCCGTTTTTCTGGGTTCTTTCACTGCCCAGAAACGTCTTCTCTTAGTGACCAGCTAGACCCCAGTGAGGGGATGGTTTCTGCTGTTAACCCTACCTGTTCAGGGGATGCAAGCCTGCTGAGGAAGGGGGCTGGAAGTCCTAGATCCCAAAGAAAGAGTAAATGCCCAGTGTTCAGAACTGCCACATCACCTCCCTGTCCTTGGTCTGGGTGCTGCTATGGGAGTACTTTCCCCTCCTGTGCCTAAGCATGAGAGGTTCCTTGGGAACAGTTTGGTTTGGACATGCAGCCTGTGTTAGGTTATGCTTTGGGAAGTATGTGAGCAAGATGTGCAGACAAGCTGAGCCCACAGGCTGAGGTTAGGCTTGACTTTGCTTCCAGGGCAGGGAGATGCTGAGCTGGGAGCAGTGTCTCATCTCCTGCTGCCTAAACAAGTGAAGGAGCACACATGGCTGGTATGAATTTCCCTGAGATGATTTTCTTTCAGCTGACACTGGCTGCTTCTTATTTGTAGCCATTTTGTGAATGGGATTGAATGGCTCCATTTCACAAAACAGAAATGGTTCTTTCTCAAACCCCTACTCCAGAGGCTGGAAACAATCACTCTTCATTGTAGACCAACCTTTATAATGTGTAAATTATCTTGTGTCCATTACAATCAGTTAAAACTCTAGCATAGATATACCCACTGTGGCTGGGGAAATTGGAGCACATTTGCAAACATCCCTTGTCTGCCAGGGGAACAATGGGCTGAGCACAGCTGCCTGGAAACAGCTCAGCCACCAGCTGCAGCCTTTGCAGTGCCTGCTTTTCTGGGAGAAGACATCTGGGAAGGTGCTGTGGCAGGGCACCCAGAATTTGATGGGAGGAGAATACCCTGTGGAAAAGCCCAGGCACCTTTAGGAGCTCCTCTGGCCTTTTAGCAAAGAGTTAAACACACCCTGGAGATCTCTTGAGGTCGTGGTGTGATCTTGGTAGCTCGTCTGCTTTGGAGCTACACTTCAAAACACAGGTTGCATGTCATGGAAATTGAGGATGAGGTGGGAAATCAGCCAAAGGAAAGAGCCAAAGTTTCAGTGTGAAAAGCACCCGGATTTTCAAATGCTCACCAGAGCAGGATTTTTTCTAATGCCAACAATGTGTGCTGACATGGGGGTAAAATAATGAGAGAAAGGGGGCTTGGGAGAGGCTGGCCCTGATTCTGCTCTGAGCTGTGTCAGCCCCTGGTTGCTCTGGGAAGGGCAAGGCACCAACTGCAGGAGTGTGTCAGGGACTCCTCAGTTCACCAGCATTTCTGCAGCAAAGAGCTGTCACAGCCTAGGGGGAACCTCTGAAAAGCCTTCTGTTTAGGGGCCTTTCTGCATGCACATCACCTGGCATTGCTGTTCCCTTTGCTGCAGGGGCCCTCCACATGAAAACAGGCACTGGTGGTCAGGATGTCTGCAGCATCCACTCCCTCCCCCCTTCCCCACCAGTCTGAAATGAGGACTTTCCACAACAGTCAAAGTACTGGAAAAGGGTCAGAGTTGTCCAAAGTGTCTCACTCAGGTCAAAACTTGAAGAGAATCCAGGAAGAAATACAAGATTTTTCTAGGTCATTTGTATCTTCTTGAAAATGACAAAACACACAGGTCTGCCTGCACAAATTAATGGGGAAATAAAAGAAAAAATCATTTCAGTGCCTGGGAAAGACAAAGAAGCCACCTGTGAATGAAGAAATCTTTGCAAAGCCCACCTCTGGAGCTGTGAGGTTGTGCTGGGGAGAGGGGTGCTTACCCTCTGCTTGCACTTTTCCCTTCACATTTGCTTTTACCCACTCTGAGAGAAAGTCAGGTGGATTTTCAGTGGGATTTTTAAGGCTCTGCAGACAAATGGAACCCTTCTCCTCCCTCCACTGCAAATGCCAGCAAAATCTCCCGTGGTCTTCACCAGAAGCATCAGGCTTTACCCCTCACTTAGAAAACTGTGAGGCAGTGATTGCCACACCAGGACTGATTTTACAATAGAACATTTTCTAGGGCATGTTTTTTAATAAAAGTACACTTCCAAGGACCCCTGCTACTCAAGAGATCAAAGGAAAAGCTTAGCTGGTACAAAGGCAGCTGAAGACTTACATGTCAAAATGAATATGAACAGAAATTAGCAAGGAGAGTGAGACTCCTCTGAAAATAATTCACATGCCTGTAGAACAAGAGCTGTGCAGGTTCAGTAATTATTCCTAAAGCAGGTTTTAGGAGGTACCCTTTTTTTCCTACTTGCTTTCAGCCACAGCTAACAGGTTCTCTTCAGTTTCTTTTCCTTAGGGAAAGGGCTGTAATTGAAAGAAAGAGGAGAATGAATTAAACAGATGCACTTTGAAAGAGAATTGTAGCTTTTTAGATTTCCCAAACTCAGCCCATGAGATAAAACTTTTGCATCTGTGGGAGAGAAACAAGTGGATGGGCAGACCTGGAGAACCACTCCCAGTGCATTTCAGCCACACTTTCTAAATTAAGTGTCTTAAAGATTCCATTTAGATTCTGCCAGGCAGCTTCTGGGTGTTAATTAAATACTGGCTGATTATGGAAAACATATTTGTGGGGATTCTAGACCTGCTGATGCCTTTAGGAGTATTTTGTAACACATCCTACTTACAAATACTTTTTTTTGGCATTGATTTTTCTGTACTCTTTTTTTCACTTGTTTTAAGAATATCATAAGGAAAGGAAGGATGTTTCTTTCTTAAAAGTTTTCCTAACACAACTTCTAAACTCCTTCTTAGTGGACAAATAGGATACCACAGGTGCTAAATGATGAACTCAAATTAGAAATATTTAGACTGTGGAAATGTAGCAATTAAGAAAGAGGCATATGAACATTTTATTCTCTTACACACACACTATTAACTACCTTGTTTTTATTGTGAGGATCAGCAAGTTAATAGTAAAAAGCTGACAGAGAAGATTAGGGATTCAGTGGCTCCTCTTTCCTGGCTTCTGCATCATCTCTGGGTGTCTGTGGTCAAGGGGGAGCCTCTGCCTGACTCGGATCTCACAGAGGGTCCTGCCTTCATACACTGCTTGTCTGGAGAAGAGGAGGTTGAGAGGAGACCTCATTGCTCTCTACAACTCCTAAAAGGTTGTAGTAAGGCTGGGGTTGGGCTCTTCTCCCAAATTACTAATGACAGGATAAGAGGCGATGGCCTCAAGTTGCATCGGGGGAGGTTTAGAGTGGACATTAGGAAGAAGTTCTTTGCTGACAGAGTGGTCAGGCACTGAACAGGCTGCCCAGGGAGGTGGTGGAGTCCCCATCCCTGGAGAGATTTAAAAAACAGGTAGGTATAGCACTTGAAGCTATGGTCTAGTGGTCAGGAAGATGTTGGGATGAAGGTTGGACTTGATGATCCTAGAGGTCCTTTCCAACCATAATGATTCTATGATTCTAGGATGTGAGATCCTTGCATCATTCACCCCTAAGGAGTCTGTCTAAATAAAGCTGTGTAATACACCCTGCAAAGGACCTCCAGATTTGACTCACATATAGGAAGCCCAATGTAGCAGCAACATTTTGCTTGAAACTCTTAAAGCTGAGCTTAGGAACACACTCCAGAGAAACAGGAATGGCAAACAGATACGAGTGGAGCTAAAATAGCTCAAATACAACCCTTTTAGGCTGGCATTTGCCCAAGAAAGCTGAGTGAACTACTTGAATTTGCAAAAAAAAAGTTAAAGATCATCAGAGCCATGGTTTAAGGTTGCACCAAAGGAAGCACGACCCCTTCCATGAGCACAGGTTCCTTGGGCATCACCTTGTGCTGCAGCTGGCCTGGTTCTGGGTCCAGCTGAGCAATGCAACTGCCTGAATCATGGAGACAACTTGATCTATCATCGTTTGCCTTCAATTTAATACACAATAACATTGCCTCTAAGCCTAAATTAATTGCACAGTAGTACATATGAGTCACTTAATTGTAATTGTTATTACCTTAATTTCTACAATTACAGTGGATAAACAACAGTACTTCATTCTCCAGTGATGTGCTTACATTTACAGCACGTTAGCTCTCTACCTTGCCCATTTCTCACAGCACTTCTCTGCAAAACTTACATAATGTAAGTCCTCCCTAGCAGAGGAAGCATTGTAACATGTTGGGGTTTAATTGGAGTGGTAAAAAGAGATATCATAGATCTCCTGATCCTGGGTTTAGCTCTCATAGGTGACCAAGCCAGGTGTGGTGTCTCCTCAGGTCTGACTGGGACAGTGCAGAGCTCTGGGGAGGCACCACAGCTGCTGCACACACACAGATCTATGAGGAGATTTCACAAATGATTCTAATTCCTGTACTCTCCCTTCAAGCTACAACCCCTTTAATTACAGGCCAGTAACATTTTTCAGTAGTTCTCACTTCCCAGCAAAGAGTTTGGCTAATAGTGGCTGTATTGATGGACCCATCTACCAGGGCAGAGAAAGAACCAAAGCTCATAGATTTAAAATGAATGGAGTGTTTACCTGTACATCATTTTAATGGATGGTGAAATTCATTCTCATGATAGACCCATAAATGTCACTTTCTGTCTGCCACAGCAAAATACTCGTGTAACAAATGGCATGCTGCATTAATACCCAACAAGAGGACATTCAGAGCAGCTTGACTTGCATTACACACACTAATAAAGGCTCAACCTGGGATTTTTATTCATTCCTTTGGCTCGGGGAGCAGCAGAAACACATGGGTGGAGGAACACCACCAAGGAAGATGAATAATACCAAGACAAATAAACCAGTCTGGCTTCCCAGAAATGAGATCTTTTTGTTGAACCTGGGTTTATTCCAGATGCTCTGGTAGAAACAATTCTTTTTTTTTTTCACCTGTAGCTCCCTCTTCAATTTATACACAGCTCACTCTCCCTTTGCACAGCTAGCCTGTGCTCTGAGAAAACTCTGAGAGTACCTTCTACTCAGGAAAACCTTCTCTCAGCTTCCCTTGACTGGGTTGCCCTGAACTGTGGAGTGGTACAGATGGAAAATCAGCAGCAGTGCCCATCAGGCTGCCCAGGGGCTGGTGTTGGATGGGGACACGACCACAGTCCCTTGTTCCCAGCCCTGTTTCTGTCCCACTGCTTCTAAAATAATTCCATTTGTCTGCCTCACAAATCCAAACCAGTGTCTTCAGAGGGGCCTGTGCCATTTCCAAAGGGTGACAGCAAAATAGAATTAATTAGGGTTCTTTAGTTCTTTGAACTCACTCTTTCTGCCACCAGCCTTTCCCTGGCAAGGTGGCTGGTAAATTGGGGATGGATTAGAAATCCCTAATCACGAGTGCCCAAACTAATCAAAGTGTGATGCTTTCCCTTACTCAGCAACAGAAAAGAGGAAGTTTAACAGGACTGGAGTGACTGAGTTGGATCATTTAATCCATAGAAAGCTCCCCCCTCCCACACTCACCAATTTTTTGTTATACCTTTGGTTTCATCTGTCCTCACTTGCTCTCATCTCCTCTGTATTCAGCTTTGACAGGCTGGGCCTCCTGCTATTAAAAAAAGCTGCAGCTCAGGTTCCAAGAGCTGCTCAGCTCTGTCTAGAGTTAACTGGGCCTGGACTATTTGCTAATTAGAGTTTGCTGTGTTGGAGAAATGTTCATCAATTTGCATCTTCCAATATAAATATCCCCTGGATATCAGAGCTTAAAGCTACAAACCCTTTCACAGAAAGAAGCTGCTAGGGACAGATCTTGGGTAAAGCAGGATCGTTTTCCCCTGCCTGAAGGTTCCCAGGATCAGTGGCCATGTTCCTCAGCCTTGGCCACAGCTCTGATGGCCCCGAAGCATCCGAGAGGGCAGGTTTTGGATGGAGCCCTACCTTGGGTCTCCATCAGAAAGCCAAGAGCATGTTAATCTCTTGAGCACTGTCACTGGATCAGGGCATATGGCAATCGACAGCCCCTCAGCAGAGATGCCATCCCAAGCATTCAGCTGCTGCTATTTTCTCTTGCAGAGCTGTTGTGTGAATCTCTAAGGCATTACCCGGGCTCCACTCTGGTGGCCTCTCCAGCTCTTTATGTGAGGAAAGTGGTGATTGCATACTGATGGTTCAAGAAAGCTGGTTCTCTATATTTAAGAGCTTTGAATTGTGAAGAGAAAGGAAAAATATAATCTTCTTACATTATCATTAAATGCATCAACTAAACCTGCTGCAAAAGGTGTGATTTGCTGGTCGGAAGGAAGGAATTTCTGCTGCATGGGAATACATATCACCAGCTAATGATACTTCTTCCCTTGTCCCTTAAATGCTTATCTGTGCCTGATGAATTCCATATCTCTGCCTAGTAAATACAGAATCCTCACCTAGCAAATGCCATATCCCTTTCACTAAATATTTTCTTTTTTTTTTCACTGCTGTGTAAATTCATCCTGTGTAAAAACAACAAACTAATGATGCTGGGATATAAAGGTGCTGCAGATGAGGCAAGAGGGGGCATCCTCACTTGTGCTAATCATCAGACCCTCAAAGGTCACACACTGAGTTTTTCATTTTGGTGCTGCCTTGGGCAAATCACTTCACCTCTTCCTGCTTCACGTTACACCCACAGGGAAAAGAAATATCAGTGCATCCAGCTTTGCCTTTTAAAAGAGAAAAGAAGAAAAGATCTGGGAAGAAGCATGTAGGTGTGTGCCAGTGAGCTCTGCCTGTCCTCTTGTCCATGTCAGGGTGAGGGAGAGTCTAACTGTTGATTCCTCATTTTTGCAGAGAGATGCCCCAGCACGTGAGCCATGAGGTGGACTCGGCTGTGCCAGCTCCAGAGAGAAGAGATCTATGAGCAAGGTCAGTGAGCTGCTGGGCCAGAGGGTTCGTGCTGGAAAGAGGTGCCAGTTGCACTGACTGTACATTTCTATCCCTGTGATACCTTTTGCTACTATCACAGGTACACATTGTCTAGATTTACCTTGCTGCTGTGTGTTCACAACGGTCCCACTAACGAACATGCAGCAAATTGTCTCTGCTGAGAACTTCTGCTTCTCTTTCCTGGTGTCCCAGATCTTTGTAGAGATCTACCATTGAGCACTCGGTTCTGCACTGGCTTCAAAAAGCCATGCATGGTTTGGATGGACTTTGCCTAAAGAAAAACCTGAGCTAAAGTGTTGGGGGGTGGCTAAAATGGTATTAAGGAAAATGGAGTTTCAGTTTTGGTGCAGGTTGTGCAGCAATGTGAGCAGAAGCCAAGAATGCCTGGGGAGATGTGTGGGCTGGGGACAAATTCAGAGGAGTTAGTTCCAGGGAAAGGAGGTTTCACAAGTAGAAAGTACACACAAGCAAGATGAAGGCAAAGGGGCATTGCTTAGAAGGCTGGAGGAATTGAAGCATCTAATATGCAAATAAGAAATATAACATTAAGAAGCCCAAGGCTCCCAGGGAGCAGCAGTTCTGTGACAATAGCTGGAACTGTCTTGGACACGTGGGGTGACCATCACCAAGTGCAAAGACACAACCAGCTTCTGACATTGCTGTCAGCAGACTTGAGGTTTGCAGCCAGCTGGCAGCAGAGGGTAAGTCTCTTATTTGAACATTTATTTTATGCCAGTGTTTTGCAGAGCATCTGAGTGATTGCAGCACTATTCGAAAATGAACAAAATTATTTGGATTTCCCATTTCTTATCTTTTTTTTTTTCTTAATGACTTGCTTTTAGTTAATGAAACATCCTGCTTCTTAGGAAAGAATAGACCATGATTTCCAGCCAAATGTGTATGTGTTTGCCAGTGCCTGTCAGCATAATACCTCATTAAAGCTGGTGGGTGGATCTGGGCACAGGAGCCGATTGCAGGATCAGAACCTGAGACTCTTCCCTTGTCTCTCCTTTCTCTTGTGTGATCTGGAATTCCAATTCAGGGCTTACTTGTTGGCTTTTTATCAAGAGGTGTGAAGCTGTTCATTACCATCAGTAATCCTGGAGGACATGCCAGGAACTGAGCAAGGAACACACAGAGAGGAAATCAAACCTCCTGTAGCTTGGACTCTGTGCCTCTGTCTTCTCATAGAGTGGTTTGGGTTGGAAGGAACCTTAAAGATCATCCAGTTTCAAGCCCTCTGCCATGGGCAGGGACACTGTCTTCTGTGAGTTGGACACAGGTGACTTGTAAAATCCAGTGTGAAAAGTAGGTAATGGTTGTGATTTAGAAAGAAAGTGTCTTTTGTCAGCTTTGGTGGGGTTTTCAAAAGCCTTTTTATCCCCTATGTAGGGAGAAGAAGGGGAAGGATGCCTTTGAATAGCAACTGCATCTAGGAAACATTTTTAAGAACCCTTTAAATAAAAGCTATAGCATATTTCTAGACAGTATGAACTGCTATTATATTAAAAATGTAGCAGTGGTGTTTTATGAAGGGGAAACATTTTTAATGCCAACGTAGTGCTATTTTAAAATGAGTTGCTTTTATGAAATGGATTAGGTGGTTTTATTAAAAAAGACAAAAAAACTGCAGCTGTGTCTGTCCCACAGTATGAGGCAGCTCTGCATGTGTCCCCTACCCCTTTGTTTGAAAAGCAAGGGCTAAAGTTTTTTAGTGGAGTTTTCTGTGGAGGTGGTTGAGGCTCTGTCAGCACACACAACTGCTCTGCAGTTTTACATGAAGGGCATGGTAGCAGTGCTGACAAAGGGGAGGTGTTGCCTTAGCCCAAACATAGACTGACCTCCTGGAGAGCAGTGCTCAGGCAAAGTTTGCTCTGGGCATTATTGTAAATTCTTCCCCTTCTCCTCTGCTGTGTAGATAATGCTGTGATAGCAAGTACCCAGTACTCCAGGGTAAGGAGAGGAGCAATCAAATGTCACATTTAGGCTGCACCTCTCTTTGTGGGAACCTCTCTGTGTCACCATCACTAGCATCATTACCAGGTCTTTGGTCCTGGTAGCCAGGGGCTTTGCCTCAGCCCTGAGGAGGGAAGAGGGCCTTGGAGTGGCCCAGATCTTGAGCCACAGAAGTGGGTATCATTGCTGGTATCACTGCGATGAAGCCAGCACTGCATCCTCCTACGAGAGCCATGGGGCTGGATGCTTTTAATTCAGGCATGGTAATTCCTTAGCCTTGCTACTGCAGGGGAGGAGAAAGCTGCACAGGAGGTGGGTGGGGCAGTTGGGGTGTCTGGTGAGTTGAGGTGGTTGGTGCAGTTGGGGTGGTTGGTGCAGTTGGGGTGGTTGGTGCAGTTGAAGTGGTTGGTGAGTTGGGGTGGTTGGTGCAGTTGGGGTGGTTGGTGAGTTGAGGTGGTTGGTGAGTTGGGGTGGTTGGTGCAGTTGGGGTGGTTGGTGAGTTGAGGTGGTTGGTGAGTTGAGGTGGTTGGTGAGTTGAGGTGGTTGGCTGAGGCTCCCAATCTTAGCCCCTTCCTGCCAAAGGTGTGCTCCTGCTTGAGGAGAGGGCAGCATCACCCAGGCTTGGGTGAGGCTCAGTGCATCTCCACAAGAGGCCTGGAAACATAAACACTGCCTAATTCAGTTAAGTGGGAAGAGAAGGCAAACTCATCATAATAGCTCAAAATAAGAAACCCAAAACCAACAGCCACCCTGCAAACAACAAATAACAGCTGCTTTTTGCAGGAGCAGCCAGGGCCAATTTTCCTTCTCATAAAAGAGAGCAATGATGTGTGTCTCTGGGCGTGCTGCAGCTGCAGCATCTCTCCCAGCAGCTCTACCCAAGTTCCCAGAACAATATGATAGATTGTATCTGCATAATCAGAAGAATGCAGGATCCTAACAGAGCTGAACTGCTAACAGGCAATAAAGCCAGGGCACTAACACCCTCACCCCATGAAGCACCTAATCAGCTACCTTTATATTTACACAAGTGCACTGCTTATGGGTGTATTTTTGGTTGAGTATCATTCATTTGTGCACTCTTTGAGAGACAGGGCTGGAACTGTTCTCACAAAAGTTGGGGGAATATATACAACTTTTCTCCTGTAGGCTGAGAGCACTTCACTGTTCCAGGTACCTCACTGGCACTTGAGACCAGCTCCTGTTCTTGGAATTACATCATTTTCCCAGAATCTCAGTGTGCATCTTTCTCTCCCCACCCCTTGTCCTCCGTAGTGAGAGTCCACTTCATGGCTCTGGGCAGAGGGAAGAACCTTGGGAATGCACACTCCAAAGATTAAAAAAGTAAAATTCCTGGAAAATATTCTTTTAAGTGCACTTTGTTGCCTGAAGTTGAGAGCACAGGAAAACCCACGTGGCTGCCGTGCTGCAGCGTGACGCAGATCCACGCTTACTCAGAATGATCTTCAAGACAAACTGGGGGTGGCACAGGACCAAAGATAGATTTAAACTTTGTTTTCAGAGGTGAAATTCCTCCTTTCCTAAAGTACAATCTTGGCTCAGCTTGGGGTATGTAGTAACTTGGTGTATATCCTAGAGAGGGGTAACACTTTCCCAGTCCTATGCCTGACCTCAGCTGTTGCTTCCAGGGTTCTGTTGTTCATCCTGGAAATTTTGTGTTACTGAGCAGAGAAAGAAACCATCACATTACACAATACACTCCATGTAGGAACCTTCCAGAAAACCCACCTCTGGCAATTCCTCATGAGAAAGGACACCCAGGCTCTTAAGGAAGTAATTGCTGGATATACATGATCTCTCCTGACCTAAACCACTCTGTGCTGGTGCTGCAATTGCACTTCTGGTACCTCCCAGTGTCTTACTGTTTCATCACTCATTGCAAGAGCCATGAGTATCTTCTTTCCCTCCCCAAATCTCCAAATTTCTATCATTGCACAGGTACAGGAATATCTCATCTCCCGTTCAAATTACAACATGGTTATGTAGATCAACTGGTTGCAGATGGAGTGTGCTTCAGGTTAAGTTTGTATAATTGCTGGAGTTGAAAGGCAAAGGGAAGAAACTCTTAGTGTTTGTTTTGTCTTTAATCATGCCTTTGCAGAGTCAGTTTTGTAACTCCCTGGGGTTTAGCTGGGTATTTTTGCATATCTAAGAGAGGCGGTGCTGCCTTCCCCTTTCCATCCCCATTATTTGTCTATTCCTTTGTGTCAGGTCCAGCTTAAGTTGTGAGCATTCTCTGGGCTGTGGTGATAATTATATTTATTCCTCAGAGGTGGTTTTCATTGGGTTTGCAAACAAGGCAGGGCCTTTGAGATCCTGCTGTCTTTGCCCCTCCAATAGCTTTTGAACCATTTGCAAATTTCAAACAAATTTCTCCAGAGTGTGTCAGTCTCAGAGAGAACTCAAAGAGAATGTTATTTCTATTACCCAGAGGGACTGGCAGAATCCTATATTTCTATAGGTGGCCAGAGAAAAGGCTGTTAATGCTGGGGGCTGCACAGTAAGGTCACCCTTGTTAGAAGCCAGGAGCTGTGTGGGAGACATTGCAGCTGTCCCAGCAGGAAAAGCTGCTTTGGGAGCCTGCATCTCACTGAGCAACAGCACCTAAACCTCCAGCCACTGCTGTAGGAAATGCAGAGTTCTCTGCTTCTGCTGTCACGGGGTGACCTGAGTGTTAATAAGCTTATATATTTAGCTTATATCTTTACACAGTGTTCCTTTCAGTGTTTAAGCAACATAAGTGGCATCTATCACATCATGGGTTTCCTCTTACCCTGAGAAAGGAGCGTGTGAGGACTGAAGTAGCACAAATTCTGCAGTGTTTGGGTAGAAAACTCACCTTGTGCCTGGCGTTTTGGGAAGTGCTGAACACTCTGCCCCCTTCCCTTCCTGGAGACAGACCCAAGAGATGCTGCTTGGGTGCATGATTTGGGTTCACTTGATGCTTTAGTCTCTTGTACATCTCAATGAGCTGGTGCAGCAGAGATGACCTCATGTCTGGAAGAGCACAGTGCTCCCCCTTCGCCCGCCTCCAGCAGGAACAAATGCACTTTCTGGATGCTTGGAGATTTGATTTTCAGCAATGTTCTGTACTGAGTAGCTTCATTTAAGAAAAAGATGTCCAGAGCCTTGTGTGTTAAGATTTCAAGGGGTCAGGAGAGTCCTGGTTTCCTGTATGAGAACAAGGTAGACTCTGGGTATGGAACAATTGCATTTAAATTCTCTGTACATCTAAACCAATGAGATACCTCTCTGAAAAATGCTGGAATGTCATTTAATGAGTGATCTCCTTCAGCACATTTCAGTAAACCTGAGGGCAGACAAAAGGCCTCGTAGGGTGTGAGTTGGAAGGGCCCTTCATCCTTCCCCCTGCAACACCAAGACAGTCATTGCTCTTCTCTGTCAGAAGCTCTAATTCCTAATTTAGGAGGTAATTCTAGTGCAAATTAGTGCGCCTTGCAGATAGAATTAGAGTCTGTGTGATGAGTTGGAAAATACAATCAATTTACTCCAATTGTTTGTACATGTCAGATCTCTCCAATAATGAAGAATTTACTCCTCGTGCATGAATACGAACAATGAGCTGTTTAACTGCACGGGATGAGAGAGCCTGTCAGGAACAGCCATCCCAAGATGTGATGTGCTACATCTGAACATCACTGAGGACGTGCCCAGGTCCTCCCCGTGGGTTTTTGTGCAGCAGATCCTGCCATGTGCAGAGGCTGCAGGTTGGAAGCAGGTCCAAAGAGCTGAGGACTGTCTGAACATGGTGATTTCCATCAGTAGGGGGGGTGTCCGGTGCCCCTACCTCTTGTAGAGCTCTTGCAGACTCTCTTTTGTTCCACATCCACCTAGGGCTCATTAGAGAGTAAATGGAGAGTGACTGTTGATCTGATCCTTAATTTCTGCTCTTTTCATGGTCTGAGCTAAACAGCTTTTGAGGAAGCAAACAATATGCATATTTCATGACATTCATTTCAATATCAGTTTAATTGTGGCTGCTCTCTGTGAGGCTTTGAGATGCTTCCTGCTCCTTGTGAATCATCTGAGCTAACAACAGGAAAACTGAGGAACTGGTACTGCATTTCTGAGTGCTGAGCCTTCATCAGTCCCTGCTCATATACCTCTTCCCTCAGAAACTTGCTTTTTTTGTCTGGGTCTAGGAGCAAAAATCTGGCAGCCAGGCTACCTGATTTCACAGTTCCAAGTCTGATTTTTGGCAACCTAGACAGGGAAAAAATCAGATCTGTTGTCTTAGTGTCTCTCAGACATCCCAAGCAGTTACTCTGCAAACTTCTTGCCACGCTGCTGGCTACGTGGTGTTTTTTCCTGAGTGTTGGTAATATGGCAGCTTCTAAAATGTGTTCAACCTTCCTCCCCTTCAGAGGCATGGCTGAGGAGTTGGCTGTGTGGTTCCCAAGAAGAGTTTCCCTTTAATCCCCATGATGCCTACTGGAAAAGGTGACTCCTGTGCTGGCTTCTGAGGCTGGAGGCCAGGATGCAGAGATCCTTGTGCTGGACCCAGGTGGGAGGTTCCTGTGGCTGTAACTCACTTAGACCTGCAGATGTTTAAGCATATGTATCCTATCGCTGGGGCCAGCCTTAATGCTCTGCGAGATGTATGAGATGGTAAAACCTACATTATCTGGGATTTAGGATGTTTGCTTTGCAGAAGAAGGGATTAGAGCATAGAAAGCTGAAATGACCATCTGTCTGCAGAACAGGGATCCTGTGAATGTAAATTTCCATGGTCGTTTTCCCTAATCTGCTGGACTTTATGTGATATCATGGATCAGAGCTGATGTCCTTGTGCCCCAAGCAGGAGCACACTTCATCTGCCACACATGGAAGTTTCTTCTACTTAGATCTTTCTACAAGGAATTGCAAGATATCTGTAGAAAACATTTACTTACAACTCTTGGAGTTGCCCATTGTTTGCAGCCCTATATAATCTTCCAGCACCTTCTATCTTGAAGGACTGACAGCTGTGAGTGTGTGCCTGGTTTTTGTGTTGCTTCCACATAAGGATTGAAATACAGTTGCCTCTGGGGTGGAATGACTCATGCTGTTGAACCCTCTCACTGCACAATAGTTTAGATCAGGCAGTAAGTAGTAATACCATGTACTTAGACACTGGTGGTGTCAATTTCTGCAATGTGATTGTGGATCTACTGGTATTTGATGTTCCTCTGTAGAGCCTCTGCTCCTGGAAACATAGAACCTTGAGCTTTTGTTTTTAAATAAGCTTATAGTCCTTGTGGCTACAGAAAGGAAATCTGAAAGTGTGTTAAAAGTGTATCCTACAGATTCACAATCCAGAAAGCTGAAAGCCCCAAGCTTATTAATTTTAAATCTCATTCTTTTTAAGAACAAATGATGTTTCCCTTAAAATAGCAGAGACATAATACCTGCAAAGAGCCAGCAGATCCTTGGGTCTGTGCTGGAGCAGTGCACTGTCTCACCTAACAATACAGAGGTGTTTAGAGTCTGAATGCAATGAAGTTCTTTTCTTTGTTATTAAACCTTTGTTGCTCTCATTCTTTGGTAGTTCTAAAGACAGAGAGCTTGATTCTGGGTATCTCCAGCAGGACAAAGAGGCTGCAGAGCACTGGTGGTGCTGGGGAGATGGCTCATGGGTGTCTTCAGGGTGAGACACACAGAACAGGTTGGGGTTCAGGCTGTCTTGCAGCATAGAAGTTTGGGATTTTTTTTTGTTGTACTGTGTGTTTTTCTTTTTCTTTTCTTTCTCTTTTTTTTTCCTCTCGAAGCACCACCAGCACCACCACTTAGCATTCCTTGTTTACAGCAAGGTGAGTCATATTTACAGTGCTGGGGAATCTGTCAGGAGCTGCATTCTGCTCCTCATCTGTTTCTTCCCCATTTCAGAAAGCAATTAGCAGGAGGAGCATGTGAATAACACAATGTGCTGGAAGGGGCTGTTCACCCAACTGTGCTGAGCAGGTTGGGCTGCCTGGCAGCTGCTGACAGCCACTGACAGCTCTGGCACCAGGGCACCACCAAGGCCAGGAACAGAGCTGCCCTGCACTGGCAAGTCAGCAGAGAGGAAAGATCCACCTGAAATAGCAGCTGCACTTTAGGGGACTTAAGGAGGTTGTCTTGGGGCAAATAGTGGCAATTAGGGGCATATAATGTAGAGCTTGGTCCTTCCTCTTTCTATATAGGCTGTTGAGTTGTGTGTGCAGGCTTCTAGCAGTGTCCTGAGCTGTTACTCTCTTAGAAAGCAAAAATTTTGTGCTGCCTTCTGCTCCTTCAGATGCTTCAAAGGTTGGACTTGATGATCCTAAAGCTCCTTTCCAACCTAAACGATTCTATGATTCTACACAGCCTGGGCTGAGGTAGCTTGTGTGAGTAGCCAGGGGAGAGCTGAAAGATGCAGGACAAGAAGAATGGTGTTTCAGGGACATTTAAAAAGAAATCATCCTCAAATCTAAGTTAATATTTTCCTTCAGTTGCATGGGATGCTTCACTGCCCATGGAGTTACAGTGCTGAGTTTGGATGCTGGATTAAATTGGGGATGTGTGAAGCAGAGGGATTTTAGTCTGCTTTAAGTGCAAATGTCTGTGCAAACAGACTCCTCCATTATTCATATGAGATGTCTTGCTCTAAGAATGGACATGCTATCTCCAAAACTCGACCTCTCTATGTGTGGCTTGGGGGAGGGATGAGTTTACCCCTCTCACTTTAGAGCATGCCAAGGCTTTTTGAGCTGCAAGGCTGAAATATGTGTGTGCTCTTTGTCCGGAGCTCTGCTAGTCTCAGAGGAGCAGGTCAGAGCAGTGCCTGGCAACCAGGAGGCTTGGGTTTCATTGCTAACCTGCTCTGGGAGCACGTCAAATCTAAAGCTTGCACTTCTCACTTTGCTTCACAGAGATGGGTCTGGGCAATGAAATTAATTTTTTGCAAAACACTCAGTGTTTAGGCAGGCCCCATTCTAAAGCAGAAAATGTTGTCTCCCCAGGGTCAGGGACCAGAAGGCAAAGGAGGGGAGAGAAAGAGCATCCTCCATCCCAGGCATTTGGATACTTGCAAATCTTTCCCTTCCCTCACAGATTTCTTGTGGTGTCCTTCAAGTGAATAGGTCACCTGAAGAGCTGGCCCACTTCATAAAGCTTTGCATCTATCCAGCTTCCTATAAAATAATGATCATACCATTTAGAATATGAAACTCACCAGTATCACCCAAGGGCAGAGGTACCCTTGTGAGGGAAAGGTGAGAGCAATGGGGGGATGGAGCTGGATGCAGGCAGCAGCTCCTGAGCCTGATGCTTTCTGACAGGCAGTGGCTGCTCCCTCCATCAGCAGTACCTGCAGGAACCATCAGGCATCTCACCTGAGGCCATGGTGTTAGGGTAAGGGGAGGTTTGCCTGCATTGACAGCCCTGTGAACAAGCAGTGCTCAGGCTGAGCTGTGTGTGCAACCTCGTGGGTAGATCAGAGCTTGGTCTCAGGCAGGGTGTGGGCTGAAGAGCAGCCTGCCCAGGAGTGGCTGTGGGCAGGAGACCCCTTTGGTTAGTCCAGATGTGTTCATGGCAGGAGTTTCTCTGGTGGGAAGGGGGCTGTTCATCATACAGATGAGAAGGGATTGTCTTGGCAGGGTCGTTTCAAGGAGCACTGCACTGGCTCGTTCATTGCAAGGGAAAAAGGTAACTCTTGTCCTGTCTGTGTGTTTCTGCTGCTGTCGGAGAATGTTTGCATGTATCAGAACTAATCGGGGCAATATTTAATTTACCTGAACAGACAGGAGCTCCTGAAGGGTCAGCATCAAACACAGCCTTGAACTGGGTATTTGCAGACCCAGGTTCATTTGATTCTAGGGCACTTTGAGCCAGTTTGGAAACATCCTCTGTGCAAGGGGAGCCCAGTGGCCCAGGGAAGAGCCCAGATCTGTTCCTGTCTCTGCATCACGCCGTGTGAGGGAAGCAATGCAGCAGCTGTGCAGAAGGGCTTTGACTTTCAGCAACAAAGTGGTTATTTAGGACTGAGCTGTTTGTTGTTTTTATCATAGTGCTTTCCTTTGAAATGATGGGCTCAGCTCCTTGGCTGGATGTGAATGCCCCACACAGCCTGCACGTCCACAGGCACCACAGACACCAATGCTCTATGTGCCCTCCGTGTGCCCCTTGTATGCACTGTAGTCCTTGGGTTCAGTCAGGGTTTGAGCTGTTTTCCTCCAGAAAGGACCTGGTCCATCCCTGAGCTGGAGTGTGGTCTGCTCACAGGTGGAGCAGCACTTCTTGGCTGATCTGCTTTGGGAGATTTGTCTCTCTTGCATGAGTAGCTGGGAGACAAGGGAGGAAAGAGGAAAGAAGTGTCAATAATGAGTAACTGTTAAATTTCTGTCTATGGAAGGGCCGTTTGATAAGTTGGTAGCCATTTATACAGCACTCTTAATAAAACAGTCTCCCAGAAAGGCCAGCTCAGTTCTGTGCCATACCTGGGTTTGCAGTGTCTGAGATGGATGAGATCTCTCCTCTGCTTTCCCAAGAAACAATTTATTTCCAGGGTGAGGCTGTCAGACCTGCATGAGCACTGCCAGACCTGGCAGGTCTGCAGAATAAGCTTTTGTTTGGTTTGTATTTCTGGCTTCCTCCTTCAGCCAAAATAGCCACAAGCTTTGTCTGAGGAGTATTGATACAGTCAAAAGACTGTGCTCTCACCTGCCAGCCCATCCTGGCTGATGCTGCACGTGTTGGGCAGTGTGCTGGGTGGGATGACTTGGAGCAGCAGGGAGGGCTGCAAAGGTGTTGGTGCTTGAACCTCCCCAGAGAATCAGAGCCTCTTTAGCTGGGCTTGTGGTTTAACCCCCAGCCCAACTCAGCATCTTGCAGCCGCTCCCTCCCTCCTTCTCCCCAAACCCCCCTGGGATGGGGAGGAGAATGGGAAACAAGTCAAACTGGTGGGTTGAGATAAGAACAGTTTAATAACTGAAATAAAATTTCAGTAATAATAGTAATGAAAAGAAAGATAACAAAAAGGCAGTGAAATAAACCCCAAGACAGACAGTGATGCACAATGCAGTTGCTCACCACCATGGACCAGTGCTCAGCCAGTCCCTGGGCAGCCATCAGCCCTCCCAGCCAACTCCTTCCAGTTTATATACTGGGTGTGATGTCATCTGGTATGGAATATTCCCTTGGCCAGTTTCAGTCACTGGTCCTGGCTGTGTCCCCTCCTAACTTGTCCCTCCAGCCCTTTCACCGTCAGGGCATGAGACACTGAAAAACCCTTGGCTTGGTATAAACACTGCTCCCCAAGCACTAAAACATAAGTGTGTTACCAGTATTACTCTCATCTTAAATCCACACCACAGCACTGCACCAGCTACTGGGAAGAAAATTAACTCTATCCTAGCTGAAACCAGGACGGGTAGGAATGGGTTTGGGGAGTGCCTCAGTGTGCTGTGGAGCTGGCTGATGCTGCTGCAGGATTATCCTGCCTGTTGCAGCCAGGACTCCTCCCTCACACTGGTCCAGTTACTCAAGTGAGTGGCACTCGGCCTTCTTTAAAATCTCTAATTGTAGTTGCTTCTTCTTCACTACTTGCTGAGCTGAAGTGATCAAAGAGAGAGGTGGGAGGATCCCCTGGGAAAAGTCAGTGATCTTTCATGGCATTGCCAGAATGCCAGAGCTCAGCCTGGTTGAGCTCGTGGCATCGTTTTTTACCAGGAGAGATCAAAACACCATCAGGTTTGCATCTCCTGTCTGTCAGAGATTAATGTTCCTGTTCCACTGGAGCCTGTGGCTCGGAAATAATGACCTGATGAGAGGTACACCAAAATAGTGCATGAAAAGGTCGTGATAACAATTACAGGAGAGTGATAAAAGCAATTAAGTATTCACAGCAGCTTATTCCTTTGCGCAAGGGTGGAGATATCCCATTTTGGAGAGGAGCAGAGGTCATGCTGTAGAAAGGTGATGAGCATATTTGATGTGGCAGGTGATGGATTCCCTGACTTGAGCAGGGCAAGTGTCCTCTTCGCCTGTGTTCAGGGCTGCCCAGGAGCAGGAATCATCACAGATTATGAAGAACCATCCCTTACATCTGCTCTGAAGGCTGTGAGGAGAGAAGCTGCAGGAGTTCCTTGTGCTGTGGAGGAGTAGTGAACATCTGCACCAAATCCCCGTGGTGGTGCCAGTCCTCTAGGGAGAGGGAGCTCCAGCAGCATGGGGGAGTTTTCAGCATCTTTAGATGCGCATCCTCTGTGGCTTTGACATCCAGTTCTGCCTCTCCATTCCCAGGCTGAATCTGGTGGGTTGGGAACATTCCTCACACCAGAGGCTTTATCTGCCACGCTGCAGGCTTGTTCCTTCATCTCTGCCAAAGGGGTTGCAGCCTGCATCCTCCACCACGCAAAGGCAACGTTTTGCTGCCAAGGTGATGGTGTAACTGGGAGTTACGGCCTGTGTGTGTGCAAACCCCTGTGGTGTTTGAAATGGAAGTGGAAACAGTCATCCCCAGTCTGGTTTTTTGTGTGATTCACAAGAGAACTTCTGGGCCTTGAAAAGAAAACACATTTCCCGTGCCAGTAAATAAATGTTGCAAGGCTTACTGATGCATCAACTGTGTTTTCAGGGCAGGATTGATCCCAAAGCACTGGGGGAGTGTGTGTGCACATCCCATCAGCTTTACCAAGGAGAGCAGTGGTGCTGGTGAGGTGGGTGAGGAAGCAGGCTCAGAGTTAAGTGCCTTGGTGTCAGTGGCAGAGCTGGAAATAGGACCCCGGTGCCTTGGCTCTCAATCCTCTGCTAATCACAGCACCGGAGGTGAAATGAAAGCCTGCTCCAATCTGCTGCTGCTGCTGCCCAGGCTGGGAGGCACATCTCCTCCTCTTGGAGCAGAGGTGCAGATCCAGAGCTGGCAGTGCCGGAGCAGCTCCTCGTGCTGCTTATCTGGGATGCTGTGGGGATGTCTGAGCTGGAGGGACTGGAGGAACCCTCCCTGCTATTAACCCCGGACTGCTTTAGTTTGGCCCCCAGATTCTATCAGCAGTCACTGTGCTTTGCTTCCCTCTTGTCGCCAGCAGCAGTGGTGGGTTTTTTGTTTGGCAGCAATTTTGCCTTTGTTGCCAGAGCTGCGAGTGGGGCTGGGCTGAGCAAGGAAGTGTAATTAAAGTTTGCTCAGACAAAGGCGTTTGGTGAGGAGATGCAGTGTTGCTGAATCCACAAGGGGCACAATTAACTGATAAGAGTAAACTAATTGTTATTCATATTAAATTAGGGCACAGGTGATTTGGAAAATCTATAGACACTCCCATATGCTTTGCGATTTTGCATTGCAGATTATGGTTTTGTAAGGCCCTTCTGGGATTTGGATTATAGTGGCAAAGTGTGGAGCTGTATCTAAACTGAACATACTCCTTCCTGATTAACTACATGATAAAAACATAAATGTGCACATCAGAGGGTTTATCGCTGTGTTTGCATACTAATTTTCCTTTTCCAGGCATGAACACGAGTTTTTTCTAGATCCAAGTGGTTCTGTTGAGCAGCAGCTGGGTAAAGCCAGGCAAGGTGACATGATTCCCATGTTGGGTTTGGAGATGGAGTTTAATAGCAGGGAATGGGCATATGGCAGGGACTCGACTGCCACAGGAGTGGTAGGAGATGCTGAGATACTTGCTGCTGGTTCTTTTGTGCTGTGCTGTCATGGTCTGGGGGTATCTGTAGGCAAAAGGCAGCCGGGCTCTGCTGTCCCTGGCTGGATGAGGTGAGGATGCACAGAGGTGCAGTTTGCCCGCGCAGGAATGTCAGGCTGCTGGAGCTTTTGGAGCTGTTCTGCATTGGGCTCTGTCAGTTTGAAATGAATATTTATAAACGGGACACGAAAAGAGTCTAAATTGCTTGTGTGATCTTGGGACATGTGAGATACGATGATTATTTATGCGCTTCTGTGTCTCACTTTATCAGTTCATTGTGTTGCAATCCCAGAGTGTCACAGGCTGCTCACGAAGGAAGTTCTCTCTCAGTAAGATCCAAAGCTGCCTGGCAAGGCACTGCTAGGAAATGTGGGGACAGCAGAACAGCAGAAGGGGCAGAGCGTGTGTCAAGTATCAAGGCAGAGAGAAATGCAGCCTTTGGCTTGGACTTGCTGGTAAACCTCCTGAGGTTTGAGAAGAGCCTGTGACTTCTGTCATTTGGAAGTCCCTCTCTGGGGTTGTCTCACCTAACACACCAGCAATAATTCCAGCAGTGGACACAGGTTCTTGCTTCCTCTCCTCTCTTCTGGTCTCAAGCTGTGGCACCCAGAGCAAAGACAAGAGTTCCTGACCTGCATGATGGGTGTGTGGAGGGTCAGGTGGAAGGTTTGGAAACAGCTTAATAACACAGCAGTGTGGAGAGAGCTGGATCGCTGGTTGTGTTTGTTTGCTAAGAGGGTGCTTCCCAATAAATTAAAATCCCTCAGAGAACAGTTTGGATGTTTGTGATTTAGCACCGTCTGGGCTGCACTGGTCTCTGAACAATCTCTGCCTTGGATTCTGGCCAAGGTAACGATCGGAGAGAGGCTGGAGCTGGACAGGGAGTCCAGGGGTTATTGAATCACTCCTGCCAACTCCCAGCTATGTGTTAAACCATTTCCTTTTGGATGCTCCCCTGAGTGAGCTTTGCCTATGATGGGCCTTTAGCCCGTGCAGAGCTTCTCCCAGGGTGTTAAGGAGCACCACTGTCCAAGGGAGCTCCGTGCAGAGTGTAGCTCTCCTTTCCTGGGCTCTGTCTCTCTCAGCAGGATAGAGAAGGGGGTCTTGCCTTAGGCTGAGGTCTCTTTTCTGGAGGAAATCCCAGTGGTAAAATGCCAGGCTAGGGCTTAACTTGTTTGCTGATTTGAAGGGGAGAGCACCACCTGCTGATACATCACCATGGCTTTTCTCTTGATCTCCCCAACCTTGCTCTGACCTGCTCCTAAATGTGTTTTGCATCTCTCTGTGGATCATCCTGCGGGCATGCTGAATCCACACTGAATCCACACGTCAGGGTGGATTCACTCTACTCTGTGCAGGTGCAGGTGCAGAGCCTTGACAGGGTGAGGCAGCTCCTGACAGGCAGTGTTGCCAGGGAAGAGAGTATCTCCCTGTCTTGGCTTCTGCTTCAAAACCTGTTTGGCCCTTGGAGAATAATAACTGGGCTAGCAGGTGCTTGCTGGAGGATCTTTTTGCCCAGGATGCACATGTCAAGCAGAGTAGGAGCAAGGATCCGTTCCAGAGAGTGGGATGGACAGCAGTGCTCAAAGGGAGCACCATAAATAGATTGAGAGGTTTTATTTGCATGGAGAGTTAACACGAGTGCTTAGTTTGATTTGTGGTTATGAGCAGCTGCTGCTCAGCCCTCCTGTGGGAAGAAAGGGAATTGTCTAAGACTGGCAAAAGGGCCAAACTTTGAGGGATTTTTTCTCCCTGGACTGTCACAGAGCCTGGGGTCCTTCTCATCTGCATGACAAGGTAGGTGAGAGAATCAAACTCCCTTCCTGATGTCAGGGTTGGCTCTGAAGAGCTCAAGCCTGTTGTCATTCCCAAAACTGGCCTGTCTCTTTCCTTCTTCTGTTTCTGTAGAGTCGTATCTCAAGTCTTACCCTGCAAGGTGGCAATAAACTGGAGCCCAGCCTATGGAACTGATCAAACTCCCACTGAGGTGAGGTAGATCCCATGTTCAGGCTGCCTTGAGGGAGTGAAGCTGTGCTTGGGGTAGCAGGGGAGGCTGCCAGCCAGGTTAGATGAGCCCCTGGGTTGCTCCAGCTGGTGCACTGCTCCCTCCCAGCAGCCCAGCACTGTGCTTTGTGTGCACCACTGCACCCTGCCCTGCTGGTTGCTGAGGATTTGCCCCCGTGCTTGTCCCTGTGTCCTGCACAGCCTCGGCTGGTGAGGTCAGTGTGTGGAGAGAGGCATCTATTTGTGCCTGGCTGCAGCGTGGCTCCGAGCAGAGCTCCTCCTGACAGTGCCAGATGGTGAGCTGCAGGCACGGGGAAGGGGGAAAGGAGCCACAGCTCTGCCACCTCCCAGGAGAAAGCCTGGTGGGAACGTGTCTGCCCCAGCTCTGCTGCTGCCTGGCCTGGGAGTCCTCAGCGGGGAGACAGAGCGTGGCCAAGGAGTGGGCCTTGGATGGCTGGGGCAGGCAGAGTGTGTCAGGCTGTGAGCATCTACTTTAGGTTTTCTTGTGCCTCTGTCCTGTGGCACTAAACCTTATATAAACCTAGCCAGAAGCACAGTGTTAATATTTAAAAAATGACATTTATGGTATTGGATATAAGCTCTGTTCTCCAGGAGAATATCTGTGTGTGCCTGTGCATGCACACGCTTGAGGCTTTGTTTTCCTTTTCTAGTGGGTTGTTGTGTGTATGTATTTAACTCGGGGTATTTTGTGCTATAATAAGAAGGGGGAGGGAGCAGGAAAATACTGCTCTGTTTATATACACTGCTGTCAGCAGTGATGCTGCGTGTTTCAGAGTCGCATCCTCCGTGAAGCTCTCTGGATTCCAGGCAAACAACACCCTGCCCCCTTCATCCCGAGAGCCTTCGGGAGGGTTGCCTGAGCCTCTCCCCCCATTCCCCTCTTGCTGGCAGGCATGCCCTCTCCTGGAATTTGGCTCTGGAGAATGTGGCACGCTCTGTACCCAGCATGCAAACAAGTCAATACATTGGGGTTCAAAGGGACAACCTTGGAAAATGTCAGAGCAGCATCTCTGCACCGTTGTTCTGCTGCTCTGATCACGGAGAGGAGCTCTGGGTGAGTCAGGCTGTAATTTTTATTCAGGAGGGCAGGGGCACGCAGCAATGACTCTCTCTACGTGTCTATGTCCCTCCTGAGCTTCTCTGACACTTTTCCCAATGTCTTTCACCTTTGTGAGTCTTCAGAGACATGGATGCAGGGCTGAGCCTGAGATGTCCTGCTCACCCGTAATTTTTATAAGTCTCAGGTGGATCACATCTCCCTCCCCAAGTTTTTATGTGTTTCGCTTTTGTGGCAGCGGCATTTTTATGTCTCTTCTCGTTTCCCCCTCTCTCATCCAGCCCTGAAATAGTCAGTGAATGTGCCCTTTCCTATCTCTGATATAGGCCTCACGGGACAGCTCCTTCCCATCCATCTCCTGAATGCCATAACCACAGGTAGCCTGGGCCAGGCTGGAAACGTGCTGCCTCTGAACCCGCCCTTTGCATAAGTGGACATTATACATTTTTAATAGACACAGAGTTCAGTGCAACCCTTGTACGAGCTGAACTGGCACAAAATTCCCAGGCAGGTAGTCTTTGGAGCTGATCTCTCCCTGGGTACCTTGCAGAAAATGAGACCAAGGACAAAAAAAAGGCCACGTTCCCTTTGATGGCAAGAAGTGCCTTGTTGTGCAGAGCAGGCTGAGCAGAAGCTAGCCCGCCTGTGAGGTCTCTTTAGCTGTGCATGAAGGATTCTGGATTGGCAGCCCTTGTTCATCCTCCTGCATCCACAGAGCAGGCACAGCTTGAGGGGAGAGGCTGTTATAAAGCGCCTGCCTTCAAGCATCACACTCTGTGGACAGTCCTTCAGCACTGGCCTGGGGGCATCATCTCCCTGGTTCTCCAGTGCAGGCCTTGCCATTCTCAGCAAAGCTGACTTCCACCAGAGGCGGTGGCTTGGGGCCATGCCTAGAGTTCTCCAGTTTGCTTCACTTCAGGAGGAAGGAGCATGGGAGCTGCTGGCCCTGGCACCACAATGGTGTGGGTAGGATTTGTTACTGTGTCTTGATGTTTGCTGATTTGTGGGTAGTGCTGTGACTTCCAGCCTGCACAGCAGACATCTCTGCTCCCAGGTACCCCTCGAGATGCACAAGTTAAAACCAGGGTCTGAATGGTGTAGGTTCAAAACAAAAAGTTTTGACAGGAGTCACTGGTGAAGATCACTGAGATGGCTCCACAACATGCACCTCAGCTCCCTGAGTACTGAAGCTTTTCACAGTAACTGGAAGTTGTGGTTTTTCTTCGTTGTTCCTTTTTTTTGGTAATATATAAGTAAATCTGTCTATACCTACAGGTTACTATGGCCTGTAACCTTACCAGATCTGGAAGAGAGGGAATAAACAAGTAGCTGTAGATCTGTGCATGTCCACTGTGGAACATGGGGTGGGAAGAGGAGGAGGTGTGTGGAGGGGGTTGACCTGGCCCGAAGCAGGTGAGAGGCAGCAGTGGCAGGACAGGTAGAAGGTAACTCGCCCCCACCTCAGGACTGACTTTTGGCTCCTGATAAACTGTCCAGCTGCGAGCGTGGCATTCAGAGACACACAGAATGTGGTGTGCAGCCATCTCAGAGAGATCTGCTGCTGAGCATGAGTCAGCCCTGCCTGGGTTAACTATTAAAGGGCAGTACCAGGAGATAAGATCTCTACTCTGCTCTCCAGCCCCTTCAAGCCCTGTGTTCTCCAGGTTCTCCCTAGAAAGGAGGGTCCTGCCGCATTGTTAGAGGTCACAGGAGTGTCCTTTCTGCCCACTGGGCTTGGTGCACTTGTCCCCAGATCAGGGGCATTACCTAGGCACATCCAGAGCCTGCTTCCCATGGGAGAAGCCTGTTCCTGCTGTCCTTGCCCAGTCAGCTGCCAGAGTGGACCTGTGTGGGGCTACCTTGCTGTTTGGGTAGGGATGGCTGAGTGGGGCTGTGGTGCTGGAGAGAAGGGAAGCTGCAGGAGCTCTAAGGAGTGCTACCCACTTGCTTGCAAAGCCCAGGTGGACTCTGCTGGGGACCATCAGTCCAGGCATAGAGCCACGCATGGAGAGGAGCAGAGGGTGCTTCCACCAAAGTGTGTGTGCAGCAGGTGAAGCAGAGCTCAGCCTGCCTTCCTGAGAGCTTGCAGGGGAACCTTGCTTTCCACCCACCATATGGTCACTGCTTTCTCTCCCAGAGGTGCCGAACCTCCTCACCAACACAGCCCTTCCTTCGCACCCAGCCCTTCCCAGCCTCACACGTTCCGCTCGCCTGCTGGGCTGGGAGAGCTCTCACTCTGCCCTCGCCTGTGGCTGGTGATGTCTGGAGTGAGGAGAGCAGGAACCAATTCCTTCAGGGGCCATCTCGGAGCCTTCCCTGGCTTTTCCTCCCGTCGCAGGGAGAAGTGCCCCTGCCTAAGTGGAATAGATTGGTACAGACCATTAGCAGCACAGGTCCTCCTCTGCTGGGGGGAGGGAAGGGGCTGTCGGCACCGCTCTGGATACAAAGCAGCCAGCCACGCTCTGGCTCCTTCCTCCCGCACCCCGTTGGCCTCCTCCTCCTCCCTGTTTGCACGCTCCCTCCCTCTTCCACTCTCTTTCTTTCCCTCAACGCCACGCTGCAGAGAGGCAGACCTGGGCAGCCGGAGGTCCACAGAGGCGGTGGAGGAGGAAGGAGATCTCCAGAGCTCTTTCTTTGCGAGTGGAACGGGGAGGCAGAGAGGCAATGGAGGAGTGTCTTGATTGCTGCCTGGATTAAGAAAGAATACGTTAAACCAAAAATACCAAATCTGGACCCAACAAACGAGGAAGAAGGGAGGAGAGAAGGAGGAGGAGGCTGCTGCGGGGAGCCCACTCGGGTGGGTGAACGGCCGCTTTGAATCGTGCCTCTGTTCCCAGGGATTAAAGCATGAATGGGAGCAGCTTCCCAGCCACGATGGAGAAAGAAGGCGGTTCAGGCTGTGGGAATAAGGTAACTCTTGCAGGCGTTGCATGGCTGAGCTGAGCAGGACAGAGATCCTTTATGCACAGGGCTGGGTGTGGGTCTGTGTGTGTGCAGCGGGCAGGGAGCGGGGGGAAGCAGGAGGGACCTGAAGCGATTTTTCTACCCCTCCCAGTGTATTTGAGGAATATAGAATGGGTCCCGAGAGCTGCTGTGATGGAGATCACTTCACCCCCCCCCTTTTTCTGACTGGGTGCTTGAGGACCCACTCCTCCAGACACCAGGATGCTTCACCTGCAGAAGGCTGGGGGGTTATAAACACACGGGTGTCTGGTCTGCAGGAGCAGAGTGCTCCCAGCCCTGCACCTGCTCTGGGGCTCCCCTCCTGGGGAGCTCTGTGGGGACTACAATGGCCCCGCGCCCTCCCAGCCCGCGCTGCAGCCGTGCAGAGGGGTGAGAGGGAGGTGAGAGGAGACTGAGAGTTGCTTTTCTCTTCTCTTGGTCATCCTCTGCCTTTTCTTCACCACAGAAAGGGCTGGGATTTAGGAGGAAGGGGAACTGAAACCTCTTTCATTCGTGCCAGCAGTGACGAGAGCCAACTTTGAGGCTGCTTAAAGGGAAGAGCTTTCTGAGCGCTGTCTTTGGAGGAACAGGAGATGGCTGAGCCATGCCTTGCCATCTGAGGAGTGAGCTCTGTGCTGTGTTATGTTGTAGGAGTGGGGAGAGATGAAAAATAGTGATCATGGGCAGGAAAATCTGTGGTGATCAGTGGAGCTGTCCCCAAATGATGCTTTTCTTTTCCCTGCTGGGCCTTGCTCTGACTCAATTCCTGGGTCTCTGACCCTGAAAGTCCTGATTTCTCTCAGTCAGAGCAGAAAGCACAACTTCAGATAGTACTGGGAGGTGGCTTAGCCCAGATGTTTGGGAGAGCACTGAGGAGAAGCTGATGTTTACAGCTGTGGAGCCCACATCCAGTTAATCCCAGCAAGTAGAGGTCTTGGCTGGATATCCCTCGCTACCTCTGACAGGATCTTGCTGCTGCAATATCCATTTGCTCCGTGCTGTCAGATACCCCCTCCTCCCCTTGCCTTCAGGGGCTTCTTGATGGGCCCTGGCATGGGTGAGGAAGCATTTGCTGTGATTCCTTAGGAAGTGACATGTCACAGACGTCCCCACTTGGGTACACAGCATGCAGCAAGTCCTGAGCCCCCGGGAGCCATCAGCTGATGTAAGAGCTTGTGCACCCATCTGAGGAGCTCGTGGTCCAGTGTTATGGACTGGAAGAGACTAGTCTGGTGCATACTTGTCTGAATTGTTGGTGTCCCTGAACATCTACACCAGGGTGTCACCAGCTCGTGCAGATGAGCGAGGCTGGGTGTGTTTGCATGCACATAAATATGGAAGAAGGGCTGTCTAAACGTGCAGTGGAGCTTCAAGCCATTCTTTTGTTTGCTCCTAGGAGGAAAGTCTCCTAACTCACTCGAGATGCATCGTGCCTTGTTCATTTAATTAGTCCTTCTCTGTACACAGAGCTCCAATGCAAATGGATTGACCAAGGTTTGGCTAGAAGGTTACAATGGTTGGGGTTGCTTGGCTTACCTGACATAGTTGGGATCAAAAAAGTGGGGGAAAATGGAGGGTAAAATATCTTCTTCCTGTATGTAGCACCCAACTGTGTTTTCTGTGAGGAATATGGGAGATGTTCTGGTGAATGAACTGCATAATTAGGCAGTGAAAAAGAAGGATGTTTCTCCCAGGAAGGTTGGTTCTGTGACAGGGGACCAAGAGCTTTATAAATGGCCAAAGCCAGCAGGACAGTAGATGCTACTAAAATGGGAAGATAGCTGACCAATAATTTCATTTTCATGGTTGAATGAGTGTAAGACAGAGGAGGAAAAATGAAATTGGTGACGTTGGCTCTGAGTACTTTCCCATTTCGTGCAGCTGAGTTCTAAACCCCTCCCTGCTCCCTCCGTAGACGTTCCTAGTGAGGCACTGGCAGCTTCTCTGGCAGACACTGAACTTTTAGTGTCAGCAGCACAGTAACATCCTGAGAGAGAGCTGGCTCCCTCCAGGCAGGGCTGGCCCAGGAACGTGCAGAGGAGGGGACCCAAGTTTCAGTCATTCCAGTTCTCCAGGACACCAAAGTGAGAGGACATCCATAAAGGTCATGAATGTGTCAGCAAGGAGGAGAGGAGAGAAGAGCTTCCCCACTGGAAAGAGCCAGCCTTGCTGGTTCTCAGCACACTCACAAACACTCATCTTTGTGGCTGTAGCTGGGAGCTCTGGCCTAGGCTGACCAAGTCATCTCCCAGTAGCAGAGTGGAGCACAGGCTCTCCCCGTGCCCAGAGCTGGCTGCTCAGTGTCAAAATAATGCTTTCTGAAAGGGAAGCAGCACATCTGCCTTTGTAATCTTTCCCAGCACCCTCGTGCTGCAGCAGCAGGAGCCTTGGGAAATGAAAGGAACTGTCTCTTAGGGCACACCAGGGCAAATGTTGCAAGTCAATTTTCAGTGTTTCTTGGAGATTTGCCTCTTGCAATGCTTTGGCTGTCTCTTGACCTTATTCTGTTTCTACTAGCTCAAAAAAAAAGTTATGCAAAAGCAGTTTTTTCTGCTTGAAACAAAAGCCAGTGGGCAGATTTGAATTCTTAGGAAGGCAGGATATGGTCTTTTCTTGCATTCCTCTGCATTTTATCTTGCAGGGATGAGCAGTGCCAGGGGCTGCCTGGCTTCCAGGGCTGCTTTTCATATGGGCTTACCAGCAAGATCTCTGACTTCAGGGGAGGCAGCAGCCGTGGTCAGCATCTTGCTCTGGGGGGATACTCTCTGTGACTTTCTCACCCTCCACTTTCTCTGCAGCCCTTCTGCAGACTTGAAAAGTGAGGTGGCTGTAGCTCTAAGTCTTGTCTGGGGATGTGGTTGGTTGTGGCTTCAACCCACCCAGAGGCAAAGCATCTTGTGGAGTCAGTGTCTCTGGAAGGGCCCTCTGCAGGGTCTTTTCATGGGTCTTTGTAACATGTTGTCTTCTGTGCTTTGCTGGGGGAGATTCTGACTCCGTTACCTACCAGGGTTTTGTCTCTGGTGGCAAGAGCAGTGGTCTCTGCCAAGCACAAGGTCTGGAGAGTGAGGATAGATTCTCCCCTTTTCTCCTGTAAGCCCCAACTGTTTGTGTTCGGGTTGACAAGTTGACACCAGGGCTGGGTTCACCTCCAGAAGCTAGTAAGGGCTTTGCTGTGGAGATCACAGGGTGTGGCCCATAATTAATCTTCGTATCTCAATCTAGACTCATGGACCACCCCCAGGTGCTTTAAGTATTACAGTGTTTTAGTCACTATTGAATACATCCTCCTCCATTTTTTAATGGAAGCTCCATGCCTCCAGGGAACTGAGGCACTGAGAGATTGAGGAAATAACAGAACAACTCACAGCCCTGGGGAGCAGATCCTGGGCTCTTGCTGTGCTGGTGGCTTTGTCCTGCAGATTTAGCCAGTGTAATCCTCCCCCTGTTCTTGACCCTCCCTGTTGGTGGGTGTGTTAGTTGTACCAAGCAGCGCTTTCCAAGGCATGTTGTTCACAGGCTCATAAATTGACTTTTGTGCAGCAGGATACCTCCTGGGTACCTGTGGTGTGCCTGGAGCACACTTGCTGGGCAGCTTTGCACCCCTGTGTTTTCCAGAACAAATAGGAAATGCTCAAGATCCCCCTCCTGCCTGGATCTGAGCTGTTTTCCTGAAGGTGGGACAAGAGCTAAGCTTCTGTAGGAGGCTTCTTGTGCTGTTCTCTAAGAGCAGGTGATGCATCAGCTCTCAAAGGGTGTGTTAATGCTCTGGTCACTGCTGGCCCAGCTCCAGCCTGGGTACTGCCCTGGGGTGCTATTTATTGTTAGTTCCTGAGATGTGGTTTGATCCTCCAGAGTCCCTGGTGCTGTGAACATCTCGTCCCTGCACTGGAGCACAGTATGTCAGGCTGGCCAGAGGAAACACTGCGTGCTCGGGTGTGATGGAAGGGGAGCCAAATGCTGACAAGGGAAAGGTGATTACATAGAGAGTCCCCTGGCAAAGATATGGGAACCCAGAGAGGAAATTCTGCCAGTTAGGATGGGACAATCTTCAGAAATGTGTTAAAAAAACCCATCTCCAAAACCTCCAGGGAGGGGATTCACATCCCACGTCGTGATTGAGAAGTCTCTTCATTCAGCTCTGGGCTGAAGACATGAGTGCACTGCAGAGCCCATGGAAGAGATGCCTGCTGAGATCCCTGAGTTCTTCCCCAGTGTCTCCTGGAGACTGGTTGTCCTCTCTGAAATAACAGCAGCTGGTGCCCTGCTCATGCAAGGTGCAAAGTGGAGTTCAGACTGTCTCCTTCCATCCCCTCCTTGTGCACTCGAGACAGGTGGGCTGGTTTGTCAGAAAAATTTGTTCTTCTGCGCTAGGTGCCATCTGGGAACCCTGTCAAAGCCCAGTGGGTAGGGAGCTGAAAGCTGTAGCTCAGAGAACAGAGTCTGCTCACCCCCCTGGAAGGTGGGAAACCCTTTGCTTATGTATGCTGAAGGCGTGGATGTTGGTTTGTGTAGGTCCAGCTGTTTAGTAAAGAGAACTGGGCATTTCCAGGGTGCAGCTCATCTCACTGGACCTTTCAGGAGTGAGAATTCACCTGGAGCCAGATGTGCACAACTGCAGCTGCAGCACAAAGATCTCCCAAATGGCTGCAAGGTCCCAATCCTCCAGGCTCCCGGGTGCTGTGTGAGTTGCAGAGCCCCAGTTTCTCCAGTGCCACAGCTCACTGTGGTTATGGAGGCCAGAGCTCATGGAGAATGAGACACACTTCACTTCCTGAGAGGAGAAACAGGCATGGGATTTGTCTCAGCTGCCTTGCTGGATGTCATTCTTTAATGCCCTAGCACAGCTTCTTCCTCAGGTGCAGACCTGAAAGACAAAAGAAGGCTAATCCAGAAGAAATACCTTGACTCTGGCTCACCTTCCATTCAGCTGGAAAGAGACCAGGAGCACAGGGATGGATGCTGAGGCTCTGCTCTGGATTTCATGAATGGATGAATGTAGAGATGCAAGAGGGGATTTGGAGGGGATTTGGAAGCCTGCTCCAGGATTTGTCTGGCACGCAAAGCATTTATAATACTTCCAGCATTATCATAACATAATGCCAGTGCAATTCAGGGCCCACTCCAGCTCTCGGTGAATAAAGCATCACTCCTATCACCAGCAGCAGGAGAGGGGTCCCACTTTGACAGTCACATAGCCCATACTCTTCACAAAGCTTTGGTGTGCTGCTGTGAATGAGGGCTGGTTGCCTGTGTGTGGGTGCTGAGCAGGCTGCAGGAGTACCAGAGCCCTGGAGCAGCTCACCGTGGCCTCCTGCAGTGACAGGGGGTGGGTGCCTGGGTTACCTTCCCCTGGGCTCAGCTATAAATACCACCTTGGTGCTGAAGTGTTCTGGCTAAACTCCTTAGGTTTCATCCTTTGTTTTCCCATCTGTTCAGCAGCTTCTAAAGCTAAAGCAGACATGAGCAACAACACATCTCCTTAGCACAGGGAGGGCTGGGGCTGTGCTTGTGGAGGCTGCACAGAAAGTCCTCAGGGGAGTCCAGCAAGCATTGGGGGGTGATGTTGCTCTGGCCACACGGGACTGGACTAGATGATCTTCTGTGATTATTCCATCTGAATCCCATAGACTGTGGCACGGAGAGTAAACCTGGAGCTGTGCTGACACCCATGGCCCTGCAGTGCTTCTGGCTATTGCATCTGACTGAGCTTCTTTCAGCTTCAGCTCGTGCCTTCCCCATCCAACCACAAAAACACACTTGCCTCCCTGGTACCTGAGTAGTTCTGCAGGGCCCTGTGACAACATGCTGGCAATGTCACTGTCCCCCGTGGGCACCACGTCACTTCCCGTGCCCTCCTTGCCCTGCCATCCCTCCAGCCCTGTGGGGAGCTGTAGCTGCAAGCCCCAGGGACAGGCTGGAGTTTGTGGAGTGTACAGGAGGTGAACGATGTTGTGCCGTAGCCATTAACGAGGTACATTAAGCAGATGATGAGGGAGAGGCCTGACAGGGTTGTTAACTCCTGTCCCTCACCGTAACCAGGCTGTAAAACTCTCCAGAAGGATCAAAGCCAGAGCAGCACCTCCTTGGGTTAGAACAGGCTGAGAAAAGAGCAGCCTTGCAGGAGGAATTTTGATCATCAGAGACTGGGTGCGGTACCTGGAACCTATTTTGGCTCATGAATAAGTTGATATTTCTTCTGAATAATAGATGCACATGATGGTTGCTGAGAGGCAGATCTGTGAGTGGGCTGGGTCTCTGAAGGAGGGAGTGAGGCATACGGAGCAGGCTGCAGTCCTGTTCTGAACTGGGAGCTTGCTGGACGCTGGGAGCCTGGCAGGACTGTGCAGGGATGGCATCTGACTGGTAAAGCTGCATGACTGAGGCACAGAGGGTGCTCCATTGGTCTTCTTGTGTCCTGTGGTCAGTGCCTGCCACTGCCCAGCTCAGGCTCTGGGGCTGAGGAAGATGGAGGTTTGTAATGGTAACATTTATCTGCCTCCATGAGGGGCTCGGTGTGAGTGTGTGAATGGGAGGAGAATGGTGCTGTGATTGAATCCTAGCACAGGTTATGGTGGGGGTCAGCAACCCGTGACTGCCAGGGTTGGGACAGCACAAGGCAAGGCTGGACCCTGAGAGCTGTGGCTTGTTTGGGAAGGCAGTGGCTGTGTTTAAGCAGGAAGCTTTAAGATGCTGCCTCACACAGTGGTTCTGAGAGGCAGCCTCTTGCTTCCTTGAGAGACAGCTTTCACCTGACTTTCTAGTGGCACGTTTTGCTTCTAATTTGGGAGAGAGAAGTATAATCTGGCACAAGCCTGCCACCCTTGAGAGGCTGCCAGCCGGTTTATGGCACTCTGTCTGCGTGCTCTCTCCAGCCTTGGGGAGATAAAGGAATATTCTCTCCTCCCCATCCCCAGCCCTGGTCTCTGCAGGGTGCCACGGCCCAGGAGAGGCTGGCTCGGGCTGTGTGGTGTGGGCTGTATGGACATTCAAAGGTTTATTCAGATGGGCTCTGATCCACTTGGGTGAACGGCAGCTGCTTATGGAGATTAGAGCTACAGAAGTCACTACTAATGAATAATTCTTCCAGTGTCTGTCTTATAATAGTGCCACAGCCACCAGGCGTGACTCTGACATATTCATTCTCAGAGAGTGTGCAGCTCCTGGAGTGACCTTCTGCCAGGGCTTGGAAGGGTTTGTTTCTGTTTGTCAGTCAGACAAACATCGTTTCCAGCACGGGAAGAAAATTGCAAGTGCTGAAATTGGGGGCATTGAAAAGATTGGGTGGAATCTGAGTGGAAAGGGTGGGGGCAGGAGAGTTGTACCTGCATGGGAAGCTGTTGGTGTGAGGTGTCTGGGCTCTTTGGGCAGTGGGAAGGATGCTGGTAGATGTGGATGTGGCAGCTTGGCCTGAGCAAGGAGGTTCAGCCTGGCAGGAGGTGGTTAAGGAGCATTGTGAAAAGAATTCAGCTCCTCCTTGGGTGGCTCGGTTTGAAGTCACATCTACCTTAGACAGAGTTACTCTAAGTTATTAGTTACTTCAGCTCCGGAATTCTCCAAGTGCAAGCAGCCAGTGTTCAGCCAAGAGCATGGAGAAGGGGGCCTGGCAGGCATAACTGTGACTAAAATTACACTAAGACGAATCCCTTGGCAGCAAGGTGGAGCTGTCTGGATCCTGGAGGTGTAGATACTGTCTCTGCCTCCAGCCTGACAGACTAGCCTCAGCAAGAAGCAAAAATTGCAATAAAAGGTGCCTTTCTATAAATGAAATCCAAAGGATCATAGGAGGGGGAGCTGCCGGTTTCTGCCCTTTGTGGAGGATTTACTGTCCATGGCATTGTGAGGATACTGGGATTATTGTCACCCTGATCATGTGAAGAGGTGCTGGGGTCAGGGAGATATTGCACACCATAAACCTATTGCTGCTGGAGAGTTCTGGGGCTTTGCACCAGCAGGACACCTGTGGAAGGGGTTCTTTGACCTGTGGAGCAAGGGGACCTGCCACTGCCCCGTCCCCTGGCGTTGGGAAATCTGACAGCCTGGTGGCCAAGGATTTGTTACAATCCTCTGAGGCTGTCACCCCACACACACACCTCCTTTCTTCCTCCAATTTATCTTTTAATAATGCTGCCAACACTCTTTCTGCTGGCTGTCTGGTGTGCTGTGTGCTCTGCCTGGCAGTCCTCTCTGTCTCACCCAGGCACCTCCTTCCATAACGCTCTAATGGGAAAAGACTGGCTGCTGAACTTAATAACTTGCCCAACAACCTGAGTCATTCTTGGTACAGAGCAAACTGTGAGCTCGGCAGCAACCGGGGCTGAGCCCCGGATCTGGGGGGGAAAAGGGGTGTGGGGTAGAAGGGGGTTGGCATTCAGGTTGATCAGCACATGAGCTCCTCTGCTGCTGGTGCAATTTCAGCTTGTAAATCTCGGGATGCTTCCCAAAGCACCGTTGTGTTGGGAAGATGTGGGAAAATGGAGGATGAGGGAGGCCAGAGAAACCTGCTCAAAAGGGAGCCTGCGGAGGAGGCGGAATGAAACGAGGTCTTCAGTCTGCACTGAGCAAACCAACACATTCAGAGAGGCTGAAAGAGGAAATTATTCTCTTTTTTGTCAACATGACAGCGACGTGGAGGAGCAAGTGTGCTGAGCTGTCCTCACAGACCTGCTGCATCCCCCATTTCCACAGCCTGCATCCTGCATTTGTCAGCAAGCCCCAGTCCCTCGAGCTGCAAAAAGGGCCACGTGCAGCCCTGAGCCCTTCTGAGCCCAGGCAGGGCTGATTTCCCCCTGTCTCAACCATCATTACTGCTCTGGCTCGTTATCAACTGGCTCCAAGAGTTGAGTGAGTCTTGTTTTTAAGGATTACTCATCTGTCAGAATGACACTTGAAAGACTGACAGCTCCCATCAAATGACAAGGGCTGCTCTTATGCTTCAAGATATTTAATTACAAAAAAGATAAAATCACCCTGGCTAATTAAATGTTGAGATACAGCCTAGGAAAGTACAGGTGTGGTCCTAGTCACTTGGGGAAGCCAGCAGGCTGGCATCCAGGGGCTGGGCAGGTGGTGCTGCAGCTCTCTTGATGCTCTTCTTCCTTGGACATGGATGTCCTGCCCCTCGGGCCCTGCCCTGCCAGGGTGGTGCCAGTCGTGATAATAACGGTGTCATTTAATAACGGTGTCATTTGCCTGGTTGATTGGAGATGCACCATAATTGCTGCATGATTGCAATATTCTTAGAGCAGCCATTACAAACCCTACAGTTTCTCAGAGCTCCCCGAGGGCTTTTCTTGCTGCTCACCTTGCAAGTAAAAGCCTGCAGGGGAGTCAGTCTGTCTGTCTGTCTGTCGGCCGTGCCTGCAGCTCTCTGCGGGGCAGATTACAGGTGCCTGCTTGCAGCCACTCTGATCCACCACACTCTGCAGGTCATGGGGAATATTTCCCTGTGTCCCAACTAGTTTGGTGCTGGGTCAAGCTTTTGCAAGTGCTGAAGATGCTCTTGGAAATGCAGGGGCTGGTGGGTGGTGCTGGGGAGCTGGGCAGCAGGGAGAGGCACTGGTAGGTGCTCTGAGGGCTGCTTGCTCACTGCTTTTGTGAGTAGGGCAGTGAAACTCTTGGCTTAATTCTGTCTCCATTGTTTGGCTTCTCATTTCTCATTAACATGGAGAAGATCTGGGCTGGGTTTGGCCCTTGGGTGATTCTAAAATGAGGAGAAATGACCTTCCCCAGGCGTGCACACCAGGCTGCCAGATTGGTGTGAGCTGTGCTCTGCCAGCACCTCGGGCACCAGTGCTTGTGCCACTGCTGTATTTAGCCTGTGAGCTACTTGAGCCTTGTGATTCCTGGCCAAAAGTAGGCAGCTATTTTCATCTCACCTCTAGAGCAAGCTGAGGTGCAGGTGAGCCAAAATGACTAAGCTGGAGTCAGAACCAGCCTTAGATTGGAATCTGGACAAACCAGTAGATTTAGCCCTTGCCTTTCCTGCTAAGAGACAAAGTAAGAGCCAGTTCCCACGTCCTTGGGCAGTGCTGGGAGAGCTCTGGGTTTATTGGTTGGTTTTCATGCTAGTAGAGGAAAATAAATCATTTCCTCCCAAATGCCTCTCAAATGGAAATCGGGCCATGTTATCCTGACATGTGGAAGGTTCCCAGGCAGGCAGAAACCTCCACTGTGGAGAAAGGGGGTTAGGGAAGGAGGAGGAGAGCATCACGGGAAGCCCTGAGCACCTCCCCTCAGCAGGCACAGGGGGTCAGGAGACCCTGCTGGATTCCAGCAGGGACCAGAAATCGAAGGGGGGTAATTTTCAAATGACCTTCCTGTTTCCAAGGAGGGGGTTGTGTGGGTTTGTGGCTGCACTAATGGACTGCAGGACTGCAAGCAGAGATTGATTGTATTGCAAGCTGCTGAACTGTAGTTGGGCACTGGCTTTATCGTGCCAGATCCCCCTCTTCCCTTTCCATGAGGGAATCGATGTCAGTCCCTCAGTCCCATTAGTGACTGTTGCAGAGGTCACAGGCTGCTGGACTCTCTGTGCCCTGTTTGACAACCCAGCAGGGCTCAGGACTGGGGCCTCATCTCTTTAAAGAAGCCACCCACTGTAGGGGGAGCTGGGGGGTTTGTAGGTTGATGTAATGGTTCTGGCTGTGATTTTTTGATCGACTGCTAACCAAGGAGTTGAGAGAGCTCTGAGTGCTCAGCTGCATCTTTGCTACCTCTGTCCCTCAAGGCCATAGGAGAGAAAACCTGAGAAATGCTTCTGTGAGCCAGTGAATGGCCCTATCCCTCCGAGCACCACTGCTATGATATACATATATTTCTGCAGCACTGGGGTATGTTGTGATGCTGGGGGTTTGTTGTGCAGACAGCAGCTCAGAAGGACTCTTGAACTGCCCGAGCAGACCTGGGAAGCCTGGCCCTGTCGCAGGCTTGTCTGCAGTGAAAAGGTAGTTGGCAATAAGGCAGAAATTCATATGTGGATTTATAGCCCAGAAGCTCTTCAGCTCGGATTAGCTGCATGGCTGCTCTGGGTGCCTCTGAAATGCAAAGCTGCCTCGTGAGCAGCGCGTGTTGGACACGGGGCTGTAGGGAGGAGGCTGGAGGAGGTGCTGGGTGTGGATTCACAGCTGACCCCCAGCCAGGAGCAGCACGTTGTGCTCCATGGCAGTGGATGCTCTCTGCTGCCTGGCCAGAGCACCTCTCACCCTGCACCCTGTGCAGCAGCTCTGACAACAGCTCCTGCAAAGCAGTTTTCAGTGGCATCTGCAGGGACTTGTGCTTGCAACAGCTGGTGTTTTCAGAAGTCATGGAGAATTTGGATGCCTGCGTGGTTTTTTCCCCAGCCTTCAATAAAAACCCCTTTAAGATACTTGATGTTTGCTATTGAAAAACAGAAAAATTGTGCTTTTGAAAACAAAATCCCTTTTTAAGGTGCTCAGGGTACAGTAGGAGAGGGCTGGCTCGCTCACTAGCTCTGCAAGGCTTCTTTATTTCCCCTTTTTTAATGCATTAGAATCAGGTTATTAATAACTCTTTTTAAATAGAGCAGGATTTATTTTTTTCTGGGGTATGGAAGAACTCGATAATTAAAGGAAGTGCTGATGGTTCTGGAGCCAGCTCTCAGGTAGGGAGCTGAGGAGCTGCTGTCCAGCTGATGCTGGAAGGTGTGTGCCCCGAGCTGCCAGCCTTGACCACAGCTCAGCAGGGCACTGGGCTCCCTGGCCAGACTGTGAGCAGCCTCATCTCCAGGTCTGCAACTGGGAACATGCTGCAGAGCCAGCTGGGAGATCAAATTAGGGCTTGTTGCTCACTGGGCACAACTCTTGGTGTTTGGTCGTCATATTTGTGAGCTTTTCCTCAGCATATCCCAGCAGCTTGAGGTTCTAGGTGCACCCACAGAATCCTACACCCTTAATTCAGTGTATAAAAGCCTGGGGCTTCTCCCAGGCACTAGCAGCAAAAGCTGTGGATGGTGTGGGGGTGAGGTAACCCTCCCTGCAGCATCAGCAAGTGCAGTCCTGACAGCCAAGTCCGTTCTTTCATCACCCAGCTGTGTTGTGCATGTTTAATTTGTTAGTCTTCCTCGGGGAGAGGGAGAGAGGCAAGTCCCCAGGGAGCCTGGTGTTAGCTTGAGGTGTTTGGCTCAATGATTCAGTCATGCAGATTCTTTGCCAGCCTACTGGCCAGAAAGGTGAGGCTTGGTCTCCTCTCTTATATGAGGTATCACACGTGTCTTCAAACCCTTTGGACAAAGCATATGCAAAGCCTATTGTGGAGCTGTGGTATTTAGTCCAATCATGTTGAAATTGGGTCATCTTTTGTTAATGTCACTTTTTAATATCTATGGAAGTCAGCAGCACACTAAATATTCAGTGCAATGCAGGCCACAGAGGTGGAGAGAGTCTGGAAATGTGCCTGTCTCTGACAAGGTTGAGTTAGTCTCAGCTGAGCAAAGGGGACAACCCAAGGTATCATTGTCACCAGTTCAAGAAGACTTGATGGAGAAGCCCTTAAATGAGCAGATTGTTGGAGCACTCCCATTCAGCATTCACCCCCAAGCAACCTTAAAGAGAATCAGACAACTTCTCCTGAGTGTCACCAGCATCTCCTGTAAGAAACCTCCCAGTTGTCTTTCTATTTTGGGAGTGGGCTGTAAGTCAAATGCTTTCCATCTTGGTAGAGATGCTTTTTAAAAACCATGTGTGAAGTGGAGCCATTTATCAGGTATTGGGTGTTGTCAGTGCTTCCTCATCCAAGACTTGCATCAACCCCCAGCTCTCCTGGCTTGAGAGAGGCTGGACCAAGCGCTGCCAATCGTGATGGACAGAGCAGAGCATCCTCAGAGAGCAGGGAGGGCACCAAGGAGCCACATCTTGCTGTTGCCAAGTGCAGGACACATTTTTTGCCGCTGCTCTGCTTATCAGAAGACATTTGCAAAGCCCAGGTACAACCCTCTTCAGAAGCACTGTAATAAAAGGATACCTGCTGGAGATGTTCCCCTCTGTGCCTTTGAAGGAAAGGAAGTGCAGAGGCTGTAGGTAAAGATCTTCCAGAAATCCCAGACAGCTCTTGGGCACTGTGGTGCTGATGGCAATGTAAGAACCTGGACATTAAAACACTTTTAGGACACTGCATTAAATCTTGTAAGGGTTTAGCAGACCTGCCTTGCTGTTGGGAGTGGTGAATTCTTGGGGCTAGGCAGTGCAGTCAGTGCCATCACATCTCCTGGCCTGCTTCTGGCTCTGGCCACCTCTACCAGCACCTGCAGAGCTGGAGCAGCAGGGGAGGAAGATTAATCTGGAGAAGAGAAACTTTGTGATGCTTGTTAAAATCTGGCTGAAGCTCAGCAACTCAAGGGTTTATGTGTTTTCCAAAGTGGTGGGTGGTTTATTCTAATTCTGGATATGCAGTTTATTCACATACACAACTAATCCTTTTTAGAATCCTGTTAAGTTCTTGTTCTTCTTAGTATCCTGTGGCAATAAGTTACAGAAGCTAATTGTGCTTGTGTTGAGCTCCCTTGATCCACTCTGCTCATGCTTGCTTTAAATTTTAAGTGTTGTTCTGAGAAGCTTGGTTAATATTATTTTTTTTCGGTGAGATAATCTGTGTTCTTGATCCCATTTGTCTCAGTGGGGCTCAGGGGAAGGGGAGAGTAGTTCAGGCTGTTGCAAGGTTGGGGTGGTTCTGCAATCACTGTGCCTCAGTTTCTCCAGCAGCTTGGAAAACACAAGGAGTGGCCCTGGGGCTGCAGCCAAGAGAAGTGACAGATCAGGGTTTGCAGGTGAAGCTGGAGAAAAGTAGCAAGTAGAAAAACAGCCTCCTAAAAATAAGCTCCCTTTCCAGGCCTTGCCAATAGTTCTCAAATTTCTTTTTTTTGTCTTAAAAAGAAAAAGGAATTAAAAAGAAAAGCACATTTTTTCTCTATTTTTGGCCACAGGAATTATTTTTAAAGAAGGAAACAAATGCTGGGGGAAGATTGGTGCAAGCCCTCCCCCTCCATCACAGACCCTGTGCATTGGCTCAGCACTTGATTGCTGTGGATGGATCTGGTTCTCCTCTAGCTGGCAGATGGTACCAGTGGCCTGAAATGTTTCTGTACCACCTCACTCCCTTCCTTGACCTGCAATCCCAGCGTTGTGGTGGCAGGAATGAGCTGTAGCTGGAGGGTGATGCTCTGGCCCTTGCAGAGCCTCTCTCCTTTTCTCCCATGAGTCGGGAGAATCCGAGGGTGAAGTTACCACCCCTGATTAAATCCTCCAAGAACAAGCAATTCCACACACTCATTACTCAGTTCTGGCTACGTTCTGCTTAATAACTAAACAGTAATTAGCTCCACAGTTTTGCTACTATACTTATAATAGCCCCCATTAAAGTTATGGGGTTTTTAGGCAGTAATGGCTTACAGGGTAATTAACGAGCACGAGGCTTTTATTGCTACCTTTATTTTTGGCCTGTGCTTTACAAACCTTTTCAGCCCAATACCCAAATCCTAGACAGAGGCTTGGGCTGTGTGTGGAGCACCCAGAGCCAGTCACTGGTGTGCCCATGGGAGAGCTACACCTGCCCCGTGCCTCAGTTTCCCCTTTTAAAATGGGCCCAGCAGTGCTGAGCAAGTGCCTGCAAGAGCTGTGAACATGGATGTGGATGCAGAAGGTCACAGGGTTGTGGTCCTGCTGCTCCATGGATTGAGGTGACCACTCCTTTGCTTTTCAGCAGGGAGCAGAATCAGTTGCTGAGGTGGAGGTGAAAGAAACCCTGTGTTTAGGTTCAGGGGAGACTTTGCAATGGGATTAGTGAGAATATACTTGGTATGGTGGAGTATGAGTGTTTATTTCCTTTGTGCAGCCTTTGTTGGGGGATTTGCCTGTGTGTGTTTGTTTGTTATTTCCTGGCTGGTTTGTAACACAAGTAACTGTTTGGTGTGTTTGTTTGGGTTCTCCTGCCTGTGTTTTTCTTAGGTCTAGACAATATTTTCACTCCAGTGACTTACGTATATACACAAACTCACCTCGAGCAATTCTTTACTTTGACCTGTTCCCTTCTGTTCATTGTGGGAAAGCCAAAGAGTAACGATGCTGGGGCTGCTCAGCCCCAAAGGCAGAGAGGAGGTACAACCAGATTGCAGGTCAAACCAGTGTTTCCTATGGTGAGTGTCAGAGCTGACACCAATTAACTTGATTTAAAAAAAGAACCTTCAGCATTTAATAACCCAGCACGTTACTAACACATGGCTCAAGGATTTATTAAGGTTTTTTTTATTAGGTGAGTGTCCTTTTAATCCCATCATGCCTTGACACCATTGCCCTCTGCCGGAGGATGCGAAATCTCCTCCACCACATGGCTCAGCCCTTCTGCTTGCAGCATCTCAGAAGACATTTCTGGCCAGGAAAGTCTTTCCAAACTATGCAAGACAAAGTATTTTAACTCCACAATTACCCTGGTGATCCGTGTGTTTTGCCTGATTTTTCAGAACTTAAAAAAAGAAAAGACTTTCTGTAGTGGAAAAGAGACTTTGCTCTTTTTTAATGAGTTCATGTTTAAATTTGTTCCTCCTCCTTCGTTTCCCTGTGGAGGAGGAAGCAGCAGAAGCCTAAAATTGACAATGTGAGCAAAGCCAGGTTTTGTTTTGAACATTTTGAGTGGGAAAAGGAGAGTTGTGTTATGATGGGGCAGGGGGAGGGAGAGTGAGAGCTGAGGAGGAGCACAGTTTTCCCCACTCATTTCTGTCTGGCCTCACTTGTGCTGTAAACAGCAACAAAAAGCATCGTTCGTCTTTGGTAAAAGGAGATTTTTTGGATGCAGGGCAAGCCCTCTTAGGCTGTGAAGCTGTGACTGCTCTCAGCAGCAGTGTAAAATCACAGGCAACCATGTATTCTGGGCTGGTGGTGTTCACAGGAGAAGATGGATTTCACCTTTGGCAGCTTTAGCATGTGAGGGTGGGGTGGGAGCCTGGCTTGGTCACACTGGGAGCTGCATCACCCTGCACTGGGGCCCTCAGTGCATTAGTGTGCTGAGAGGGAACATGCTTGAAACACTTCATCTGGATCCAGTGCTCACAGCAGCCCCGAGTGAACTCCTACCCTGTCCTTCAGCCAGAGCCAGCCATGGCCATCTGTGGTTTGGATCCGTGCTGGGGTCGTGTCCCTGTGGGCACATGGAGCACACTCTGTGTGAGGAGGGGACATTCATTACAGCCACTGAGCACGGGGCAGCTGGTTGCAGGACTGCCCGTGGTGCAGAAGGAGCCAGGAGGACATGGGAGGAGCATTCCCCTGGCAGAGAGCACCACCCAGTCCCCGGAGCTCTCTGCTGCCAGCCCGAGCAGAGCCAACAGCTCTCTGTGCTGGGGCACCACTGGGCTGTGCTGGCCCTTGGCAGCTGGAGCACCAGAGTGACAGATGATTGACCAGGGAGCTGCTAAATGCTCTGTAGCAAATTAAAAGGAATCGATGCTGAAGAGACGGATGCACAAATCACTGGAGCCTGCTCATTTTCCCTTGTGCTGATGGAGATCTGAGCAGCAGCCCGGCCCCGAGGTGCCCATTCTCCATCGTAGGGAGCCCAGCTCAGCCTGTCCAGGGGGAGGGTGCTGGTAATTGGGGTCTGGTTGGCAGGAGGCAGGGGAAAGGAGTCTCTAAGGTAGGAGCAGTGTGTTCAGAGGAAGCTGCCCTTGACAAACGGGGCATTTGAGGCGTGCCAGCCCACGGTGGCCGCTTGCCAGACACTCTGAATTCACTCTGAGTGGTTCTTTTAGGATGTAATTTCCTCCCACCCCCACTCCCATGGCAGGGCCCTTTCCTTGGTGCATTTGGGGTAAAGCACTTTTCTAGGTGAGATGTTCAGTCTTCTCAGAGCTGGTCCTTATGGCTCTGCCCTACAGGGATGCTCAGGGGACATGTTCTGGCTTTGTTAGAGGATTCAGAGGATGCCAGTGCTCGGTGTCCTCAGTTCAGGCACTGACAGCAACTGCAGGGACAGCAAGGATGAGGCCAGATGCTCTTTCCTGAGGGCACCGTGTGTTCTGGCAGTGCTGGGCCAGGGGGACTTCTCTGGCTCTGAGAGCTGGACAGGGATCCAGCAGAAGGCTGATGTTTGCTGGAGTAATTCCTCCTCTTCCTCCCTGGTTTATTTTGTCTGGATGAAGCTGCTTTCTCCACTTCTGAAAAAAATCAGGGATAAATCTGCATTGCTGGGAGATGCTTCCTTGAAAGTCTGCAGGGTGTCTGGCTGCCCAGAGCAATCCTTGGGCTGTGAAAAGCTTTTTCCTGCTGGTTCCCTGGACGTGACTGCAGGAAATTCTGCTTTCCATAGAACCAGATTTGGTGGTTGGTTTAGAGGTTTGTTGTTATTTTCTCTGGAGACCTTTCTAGAAGACTAACTCCCTCTTATCACCATCACTGGCTGTAGCTTGCCCTGACCCACCACAACCTCCTTCCATACTGGGTCCTTGCATTTCTTAAATGCAGTTTGCCAGCAGCACATCTGCTGATTGCATCCTCTGACCAGGGTCTCCTGAGTGAGGTTTTGCCTCAGAGCATGGTGCTGTAGGACGGGCACACAAGGATGGGTCCCCAGGTCTGAAGATGCTGGCACCGTGTTCTCTGGCACAGGTTTCTGTATGGGAGGTGGCAGGTCTCTCCCTGCTGAGACACCTCTGGGTGAGGAACTGGCTGTTTGCTAGAAAATTTTTTGACTAATTGTGTTTCTGTATGTGTGAAAAAAAATTGATTCACTGAAACTATTGTTGAGCTGCATTTTCATGTCAGTTTTAAGGACAAAAGCCAGCCTGTGTTTTCCCTACTTCATGTTTTCCCTAGTAAATTAATTCCTCTGTGATTGAAGTGCTAATTTGGAAGAACCAGGTTCTGTCCAGCAACTTGCACTTTGAAAGGACAGCTCATTGATTCTTGGAGCATTTCACTTCAAGTCTTCCACTGGGCTCAGAGCCGGGGGCTGACTGTACAGCCCAGTGGCCAAGGCATGGCCAAGGGACACTCAGATCTATCCAAATTAGGCTAGTCATGGGTTTGAACCTGGATCTCTCCATGGCTGCCCCATGCAACCTAGAAAAAACAAGCTCCGGGGGGCTTGGGAAAAGCGTTTTCAAAGTAGGATGATGTAGTGGTTGGACAGAGCAGCTGTGCAGTGGTACGAGTGCTTTTCCCCAGGGCAAACTGGTCCCTGCCTTGGTCTGCCATGGCCCCTGGACTCTCCCTTGTCTCTGCAGCCCTCTCAGGGCAGGTTTCCCAGATGGAAGCAGTGGCACTAATCTGCTCCCCGTGTCTGCAAACTGTCCCCCCAGCCCGTCCCTGCTAAGTGATGTATTTTGCTTGCCAAGATACTTGGATAAAATACAGCCTGCTTAAATCTTGTATGTGCTTGTCTTGAATCAAACTAAGCCCTTGTGGCAGGTTAATACACTCCAGTCGCAGCACCTCCGAGAGGGAAGGAATGAACCTGAACAGGCCATTGGAAGGCTGAGTTAGAACTGGCTGCAGCAAAGACACCAGTGGGATGGTTGGAGCTGGGGGATTACAGTGATGGGCAGTGACTGGAGGGGTGGGACACATTTCTCTTGCTCGTTGCCCTGCTTTGATTTGCTCTCCTCGAGGAGATTTGTGAACTCTATGGAGCAGCTCCTTAATATTTTGCCTACTCACCTCTGCTCTGTGTTGCAGGTTTCCTTCCACATGAGTCCCTGAGGTTCCTACTGGCAGCTCCAGCTGTAGAAGTGCCCTCCTGCTCCTGGTCTCAGCAGCCGAGGCCCCTCCAAACCTGCTTCTGCAATGGGTGGGTTGTAAGCACTGGTAAGACCTACGAGTCGTGTCGCCTTCGCTGCTCTCTCCCTCTCTCGCGTTCTCTCTCTGTCCTTGGTCCTTCTCGCCCATTTATTTCTGTTCTCCATGTGCTCTGCTGTTCTGTCTCTGGGCCTTTCACTGTCAGGTAATGAGGAGCTGTGGGTCCAGTCAGTCTTGGAGATGCCGAAGAGACGCGACATCCTGGCTATCGTGCTGATAGTTCTGCCCTGGACGCTGCTAATCACCGTCTGGCACCAGAGCACCATTGCTCCCCTGCTTGCAGTGCACAAGGGTGAGAGAAACCAGCCCATGCCCAGTCCGTGCATCCCTCCCTCGTCCTCATCTCCTCTCTCATTTCATTTCTCCATGGCAGCCATGCTCATCTCAGCTCCCAGCCCATGCTCATGCAGGAGCCTCCCCACTTCTGCTGTAGGAACAGCCCAGTGCCCATAGGGGTTCTTCAGGCATTAAAGTCCAAGCCATGGGCTGTGGTGACTGCACTTGGAGAGCTCTTTATGGCCTAAATCCAGAGTACTGAAGGAAGATGCTTTTCTTTGGTCCCTGATGATCCATAAGGTCCCTTCCTGCTGGCCCACGTGGCATCCTGCACAGGAGTTAGTCCAGCAGGAGAGCTGTGAAAAAGAGGGCAGAGGAAACAAAGCTGTCACTTGAGGCAGCTGCTTTGGGAGGCAGGAGGCAACAGGAGGCAAAGAACATTTTTAAAGTGTCCTCAGGGAAGCAGCAAAGTGCTTCTCTTGCACTTGGAGAAGGCAAGAGCCAGCATCTCCCCTATTGTTCAGAATTACAATGCTATGAGAGTTGGCTTCCACACTGCCTGTCACACAGAGCACTACATAGAGCCCTGGCCTGAATCAGATGAATGCAGGAAGTTCTGAGGGATCCTCTCTGGACAGAAGGATCTAGTTTTTATCCTGGTTTTGGCATAGCAGCAATATCCAAGGGTTGTGAGAGCTCTTGTGGGCTGGAAGAAGCCACACTGCCTATTGCCATCTTCATTCTTGGTTCTGCCCTTCTGCTGGGCACCAGGGCAGGCGGGTCAGCCTGGGCAGGCTCTCTGTGGGGAGGAAAGTCAGCTCATCTTCCCTCTCCAGTCCCTTTCTCTGGGAGATTCTCCCAACTTTTCCTTTTAGTGTTCACATCCATCCTCTACAGTTGCTTCCCTGAGCCCCCAGTGGAAAATGAGTGGTGAGAGAGCTCTTGGGAGAAAACATTTTGTTCTTCTAATGCATTTCTGAGGTGCTTTGCTAGGAGGTGCTGAAAGGGAGACATGCATCGATTCACTAGTGAGCACAGAACTACACACACCAGGGGCTGCAGCCAAGGGTTTGACCTGCAGGGCTTTGCAAACCATCTTGGGCACCATCCTGGCTAATTGCATCTGTGTCCATGTCCAGTGCATTTTGCAGATGTATTTTTTAATTGGTTCCAGCATTCTCTGCTCTCAGAGAGCTCTGCTGTATGATGCTGATGTGCTTTGCCTTCTATAGGGCCTGATACCAACACGTGCAGGACACCTTGTCCCTGTCCCCCCCACCAGATAGACACCCTCCCTCTGTCAATACCATGGAGTATGAGACCTTCATTTGGTTCAGGGCTGGTATCAAAGTCTGTGCTGCTGGAAGAGTAACATGCTATGAAAAACCCATAGGTAGTACCCCACTGGGTCAGATCTAACGTCTGCCTGTTCTGTTCTTTCTCATCTGAAGTTCCTGGTAGTAGCTGGTTTGCAAAATCCATGGCTCAAATGATTCTGTGCCCACCAGAGAGCAGCTGGTTTCTATCCTGAATGGAGGTGCCCCTTCATCTCTGCCAGGTCCTACCTGTAGCCCGTGGTATTCCTGCTGCTCTGCACTGGTACAGAGTGTGAAGGTCACACCCTGGAGAAGGGACGGGTGCACCAACCTTTTGTGTCCCTTGAGCTGATTGTGAACAAGAGCCATGAGTCCTGTCCTGCTGAGCGTGGTGCCCTGAGCTCTGGAGCTCTTCAGGAATGACAGGTCATCAATCCATGGTGCTATTTTCTTTATCTAGACCTAATTGCTGGTCAAGCCTGTCTCTTCTGGGGGCTTTTGGAGTTGCTTATTCTGAGCACTCAGCTGAGCACTGTCCTGGGCTCTCCAGCTTTGGCTGGTGCTGGTTCTCTATCAGCAGGAACTTCTCTTCTCGTGTATGTTTGTCCCTGATTCCTTTATTTATTTGTGTACTTATTTATTAAAGCCTCCATCCCAGCTTGTTTCCTTTCCTCTGAATCCATGAGGGTGACCAGCTGTTAGCCAGCAGCCTCTGGCTCAGTCGGGGGGTGTCGGAGGACTTAGTCCATGCGGCTGTTTCTTCTCTCTCATGCCCTTGCTCAGATGATGGTGGTGACTCCCGGCGTGATCTCGCTGCAGGCTTGGACTCCAAGGAGTACTGCTTGTCGGACCGGGACATTGTGGAGGTGGTGAGGACAGAATATGTTTATACCCGCCCACCCCCGTGGTCAGACACCCTTCCCACCATCCACGTCATTACACCCACCTACAGCCGGCCCGTCCAGAAGGCAGAGCTGACGCGCTTGGCCAACACCCTCCTGCACGTGCCCAACCTGCACTGGATCCTGGTGGAGGACGCCCAGCGCCGCACGCCCCTCATCACCCGGCTGCTGCGGGACACGGGGCTCAACTACACCCACCTCAACGTGGAGACACCTCGCAACTACAAGCTGAGGGGAGACATGAGGGACCCCCGCATCCCCCGGGGGACCATGCAGAGGAACCTTGCCCTGAGGTGGCTGAGAGAGACCTTTAACAAAAACAACAGCCAGCCGGGGATTGTTTATTTTGCTGATGATGATAACACCTACAGCCTGGAGCTCTTCGAGGAGGTAAGACCCTGTTGGGGGGACCCTGACTGGCTGAACACAGCAGATTAACACGGGGGGTGTGAAAGCTGCTGTGTGCTGAGCTGAGGGGATGCTGAGTGTGTCCTCTCCTGAGCTCCTCTCTGCACTGTGGTTCCACTGGAGCTGTCCTGGAGCTTTCTCTGGGGCTTGGTTACTGCTCTGCACAGTGTGTGTTTCCCAGCGTCAAAGGCATCCAGTGCAAAGTACCAGGACCCCCAGTTTATCCTGTGGCTGTGATCAGGAGGCAGATAGTGTTTACTGGAAAGGAAGCTAATGAGGAGCTGCCTTCCCCTGTGGGGAGCCTTGTTAGGGCTGGAGCATCTCCTGCTGTCTGACGTGCCTGTGCAGAAGCACGTGTCTAGCAAAAGGAACCTCAGCCATCCTCCTTCCATGCTTCTGGCTGGTTCCTGATCCGATGTTGCCTTTCTTCTCCACCACCCCCATGCATTGCACTTGTCTGTCCATTATTTCCTATTTGTTCTTGTTTGAGGAGTCCTGGGGTTTCTCTTCCTTGCGTGCTGTTTGCATTTGTTTGCTCTCATCCCAGATGTCCACGGGTTACACTCTGCAGCTGTCAGGAGGCTGGTGCCTGCTCTGCCCGGGTCCCCAGCTGAGCTGGCAGTGCCCTTTCAGAGTTAGGTCTGAGTGGTGTCAGCACAGTCATCGTGCTTGCAGGACATCTTGTTCAGAGATGCTCTGTGCAGGTATCTCTGGCTTGCTGCACACACGAGGAGTGTGCATTTGTCAGTGCCTGCTTCTCCTCAGACACACAGAGCCCTTCACACACTGGTGAGGGCTGGCTCTGCTGGGCTCCCCTCAGAGATCCTCCTCTTGCAGCATCAGGGGTTGGATGGTCTCTCAGGCTGCCCTCAGTAGGTGATGGGGCTGAGATCTCAGCCTGGCAGGAGGTGTGCAGCTCTGGGAACTGTGCTGGCGGGCTGAATTCCAGCATGTCCTGACGATCCTTTGGGCTTGAGCAGGGGAAGGTTCCCATGTGCTTTCCCACCATCTCTGTTTGTTCCACTCTTATTGGGGCTCTAACTGAACTCCTGAGCCTTTCCCCATCTGCAGGTGTGCAGTGGTCTTACAGTGCCAGGTACACTGCACCTCACCTGGTGGAATTCCAGCTCAGAAACTGCTTGTTCCCCAGCTCTGCTGAGGCCAAGTTCTTGCAGCAAGGGACAGGAAAGGAGGACTGCTTCCTTCCCCACCAGTTGCCAGTTTTCATACAGGGATCTGCTGTCTATCCACTTCATGTATACCCCCTTTCCCTTCCCTGGTGGCTTTCACTTGAGCTTGGCTAGCCACAGGAATACACAGGCTTTTAAAGCTGAAAGCAAACTCAGCCAGTCCTTCTTCCCCAGCCCCCTTTGAGGCTGGCTCTGGCAGCATCTTGAGACAGACACTGCACATTAATAAAGCAGGAAGGGTTCCTTTGCTCACTCGTGTGCTCTGCTCACAGAGGCTTCTCCTCTCTGCTATGTAGCTGCAGTTAAGGTCACATGGAGCCAATGAAATGTGCTGTGAAATGCAGAAGACACACACTATTGGCCCCTGTGGACAGGGGCTGCTGTTAGCATGTGTATAATGCAGAAGGGCAAGTGCCAGAGCTTTTCTGGTCTCATTTGCAGTAATTAGCAGTGATGAGATTAGCTCTGGGAGATCCCTGATCTCAGAGACTGGGCTGAGAGCAGCGAGGCTGAGCCTGCCAGCAGAGCAGGACAGGGCACTGAGGGCTGGGCAGGCAGACTGGCATTCAAAGCATCTGCCTTGGCAAGAGCAGGCATCTGAAGTGTCCCCTGGTGGCTCCTCTCTATTCCTGTTGGCTCTAGAGGGAGCAGAGGCATCCAGCATGGTTCCACTGGGTAGCAGGAGCAGCCACAAGTTCTGGAGAGACTGCACTTCTTGGCTGTCCCCAGTGTGGGCTACAGCTGCAGGGCCTCACTCTGCAGGTGCTCTTAGCCTTGCTGTGGCTCTGAGGTGGTAGCTCAAACTCCTTAGCTCTCAGAGAAAGCACCTCTCTTCCTAGATAGGCCATTCCTGCATTTCCAGCTGGCCTTGGACATGGTGCTTCCCTCCTCTGTGTCCTGGTTTCCTCAGCTGTCCATGTGGAGGACTGATGCCCCATGGCCCTAGAGACCTTAGGACAAAACCACCACTCATCAATGTTGGTTAGATTTATTAATGGCAGCTTTGTTTTAGTGCTGATCCCACGCTCAGTTCGTGGCTCTCCATTGCTATTGCTACTGTGAAATTCCATTTTCCAAAGCACTTTGTTCTCCAGCCCTAGGATGTGCATCCCTCTACAGGTGAGTGAGGAGCTCCATGGCTTGGTCCGAGCCACAGAGGTTGCCTGGGAACCTCACCCAGGCTCCAGGCTTTGTGCTGAAGCTCAGGGGATTTGTCTCCTGCTGGACAGCGAGCAAAGTGAAGTCACAGAATCAGAGAATGTTTGAGGCTGGAAGGGACCTCTAGAGGTCAGCTGGTCCAACCTCCCTACACAAGTAGGGACATCTCTACCTAGGGCAGGCTGCTCAGAGCCCCATCAAGCCATCCAGGGATGGGGCCTCCACCACCTCTCTGGGCAGCCCATTCCACTGATCTATCACCCTCATATTTTTTCTAATATCCAGTCTAAATCTTTCCTTTCCCAGCTTAAAACCATCCTTCTTGTCCTGTCAGTACAAACCCTTTTGAATAGACCTTTCCCTGCCTTCAATGTGGATCCTCTTCAGGTCCTGGAAGGTCACTCTAAGGTCCCCCCGGAGCCTTCTCTTCTCCAGGCTGAACAGCCCCAACTCCCTCACATGAGAGATGCTCCATTCCCCTGAGCATTTTGGTGCCCTCCTCCGGACACACTCCAGTATGTCCCCATCCTTCTTGTGCTGGGGCTCCAGAACTGGACGCAGTCATTCTGCTGGGGCGCTGGTTGGTGTGTTGGAGGTGCAGTGGTTCTGCTGGTGGGTGTGCTGGAGGTGCCATGGGCACCCACCATTCCCTTCTCTCTCCTCGCCCCAGATGCGCAGCACCAGGAAGGTGTCGGTGTGGCCAGTGGCCTTCGTGGGCGGTTTGCGGTACGAGTCTCCCAAGGTGAACGCTGCAGGGAAGGTCTATGGCTGGAAAACGGTGTTCGACCCCCACCGGCCCTTCGCCATAGACATGGCAGGGTTTGCTGTCAACCTCAGACTCATCCTCCAGCGATCTCAGGCCTACTTCAAGCTGCGAGGGGTGAAGGGAGGCTACCAGGAGAGCAGCCTGCTCCGGGAGCTGGTCACCCTGAACGACCTCGAGCCGAAAGCTGCCAATTGCACTAAGGTATGGACACCTCCTGCGTGGGCTGTGAGGGTGCGGAGGCAGGAGGAAGCCCCCTCAGCCTTGGCCTCTGCGTTTGGAGAGGGCACACCCCCTTGCAAGGGAGCTGGGAATGGGTGGTTAGGTGTTAAAATGGTCGTTCAATATTAAAAGCTTCCTTTTTGGTGGCAGGCTGCTGGCAGTTAGCATAGGCCTTGGAATATGGCATCTTCTCTCTACTGTAACTGCTCCTCTTTACCTCTAGAAAATACCCTTATTATTTTCAAGGTGGCTTTATCTGTGGCCTTGCTAGTCCCATGGAGCGGGGGAGTTCCACTGGTGAAATGCATGTTGGTTCCTTTATATGAATTTCTGAGTGCTGGTGCTCCTGTGACAAGCCAGCATCACGTGAGATTTGGCCCCCTGGGACCCCCCCTGAGCTGTAAGCAGGAGCCCCAGCCCCCCTGTTCCTGGCTGCAGGGACACAGCTCACTCACTCACTGCCTTATTGCAGAGCTGCCTTCTCCCTCCTGACATCTCTGCAATATCCCTGTAGGTGTCCACAATAACCTGGATCTGTCTGTGAAATGTTTTCATTCCTGGGATATTGCTCTGAGCTCTAGGAGGCTTCCAGGATGCCTCATTTTGGGGGGGGGATTTCACTGCTGTTAAATGGCTGCTAATTCTTTGGCTGTACCCATTGGTGAGGAGCAGCAAGTCATGGAGCAGGACCCCTGTGTGCTAAATAATGTAGAAACCCAGGACACAGTGATGGTTCTTGCCCTGAAGATTTCCCAGTGAGATGAGAGATGACAGCTGGGTGTCTATCTGGAATGACAGGGGAGTGTGTGAGATGCAATGAGACAATGCTGGTTTTTCTGACAGGCATCAGTCACAGCACAGCAGCCATGGAGGTGCTGTCAGGTGCTGCTGAAAGCTCTGTGAGTGGGTCCACTGAGCACAGCAGGTTTGGAGAGAGTCCTTCTGAGATCTGTAGCACTCACATCCCTCTGTAATAGGCAGCAGCCAATCTGACTTAGGGAGTCTTTATTATCCCAGGAGGATTATTCTCTATTTTTTTTGCAAATAAGCTATTGCTGCCAGCAAACACAGTGCTGGATCCAGCTCTCCATCCCTTTTTGGGGTAGGAAAAAACTTTGAGTAATACCCTTTGTCTCTGCTTTCCATCTGCACTGCTCCACAGTCCCCCCGGCCATGGAGAAAATCAAGATCTCAATGTTCAGCAGTGCTCAGGAGTTGTCCAGGAATAAGGAACTGAGGGGGGGAGCAGGTTTGTTTACTATCTGATGCCTTCGTGCCTCATTTCTGTGGTTGTGGCTGTCCAGCACTGGGATAAATAACACAGCTGGGCTCCCAAGGGTGGGAAAAGGGTTTGGATTCAAATTAGATCTCTGTTCTTAGGCACTGTGTGCCCTACTGGCTGACAAGAAATGGGAAATAAGCGTGTTTCCAACAGGCTGAGGGATGTGCAGAAGTTGCTTTTAGTCTGGTGTACAGAAGATTAGGGGTGTTTAGTCCATGATCTTTGTCCTTGCTGTAAATGACCATTGGAAAGAACCTGCAATAAAAGGCTGGGGATAGGAAATGACAGTTGTGGAGAGACACATGGAGGGAGGAGAGGAAGGAAAAGGTTGTTTCCAGGCAGGAGGAGAAAACTGATGCTGTCAGAGAGGCTGCTGTGCCAGAGCTGTCACACGAGAGCTGCGGGTCAGGGATGGAGGGGAAGCAGGAATTGCTGGCCAGGATTTGAAGCAGACTGCCTTTCTTTTTTTTGGCCAGGCTGTGGGGATCTTACAAGGGTCCTTGTTGTGAGCTGAGTGCTGTCTGCTCCTGGCAAACTCTGCAGGTTGAGCTTTTAGCTGATGCCAGCAGCCTCCATTTCCCAGTTGCTGCTTTGCTCACCCGTTTGAGAAGGAGAGCCCAGAAAAACAGCAGAGATGGACAGAAATGGGTTGTGGTCTGGGATCCTCTTGCCCCGAGATCAAAGCACAGACCTCGTTGCGTGTGCTGCTCCCAGCAGTTGTCATGGTTTGTTGTGCTCAGCAGAACCATGCTCCTGCTTTGCAGGGAGATTTACACTAAAAATGACGATGTGCTCAGATACAGTTGTTAAGGAGGGATCAGAGGAGTGTGTAAGATAAGCACAGACATCTGTTCTCCCCAAATGCTGCCTTCCCTGGGTGCAGTGCTGGTGTTTGTGATGTTTATCAGGATTCAGCCCACAAATGCACGCCCCAAAGCTTAAGCTTTGGCCAAAGACATACATCCCACTTACCTGCTTTGCTTTGGGAACTGCCCAAACAAAGGAGAACATGAAAGAAGTGAGTATTAATTGTTGAGGAGAAAGGAGAGTCCCCTCTTACTAAGAGGGAAGGGTGGGTTTATCCTGCAGCTGTATGGAAACAAGGCTTTGCAAGCATGCTGTGTATTTCTGCTGCTTCTGTGTTCCCCACATACACCCCCAAAGCAAACCCTGCTCCATTGAATCCACTGACACAGGACAGAGGTCTGAGATTCTGTATTCCTGTGGGATCAGTGTAGCTGGGACATATCCTGCTCCCTGTTCTCTGTGAGCTCCTGCAGGGTGCTCAGCCAGGGAGCCCTTCAAAGAGAGACTTTGAGTGGCCCCAGCTATTGAAAAAGCCTCAGTGTGGGCTGGCACAAGAGGACAAAGGTCACAAAATCCAAGGTCACTGGAAATGAGGCATCTCTCGTTCCAGCTGCTCCTGGAGCTGCTTCTTTCTCCAGGGAGGCAGGAGTAGGTTCACTGCTTTGCTGAGGCAGCCTCGGGTGGTCTCCAGAGCAGCTCCCTGGGACTGAACTGGTGGCCAGAAGTCATTCCTCCTCTCTCTTTATCTCTTGGCTGAGTAGAATGTGAGATGAAATCTGGGGGTTGGTGGCTCAGTGTTTGAGTGGAAGGGAACTGGCTGTTAGCTCTGTGCTGGACCCGGAGCTGTCCCTGAGCTCCTGGGCTGTTACATGGCACAGTTGGTGTAACAGGTTGTGATCAGACACCAGCTAGAGAGCAGGGAGCAAAGAGACCCCCCCAGCTCCACACACCAGCACCCTGGCTACCACAGGGCTTGGGACTGGCTCTGGCAGGGGGATAAACCCTTGTGCATATGGAGGGGATCAAACCTTTGGGCCCAGCAGCAGCCAGGACATTTCAGAGCAAAAGCAGAGCAGAACAGGCTGCTTCCTGATGTCACACATCTCAGCAGCTAAACCTGGCTCACAATGGGCAGGAGAGAGGGAAAATGTCATTCTAAGGCAAAAAGGCTTGAAAGGGCTTTGCTGCCTCCTGCTTGTGCCCTGTGGTGCTACCTGCTGCAGGCAGGGGAGTTGGCTCCACGTGCTCTTTGTTGTCTGTGCCTTTCAGGGGCTGAGCAGCAGGGGATGGATGGAGCAGATTTGTCCTCTTTTGGGTTAGATTGTTCCTGAGACTGGGCTCCTCTTTTCATGTGATTTTGTGGCCAGTGGTTTGTGGTCAGCTTCCAGTATCCCAGCTGCTACATGACAGCACGTTTTTAAGCTCCACATGCACAGCAGTGAAGGCACCAGTGCTCAGGCTGTTGATTTTTATGACATGCAGAACTTGGAGGGGTCTTTTGGCCTTGTCATGCCCTGATTAGTCACCAGATCTGTCGTGTCAGTGCCATCCCCTGTTCCACAGCTGGACACTGCAATTTGTACTGGAGCAGTTTGGATTTTGCAGCACCATCTGCCAGCAGCTGCTCCATGGTGGACCTCCAGATCTGTGCTGTGGCTCAAATGAGATGCTGTAGCCTCATCCTCTCTTGTGGTCTTGCATGTTTTGCCTGTAATACCCATCACAAAGCACCAATCTTCAAGTTGGTGTCATTGCACAGATTCCTGGCTCATTCCATGGCAGTGGCCATGATTCTTTTGACATACAAGAAAAGCAAGAGTTCTAGGGAGAAGCAATCTTTGTGTTACACCTCTGGACATGCTGGAGGAGAAGCCCTTCACAGTGCTGAGAGCCTGCAGAGATCTGGGTTAGCACAAGCTGGGAGGGAGAAAATCTGTCATTTCAGTTTAGTGTCTCTTTTTCTGCATGTTGTGTGTTCCACATTTCAGACAATTAGTGAAACCCTCCACAGGGGGGTCTGTGTGCTTGAAATCCTGTGGCCCCCACCAGCTTCAGGCTGGCTTGTCTGTTTGCTTTTTCATTTACTGTTAGAAGTCAATGAAGTATCATAGAATGATTTAGGTTGGAAAAGACCTCTAGGATCATCAAGTCCAACCTTTGTCCAACATCTCCCTGACCCCCAGACCATGTCCCAAGGCACCACATCTACTTGTTTGTTGAACTCCTCCAGGGATGGTGACTCCACCACCTCCCTGGCCTCCTGTTCAAGAAGAAGTCTGTGATGGAGATGGGTCCTCATCATCTCTGAGATCCATTTGTGTCCTACCATTCTGAATGGCAAGGCTGTGAATGACTGGACATGTTCTGCAGCAGTAGAGATTTTTAAAAGGGTCTCCCTCAGGTGATGAAACCTCTGTTCAGGTGAAGTCAGACTCTTGGTGCCTCTCAGTGTTTTCTCCCTTGCAAGCTGGACTTTTTGCACAAGCCAAAGCTTCCCTGAGGCATGAAACAAACAGGCTGCTGGTGGAAAAAAATCCAACAATTGGCTGAGAGGAGAAGCAGGTGTTTCTGTACTAAATGGTGATTTCCTTCCCACATTAAAGAACAGCATGAAAAATGGGAGAAGCTGCTGTACCAAGCTGCAAACTCTGCAAATGTGTCCATTTCAGTTAATTTAATAGAACTGTCCTTTTTGGCTCTTGGCTTTAACAATGCACAGTGAGCTCCACTTCAAGGAAAAGCTGCTGATGTGTAGCTGTGGTCTTCTGCTTAGGGAGTGTGTGGATCATGGTGCTAAAGCACGAGTCCCCCTCCTGGCAGAGCAGCCCTTGGCCACCAGCAGGGCTGAGTGTTTATGTGTCAGAAGTGGAAAGAGCTCTTACCTGCTCCTGCTGGAAAGGAGAATTGGCTACGAGACTTTTCTAGCACCTGGACTGCATTAAAGTTTCTACATTCTGTCTGTTGGATGAGGAATCCATAACTGATGGAGAGCCACTTGTACAGACCTGTTTGGTTTTGCCTTTCCAGAGGAAGGTAACCCAGTAAGTGCAGCAGGGTTGCTGGGGTGGGTGAGCAGGACTGGAATAAAGGCTGCCTTGGATGAGCAGGCTCTGAAGTGGTTGTGGGGGGCAGTGAAATGGGTTTTTGGACCCACCCCAGACAGCAGTTGGTCTAGACTGCCTTAATATTAGCAGGGGAGATTTAAGCCCTGCTCAGGAGGTGACTGTCACTTCAGAGACAGATTTGGTCAAACAGCTTCTTGGGAAGCTGGGGGTGCTGGTGTTTAACCAGGAGGGTTTGAAAAGTGCTTTGTTCACCCTTTAGAAGCAGAACGTGGCCTCGTTTGGCAGCAAAGTGGGGACTGGGTATGAAAAGGTTTGCAGGCACTTGGATTACATGTGCAGAGTATTGTCATAGCAACAAGAGGGAA